>SJYR01000896.1:768832-805164 GCA_006410655.1 Kobus ellipsiprymnus
ACTTATTGGACAGTTAAGACAGCTATTCTACAAGGATGGCTCTGAACAAGCTGCAAACTCTCCACTTTAAAGAGTCTCATCTTTTCACAACAGTTCAAATTCCCCAAGAAACCATCATATTTAGGGGCAGAACATGATGATGCACCCTAAAAAATGGTTTCTTATCATTGTCTTAAGAGCTTTTTTCTCATGGTATCAGAATCTGGTACATTTATCAGCATTTAAGACATGTAGGCATAAAGAGTTGCCAAAATATATATAGCAAAAATTCTGATGAAAAATAAAATATCAGCACTTTTGAACAGGTTTTGAAACAAATTTAAAAATTATTTTGTTGAAAAAAATTTATTTTATGCATGTAAATATAATACAATATGAAACGTAATTCTATAGTAATGTATAAGTTTTATATAAGCATTAATATTATACTAGCACTGAAAAATAATTTGAGGTTATGTAGTTAGAAATAATCATGTATTTGTATACTAGTAAATACTAGGCTACAAAACCCTGTATAAGCTAATACTATATTTAGTGGTGGTAACTAGAAAGTAAGGCATAATATGCAATAAATTTGAATGAATTTCTACCTAACACAAGCAGACAGGGTAAATATGAGTCAACATTCATGCAACACAAGCAGCAACATATAACAAATTTTAATAAATTCCTATATGGTTAGGCACAGTACATGCAGACTAGCAAATATTTCAGTAAAAAATATTTTCCAGTGTATAAAAAATTATGTATTTGAAGCAATTCTAATGGCATGCCCGAGCCTTCAGTAGTATAATTAAAGTGTGTATGTATAATTAAATATTAGTTGGACTGTAACCAATAGTATTTAAATTAATATTTACTAGCAACAGATGTTAAGGAGCATCATAGATTTATGACACTCTAGCAACAAGATTGACTTCAAAGATTCCAATGTTTATTTTTAAACCTAAGAAATCACATCAGCAAAGCCAAGTCACTATAACATTAAGGCCTGAAACTACAGTTGTACATCAGCCATTTTTGTCAAATAATTTTATAACAGGAAAAGATCTGATCCACCCTTGGAAAGGTCTTATAGAATATTTCAGATCTTCTCTGAAACAACTCCTCTCTCTCAAAAACATTCATTCAGAATCTAGAACTGGGGACTGGGGGTTTGGGGAGTATGCACACTTAATCAAACTCTGTATAGCAATTTGTATCTGTAGTAAATTGTCATTTGTTGCAACATACCTTTCATCTCTTTTCTCCTGGGTGGGAGAGGATTCTAATTTTCATGATTGCAAATTAAATACTTAACACTGATACAATTTTACTTGTTGATACAGATCTTGGAACTCTTCAAATGTCTAGATCAAAGATATAACAGCTCCAGTGCAAGCAGTGGGAATTATACCTTCTTATTCTCTTCCTGTGTAGCAGCAAACTCTATGTATCTTTAAACTTAAAACTCTGCTGCTTATGTGATAATGGAATCAAGCATTTAGAACTGTATGTAGGACTGTCGCTCCTGCATTCTATTGTTGGAGACACAGAGAATGGTGGTTAAGGAGCCACTAAGCCAGAAAAGCTACAAGAGATTGGAGGGATATTCATTCTATCAATTAATGAGTTCATTCCATCCATTTAGAAAAGCTCTTTGTCCTATTCTGCTTCATTTTTGTATAATACTTGCCTAAGATATTAGATCCTTGAACAGCACTCACTTCATCACTAACACTGTCTTTCACTTTACTCAAATGTTTATTCATTTCTTTCCCTTTTCATAGTTTTCTGTCTGCTGAACAGTAAACATCTCTTATTGGGCTTCTCCAATGGCTCAGAAATAAGGAACCCAACTGCAATGTTAACGATGGGCTGAATCTCTGGGTTGGGAAGATCCCTTGGAAGAGCAAATGGCAACCCAGTCCAGTATTCTTCCTGGGAAAATCCAATGGACAGAGAAGCCCAGAGGGCTACAGTCCATAAAATCTCAAAAAGTTGGATGCGACTAATCACATGTACAAACACCTCTTATTGGTTTTTGCATCTTCATTGCTCAGATTATCATAACTAAAAGAGATCCTAAAATGGCTGTTTATCTACAGCCTCCATCAAGTAAACCAAATGCTCTCTTCATTCACTGTGATAGATAATAATGACACTGAGTAAATACTCTCTAAATAAGTATAATAAGTTCTTCTTATAAGCTCTTCTAAATAAGTATAATTAAGCCACTTTAAATCTGTCCCCATGCTGAGTTTTCTACCTGACCGTCCTGCTCGTTAGAGATGACCCATATGTCATTAATAATAACCTGTAACCTGCAGGCATAAAGGATTAGAGCTGCCAAGTTCTTGGACCTGCCAGAGTCCTAAACCATAGGCATATCCGTAAAAGGTGCTAAGGAAATATTTAGGCTGAGACAAATTTAACTCCAATTTGACCTCCAATATAAATTACAAAAAAGAGCCACATTTAGTTATCCTTCACATGACATCCTTCTTTCACTAAGAATGCCCCCAAAAGTGTGAAATGATCTTAGAATTTTCACATTATCATTAATTTCAAAATATGTTTAATTTGATAAGATTTTTAAACTATTTGCTGTTTATTTATTTCAAATATTACCATTGAATAAATTTATTTCAATAGCCATGCCACATCATAAATAAACAACACAATACACTTTATACTGTGAAGAAGTAATGCAGCCTTATAAATGATTCTTAACTGACTCCTGGGCAGCTTTGAGTGTATTGGTAGTGCTGATTCATAGGTGGTAAGAGTGAAGTAAATAGACATTGCTAAGTATTTCTGACAGAATAGATCCTTCTTTTTATAGAATAATATTTAACAAGTAATTCACAAGAATCTGCTATATGCAGCCTGCTGGATTAAATATTGTAAAGATGTAGAAAAACAATGGCACTCACTTTCTAATCTTTATGATTAAGCTAGGATTATAAAGATTAAGCATCTGTGAGTGGATAAGAAAAGATGAGATAAATAAGTTGGCTAGAGAACTTTCTTAGGAAAGCAAGCTTTGAATTAGTTTCTATTGAAAAGGAATGAAACAAATCATCAAAAATTATTTTATTTGGAGAAACAGCATGGAGAAGGGCATTCCAGGAGATAGAAGACACATTTATATAGCAGTGTGTTTTCTTGTAAGTATTATTTGATAAAAGATTCACTAAAGATGTTATTTTATCCTAAATTTAGTTCTCTCTTCTTTTGCAGCAGAACCTATGTTAATATATCTTGTTCTATTTTTACAAAAGTGCATTAATATTTTATTAATCACTTCAAAAGAAAGGAGAGTGGCACCATCTTTAAAAGGAATAAGACTAAATTTACCTGTTAAATAACAAAAGGCTAGGTAAGAGAAAAAAATGGGCACATTTATATATGAAAATAAAGTCAAATGCCTGTGGGATGGTTTTAGGAGAAATCGAAGTCTTTTATTTTAGATGTGTAAGGAAATGGCAACCCACTCCACTATTCTTGCCTGGAAAATCCCATGGTCAGAGAGCCTGGCAGGCTGCCATCCATAGGGTCGCAAAGAGTTGGATACAACTGAGGGACTAACATACAAAAGATAATCATCAATATAGCTTTCAAGCATCTTGGATCTGTTATCTTGGGTGTTTAGTGAAGTGAATTTAATCAATTGATCATATTAGAAATAAGCCACAAAGAGACAAATGTTTGTTTTATTAATATATTGTAATTAATAATACTATCAATATTCTAAAATATAATTAGGTAATGGTGGCACTTTATACATTGAAAAAGAGAAAAACAGATAATAAGTATATAAATCATTTTTAGTTTTAATAGTAATCAAAGAAAGCCAAGTTAAATTAAAAAGACTATTATTGAAAAGCTGAATTTTTATTTTTTTATTTTTTAGTTTTTTTTAATTTTTATTTTAACTTTATTTTACTTTACAATACTGTATTGGTTTTGCCATACATTGACATGAATCCACCACTGGTGTACATGCATTCCCAAACATGAACCGCCTACCACCTCCAACCCCATAACATCTCTCTGAGTCATCCCCATGCACCAGCCCCAAGCATCCTGCATCCTGCATCGGACATAGACTGGCGATTTGTTTCTTACATGATAGTATACATGTTTCAATGACATTCTCTCATCTCATCCCTCCCTCTCCCTCTCCCCCAGAGTCCAAAAGTCTGCTCTAAACATCTGAGTCTCTTTTGTTGTCTCGCATACAGGGTCATCATCACCATCTTTCTAAATTCCATATATATGCATTAGTATACTGTTTTGGTGTTTTTCTTTCTGGATTACTTCACTCTGTATAATCGGCTCCAGTCCCATCCATCTCCTTAGAACTGATTCAAATGTATTCTTTTTAATGGCTGAGTAATACTCCATTGTGTGTATGTACCACTGCTTTCTTATCCATTCATCTGCTGATGGACATCTAGGTTGTTTCCATGTTCTGGCTATTACAAACAGTGCTGCAATGAACACTGGGGTACATGTGTCTCTTTCTATTCTGATTTCCTCGGTGTGTATGCCCAGCAGTGGGATTTCTGGGTCATATAGCAGTTCTGTTTCCAGTTTTTTAAGGAATTTCCACATTGTTCTCCATAGTGGCTGTACTACTTTGCATTCCCACCAACAGTGTAGGAGGGTTCCCTTTTCTCCACACCCTCTCCAGCATTTATTGCTTGCAGACTTTTGGATCGCAGCCATTCTGACTAGTGTGAAGTGGTACCTCATTGTGGTTTTGTTTTGCATTTCTCTAATAATGAGTGATGTTGCGCATCTTTTCATGTGTTTGCTAGCCATCCGTATGTCTTCTTTGGAGAAATGTCTATTTAGGTCTTTGGCCCATTTTTTTTGATTGGGTCGTTTATTTCCCTGGAATTGAGCTGCATAAGTTGCTTGTATATTTTTGAGATTAGTTGTTTGTCAGTTGCTTCATTTGCTATTATTTTCTCCCATTCAGAAGGGTGTCTTTTCACCTTGCTTATATTTTCCTTTGTTGTGCAGAAGCTTTTAATTTTAATTAGATCCCATCTGTTTATTTTTGCTTTAATTTCCAAAAAAATGGTAATTATGAATGGTGATGTGGTAGTGAAACAAGTATTTTTATGAAGCTGAGAGTAATGCAAAACTAAACTAACAGAGGCTAGCAGATAGGAATTTATGTCTCACAAAACAAAAATGCTGAGGTCTAGCTATTCAGGTAAGGACTAGAATAATAGCTTGAAGATGCCATCCACTAGGAATCAGTTTTTCATCTCCTTTTTCTGCACTGTATATATCTTTTGTCTTCATGTCCACCACTTCAAGACCACAAGATGGGAGCAGCAGAGTTTTACTGCTACATAGTTCTTAATCCATAAACATGATAATTATTATTTTTGTAATGTTTATTTTATGGAAATAGAATTATACTTTATGTCTTCTAATGTTGCTCTTTTAGCTCAATTTTCTGTAGCTTTGGGCTTCCCTTGTGGCTCAGCTGGTAAAGAATCCACCTGCAATGCAGGAAACCTGAGTTTGATCCCTGGGTGGGGAAGATCCCCCTGGAGAAGTGAAAGGCCAGCCATTCCAGTATTCTGGCCTGGGGAATTTCATGGACAGTCCATGGGATGGCAAAGAGTTGGACACCACTGAGTGACTTTCACTTTAATTTTCTCTTAGCTTTTGAATTGGTTGTATCTAGTTGCTAAGTGGAGCTATGATTTATTCTTCTTTCTGTATGCTTGGTGATGAATCTTCACATTTAGGTTTCTATGGATCATCTCTCTTTTATTTATTTTCCATCTATTTATATATCTGTACTTCCTTCTTAATAATATTGTTAGCAATTTCCTCCAGAATATTAATTATTTCATTAGCTGAGTCCAAACTTGCTGTTCAGTACATCCCAAGAGATTATAATTTTAATGACTTTATTAATAATCTAGGTATTTTGCTTTTCACTAAAGCTTAATATTTCTCTTATTTTTAAAGTACTCTGCAGTTCAGTTCAGTTCAGTCGTGTCCAACTCTTTGCAACCCCATGAATTGCAGGACGCCAGACCTCCCTGTCCGTCACCAAATCCCGACGTTCACTAAGACTCATGTTCATCGAGTCAGTGATGCCATCCAGCCATCTCTTCCTCTGTCTTCACCTGCTCCTCCTGCCCCCAGTCCCTCCCAGCATCAGAGTCTTTTCCAGTGAGTCAACTCTTCGCATGAGGTGGCCAAAGTACTGGAGTTTCAGCTTTAGCATCAGTCCTTCCAAAGAAATCCCAGGGCTGACCTCTTTCAGAATAGGTTGTTTATTGTCACCCTGCTTACTTAACTTATATACAGGGTACATCATGAGAAATGCTTGGCTGGAAGAAGCACAAGCTGGAATTAAGATTGCCAGGAGAAATGCCAATAACCTCAGCAATGCAGATGACACCACCCTTATGGCAGAAAGTGAAGAGGAACTAAAAAGCCTCTTGATGAAAGTGAAAGTGGAGAGTGAAAAAGTTGGCTTAAAGATCAACATTCAGGAAATGAAGATTATGGCATCCCATCATTCCATGGGAAATAAATGGGGAAACAGTGGAAACAGTGTCAGACTTTATTTTTGGGGGGCTCCAAAATCACTGCAGATGGTGACTGCAGCCATGAAATTAAAAGACACTTCCTCCTTGGAAGAAAAGCTATGACCAACATAGATAGCATATTCAAAAGCAGAGACATTACTTTGCAAACAAAGTTCTGTCTAGTCAAGGCTATGGTTTTTCCAGTGGTCATGTATGGATTTGAGAGTTGGACTGTGAAGAAAGCTGAGTGCCGAAGAATTGATGCTTTTGAACTGTGGTGTTGGAGAAGACTCTTGAGAGTCCCTTGAACTGCAAGGAGATCCACCCAGTCCATTCTGAGGGAGATCAGCCCTGGGATTTCTTTGGAAAGCATGATGCTAAAGCTGAAACTCCAGTACTCTGGCCACCTCAGGTGAAGAGTTGACTCATTGGAAAAAAGTCTGATGTTGGGAGGGATTGGGGGCAGGAGGAGAAGGGGATAACAGAGGATGAGATGGCTGGATAGCATCACCGACTTGATGGTTGTGAGTTTGGGTGAACTCCGGGAATTGGTGATGGACAGGGAGGCCTGGCGTGCTGCCATTCATAAGGTTGCCAAGAGTCAGACATGACTGAGTGACTGAACTGAACTGAATAATCTTTAACATTTTAAGCATCTTTAATTTATATCCTGGATCTGATAATTACAATATCTGAAGTTTTGCCACCTTAGTTCTGTTTTTCCTTTAACAATTTGCGTGGCTTTCCTTACGTGTTTTGCAATATTTGATGATGAAATTCTTATTTATGTTCAATTTTGGCCATTAGATTTCTGAGTCTTAGTATGGAGGCAATTTCCTACTACAGGTTTTACGTTTATTTTCATCAGCTACCTAGTTGATGATTCCTGGAACCCTCAAACATAAATTCTTATCTTAATGATAACGGAGCATAGTAGCAGTATTTATTAGTGCTACAGACCCTTATCCAAAGTAAGTTATAGAAAAAAATTGCCAGAAAACATTATTTGATCTGATATATCCCTTTTCCACCTTTGAGAATAATTTTACTTCAGTCATAAAGTTCTCAGTTATCAGAACATTTCAATTCTATTCGCTCTTGGGGAAGGGTTAGTTTTATGCAAAGACAGCTTAAGGAGTATAATTAGCAACCTACCCACTTCAATGGATGAAACCTGGGTTCGGTTCCTAGCCCTTGATTCTGAGGAGAGAGACTCGGCAATAACTTGTTTGGTAGCTTAACATTCTTTAACTACTTTTTGGTTCTTTACTTAAGGCCTTTTTATTGTTATTTATTCAAGACTCCTCCTCCAACAACACAAGAGACTACTGCTACACATGGACCTCACCAGAAATGTCAACACTGAAATAAGACTGATTATATTCTTTAGAGCCAAAGAAGGAAAACTCTGTAGAGTCAGCAAAAACAAGACAGGGAGCTGACTATGGCCCAGATAATGAACTCCTTATTGCCAAATACAGACTTAAATAGAAGAAAGTAGGGGAAACCATTAAGCCATTCAGCTGTGACCTAAATAAAATCCCTTATGATTATCTAGTAGAAGTGACAAATAGATTCAATAGATTAGATCTGATATACAGAGTGCCTGAAGAACTATGGGCAGAGGTTTGTAACATTGTACAGGAGGTCGTAAATAAAACAATCCTCAAGAAAAAGAAATGCAACAAGGCAAAATGGCTGTCTGAGGAGGCCTTACAAATACCCGAGGAAAGAACAGAAGAGAAAGCAAAGGAGAAAAGGAAAGATATATCTATCTGAATGCAGCCAAAGAATAGCAAGGAGAGATAAAGAAGCTTTCTTAGTGAATAATGCAAATTAATAGAAGAAAACATTAAAATGAGAAAGCATACAGAACTGTTCAAGAAAAATTGAGATACCAAGGGAATATGACATGCAAAGACGGCACAATAAAGTACAGAAACCATATGGGCCTAACAAAAGCAGAAAAGATTAATGAGAGGTGGCAAGAATACAGAGAATAATTGTGCAAAAGAAAGGTCTTAATGAACTGGATAACAACGATGGTGTAGTCACTCACCTAGCACCAAACATCCTAGAGTGTGAAGTCACTTGGGCCTTAGGAAGTATCACAATGAGAAAAGCTAGTGGAGGTGATGGAATTCTAGCTGAGCTACTTCAAACCCTAACGGATGATGCTCTTAAAGTGATACACTCAATATGCCAGCAAATTTAGAAAGCTCAGCAGTGGCCA
Organism: Kobus ellipsiprymnus; assembly: GCA_006410655.1. Classification (NCBI taxonomy): domain Eukaryota; kingdom Metazoa; phylum Chordata; class Mammalia; order Artiodactyla; family Bovidae; genus Kobus; species Kobus ellipsiprymnus. Next base: position 777,617 of record SJYR01000896.1, read on the forward strand.
TAGGACAGTTTTCATTCCAATATCAAAGAAAGTCAATGCCAAAAAATGTTCAAACTACTGTACAATTGTGCTCATCTCACATGCTAAGAGGGTAATGCTCAAAATACTTCAAGCTAGGCTTCAATACTACATTGCCAAGAACTTTCAGATGTACAAGCCAGATTTAGAAAGGGTAGAGTCATCAGAGATCAAATTGCTAATATCCATTGGATCATAGAAAGAGCAATGGAATTCCAGGAAAAAAAAAAAATCTGCTTCATTGACTACGCTAAAGCCTTTGACAGTGTGGATCACAATAGATGTGGAGAACTCTGAAGAGATTGGAATATCAGACCACATTACTAGCCTCCTGAGAAGCCTGTATGCAAATCAAGAAGAAACAAAATCAGACAGAGAACAACAGATTGGCTCCAAATGAGGAAAGGAGTGTGTCAAAGCTATATATTGTCACTCTGCTTATTTAAATTTTATACAGAGTACAGTATTTGAAACACTGGCCTGGATGAAGCACAGGGTGGAATCAAGTTTGTTGGGAGAACATGCAGATCATGCCACTTTAATGGCAGAAAATGAAGAGGAACTAAAGAACCTCTTGATGAAAGTGAAAGAGGAGAGTGAAAAGGTTGCTTAAAACTCAACATTCAGAAAACTAAGATCATGGCATCCAGTCCCATCACCTCATGGCAAATAGAAGGGGAAAAAGTGGACACAGTGACAGACTTTATTTCTTTGGACTCCAAAATTACTGCAGATGGTGACTATGGCCATGAAATTAAAAGATGCTTGCTCTTTCGTTGAAAAGCTATGACAAAGCTAGACAGAGTAAAGAAAAGCAGAGATAGCACTTTGCCAACAAAGTGTGATCAAAGCTATGATTTTCTGAGTAGTCATGTAGAGATGTGAGAGTTGGACCGAAGGCTGAGCACTGAAGAATTGATGCTTTCAAATTATGGTGCTAGAGAAGACTGTTGAGAGTTCCTTGTACCTCAAGGAGTGAAAGAAGACAACCCTAAAGGAAATCAACCCTAATATTCATTGGAAAGACTGATGCTGAAGCTGAAGCTCCAATATTTAGGTCACCTGATATGAAGAGCTGACTCTGGAAAAGATCCTCATGCTGGGAAAGATTGAGAGCAGAAAGAGAAGGGAGCAACAGAAGATGAGATGGTTGGATGACATCATCGGGTCAATGGACATGAGTTTGAGCAAACTCTGGGAGATGGTGAAGGAAAGGGAAACAGCATTCTGCAGTCCATGGTGTCACAAAATGTCAGACAGGACTGATCGACTGAATAACATCAATTGTTATTTATGCAAGATTTTTAATATATTTTAGCAAGAGGTTCAATCAAGTTATTTAGTTTAAAATAAAACAGGAAATGGACAAGTAGACAGTGACTCAATAAATGCATAAATAATTACTTATGACTTGAAACATAATAGAAAGTAATAATGCTGGCCTATTAATTAAAGAATTAAGAATTACATTTTGGAAATATTTAATGATATTTTATAAACATATAAATCTAGTATATATTTATAATTTTGATCTTATATATTGGCTATTTTAAACATAAAATTGTTTTTTAAAGAACTGTTACACTGTTTGCCTCAAGGAACAGCTGGCTTTAATTTTCAAATGCATGAGTGCATGCTAAGTTGCTTCAGTCATATCTGACTCTATGGGACCCTATGGACTGTAGCCCACCAGGCTCCTCTTTCCATGGGATATTCCAGGCAAGAGTAGGGGAGTGAATTGCCATGCCCTTCTCCAATGTATCTTCCTGACCCAGTGATGGAACCCTCATTTCTTACTTCTGCATTGGCAGGCAGGCTCTTTACCACTAGTGCCATCTAGGAAGCCCAATTTTCAAATGATAGACACAAAATGTATAGAGTGTAGATACTAGTTTGCCTGAATTATTCCAATCAATTTCAGTCTCAATATGTTCATTATAAATGATCATATTTAAATTAATTAGGAGATAAAACATTTAAAAAATGTCAACTTTAAAGTTAAAAAAAAAAAAACCTGGTACAATTTGTTTTATTTTGGTAAGACTAAGTTTCTAGTTTATATTCCAAAAGAAATAAAGTAAAATTTTGGAAAATTAATTTGTACAAACTAGCCAAAATATATGAATATTTCTAAAATATTTCAAAATAAAATTATAGATTCAAATACATATAAAATATTTAAATCAATCTTAATCACTCTCAAAAATGATAGAATGATCTCTGTTCATTTCCAAGACAAACAATTCCATATTACGATAATCCAAGTCTGTGCCCCGACCAGTAATGCTGAAGAAGCTAAAGTTGAATGGTTCTATGAAGACCTACAAAACCTTCTAGAACTAACAACCAAAAAAGAAGTCCTTCTCATGACTGGGGACTGGAATGCAAAGTAGGATGTCAGGAGATACCTGGAGTAACAAGCAAATTTGTCCTTGGAGTACAAAATGAAGCAGGGCAAAGGCTAGCAAAGTTTTGCCAAGAGAACACACTGGTCATAGCAAACACTGTCTTTCAACAACATAAGAGAAGACTCTACACACAGACGTTGTCAGATGTCCAATACTAAAAACAGATTGATTATATTCTTTGCAACCAAATAAGGAGAAGCTCTATACAGTCAGCAAAAATAAGACCAGGAGCTGACTGTCGTTAAGATAATGAACTCCTTATTGCCAAATTGAGACTTAAACTGAAGAAAGTAGGGAAAACCACTAGACCATTCAGGTATGACCTAAATCAAATACAGTGGAAATGACACATAGATTCAAAGGATTAGATCTGATAGACGGAGTGCCTGAAGAACTATGGGTGGAGGTTCATAACATTGTATAGGAGGAGTGATCAAGACCATTCCCAAGAAAAATAAATGCAAAAAGGCAAAATAGTTGTCTGAGGAGGACTTACAAATAACTGAGAAAAGAAGAGAAGCTAAAGACAAAGGAGAAAAGGAAAGATATACACATTTGAATGCAGAATTCCAAAGAATAGCAAGGAGAGATAAGAAAGTCTTCCTGAGTGACCGATGCAAAGAAATAGAGGAAAACAGTAGAATGGGAAAGACTAGAGGTCGCTTCAAGAAAATTAAAGATACTAAGGGAACATTTCAAGCCAAGATGGGCACAGTAAAGGACAGATGATATGGACCTAACAGAAGCAGAAGACATTAAGAAGAGGTGGCAAGAATACACAGAAGAACTATACAAAAAAGGTCTTCATGACCCAGATAATCACGATGGTGTGATCACTCACCTAGAGCCAGACATCCTGTACTCATCTAGAGGCAGACATCCTGCAATGCAAAGTCAAGAGGGCCTTAGGAAGCATTGCTACGAACAAAGCTAGTTTAGGTGATGGAATTCCAGTTGAACTATTTCAAATCCTCAAATATGATGCTGTTTAAAGTGCTGCACTCAATATACCAGCAACTTTGGAAAACTCAGCAGTGACCACAGGCCTGGAAAAGGTCAGTTTTCATTCCAATCCCAAAGAAAGGCAATGACAAAGAATGGTCAATCTACTGCACAGTTGCCCTCATCTTACACCCTAGCAAAGTAATATTCAAAATTCTCCAGTCCAGGCTTCAACAGTATATGATCCATGAACTTTCAGATGCTCAAGTTGGATTTAGAAAAGGCAGAGGAACTGGAGATCGAACTGCCATCATCTGCTGGATCATTGAAAAAGCAAGACAGTTCCATAAAAACATCTACTTCTGCTTTATTGATTATTTGAAAACCTTTGAAACTGTAGATCACAACAAATTGTGGAAAAATTTTCCAGAGATGGGAATACCAGACAACCTTACCTGCCTCCTGAGGAATCTGTATGCAGGTCAAGAAGCAATAGTTAGAACCGGACATGGAACAGCAGACTGGTTCCAGATTGGAAAAGGAGTATGTCAAAGCTGTATATTGTCACCTTGCTTATTTAAGTTATATGCAGAGTGCACTGTGTGACATGCTGGGCTGGATGAAGCACAAGCTGGAATCAAGATTTCTGGGAGAAATATCAATAACCTCAGATATGCAGATGACAACACCCTTATGGCAGAAAGTGAAGAGGAACTGAAGAGCCTCTTCATGAAAGTGAAAAAGCTGGCTTCAAACTCAACAGTCTTAAAACTAAGCTCATGGTATCTGGTCCCATCACTTCATGGCAAATAAATGGGAAAAAAATGGAAATAGTGACAGACTTTATTTTCTTAGGCTCCAAATTCACTGCAGATGTGATGGCAGCCATGAAGCTGAATGACACTTGCTCATTGGAAGAAAAGCTATGACAAACATAGACAACATATTAAAAAGCAGAGACAATACTTTGCCAACAAAGTTCCATCTAGTCAAAGCTATCGTTTTTCTAGTAGTCATGTAAGGATGTGAGTGTTGGACTATAACAGAAGCTGAGCACTGAAAAATTGATGTTTTTAAACTTTGGTATTGGAGAAGACTCTTGAGAATCTCTTGGAATAAAAAGAGATCAATCCAGTCAATTAAAAGAAATCAGTGCTAAATATACATTAGAAGGACTTTTGCTGAAGCTGAAGCACCAACACTTTAGCCACCTGATACAAAGAGCCAACTCACTGGAATAGACCCTGGTGATGGAAAAGATAGAAGGCAGGAGGAGAAGAGGAGAACAGAGGTTGAGATGTTTGGATTGCATCACCGACTCTATGGGTATGAGTTTGAGCAAGCTCAGGAATTGGTGATGGCAAGAGAAGCCGGGAGTGCTGCAGTCCATGGGATGGCAAAGAGTCAGAGATGAGTGAGCAACTGAGCTGATCTGAAACAGCTTTGTAATGTCAGCAAACACATTTCATAATTAAACTTATGATTAACATTTTTTTTTTGATTTTCAACTTAAATGTATGCAGCCTGCCAATAATTTGTAGTACACCATGCATTGAATATTACAGAGTAACAAATAAGGGTCTTTTCTGTTAATAATATTTCACTAATATTTGGAAGATATTTTTATTTTTTAATCTATTCATAATTTATCTGTCAACAGTAGGTGAAAGTAGAACATGTAAAGGACTTAATCAACAGCGTATAGTATTTCAGTGCTGTTCATTTAGGAGACAGTATTTGAGTGAGTAAGAGTTCAGTCAAACTAACATTGTTAATTTGTTTTTATCTTGCTTATAGTGTCTTTGCTTTATTAGAGTCGTATTCTAGAATTCTAGAAAGAGGACATGAGCAAGGTGAAGTAAAAAAGATGGTGTTGGAAAGTTGAGTGAACACTTACTACCTAGTTCTTTCTCTTTTCAGAATTGAACTAAAATTAGCAGCCTTGACCTTCTTAGTCCACATTACTGATACTTCCTTTTCTTACTGCAGTTCTGCATGAAATCTGTTATGCTGTTGATCTTTTAAGAGCAGATTTTCCCTTGTGGAATGAAGCTTGAAGTTTTCTCACCATGTCTGTTATTGTGTTCGTGTATTCAGGATGCCTACGTAGCTGGTAATACCTTCCACTTTGCATTTCATCAATAATAGTATTTATATCTTTATATCTGCTGCCCTTATCTTAAGTCTGAATTTGGCAGTAAGGAGTTCATGATCTGAGCCACAGTCAGCTCCTGGTCTTGTTTTTGTTGACTGTATAGAGCTTCTCCATCTTTGGCTGCATAGAATATAATCAATCTGATTTTGGTGTTGACCATCTGGTGATGTCCATGTGTACAGTCGTCTCTTGTGTTGTTGGAAGAGGGTGTTTGTTATGACCAGTCCATTTTCTTGGCAAAACTCTATTAGTCTTTGCCTTGCTTCATTCCGCATTCCAAGGCAAAATTTGTCTGTTACTCCAGGTGTTTCTTGACTTCCTACTTTTGCATTCCAGTCCCCTATAATGAAAAGGATATCTTTTTGGGGTGTTAGTTCTAAAAGCTCTTATAGGTCTTCATAGAACCGTTCAATTTCAGCTTCTTCAGTGTTACTGGTTGGGGCATAGACTTGGATAACTGTGATATTGAATGGTTTGCCTTGCAAAGGAACAGAGATCATTCTGTCGTTTTTGAGATTGCATCCAAGTACTGCATTTTGGACTCTTTTGTTGACCTTGATGGCCACTCTATTTCTTCTGAGGGATTCCTGACCACAGTAGTAGATATAATGGTCATCTGAGTTAATTTCACCCATTCCAGTCCATTTCAGTTCACTGATTCCTAGAATGTCGACGTTCACCCTTGCCATCTCTTGTTTGACCACTTCCAGTTTGCCTTGATTCATGGACCTGACATTCCAGGTTCCTATGCAATATTGCTCTTTACAGCATCGGATCTTGCTTCTATCACCTGTCACATCCACAACTGGATATTGTTTTCGCTCTGGCTCCATCCCTTCATTCTTTCTGGAGTTATTTCTTTACTGATCTCCAGTAGCACATTGGGCACCTAATTACCTAGGGAGTTCTTCTTTTGGTATCCTATCATTTTGTCTTTTCCTACTGTTCATGGGGTTCTCAAGGCAAGAATACTGAAGTGGCTTGCCATTCCCTTCTCCAGTGGACCACGCTCTGTCAGACCTCTCCAACATGACCCACCCATCTTGGGTTGCCCCACAGGCATGGCTTAGTTTCATTGAGTTAAACAAGGCTGTGGTCTTAGTGTGATTAGACTGACTAGTTTTCTGTGAGTATGGTTTCAGTGTGTCTGCCCTCTGATGCCCTCTTGCAACACCTAACTTCTTATTTAGGTTTCTCTTACCTTGGGCGTGGGATATCTCTTCACGGCTGCTCCAGCAAAGCACAGCTGCTGCTCCTTACCTTGGACAAAGGGTATCTCCTTCAGACTTAAATTGAAGAAAGTACGGAAAACTGCTAGACGCTTCAGGCACGACCTAAATCAAATACCTTATGATTATGCAGTGGAAGTGAGAAATAGATTTAAGGGTCAAGATATGATAGATAGAGTGCCTGATGAACTATGGAATGAGGTTCATGACATTGCACAGGAGACAGGGATCGAGACCATCCATGGAAAAGAAATACAAAGAAGCCAAATGGCTGTCTGAGGAGGCCTTACAAATAGCTGTGAAAAGAAGAGAGGTGAAAAGCAAAGGAGAAAAGGAAAGATACAAGCATCTGAATGTAGAATTCCAAAGAATAGCAAGAAGAGATAAGAAAGCTTAAAGCTTTCTTCAGTGATCAATGCAAAGAAATAGAGGAAAAGAACAGAATGGGAAAGACTAGAGATCTCTTCAAGAAAATTAGAGACACCAAGGGAACATTTCATGCAAAGATGGGCTCAATAAAGGACAAAAATGGTATGGACCTAACAGAAGCAGAAGATATTAAGAAGAGGTGGCAAGAATACACGGAAGAACTGTACAAAAAAGATTTTCATGACCCGGATAATCACGATCATGTGATCACTCATCTAGAGCCAGACATCCTGGAATGTGAAGTCAAGTAGGCCTTAGAAAGCATCACTATGAACAAAGCTAGTGGAGGTTATGGAATTCCAGGTGAGCTCTTTCAAATCCTGAAGGATGATGCTGTGAAAGTACTGCACTCAATATGTCAGCAAATTTGGAAAACTCAGCAGGGGCCACAGGATTGGAAAAGGGCAGTTTTCATTCCAATTCTAAAGAAAGGAAATGCCAAGGAATGCTCAAACTACCGCACAATTGCACTCATCTCACATGCTAGTAAAGTAATGCTCAAAATTCTCCAAGCCAGGCTTCAGCAATACGTGAACCGTGAACTTCCAGATGTTCAAGCTGGTTTTAGAAAAGGCAGAGGAACCAGAGATCAAATTGCCAACATCCGCTGGATCATGGAAAAAGCAAGAGAGTTCCAGAAAAACATCTATTTCTGCTTTATTGACTATGCCAAAGCCTTTGACTGTGTGGATCACAATAAACTGTGGAAAATTCTGAAAGAGATGGGAATACCAGACCACCTGACCTGCCTCTTGAGAAATCTGTATGCAGGTCAGGAAGCAACAGTTAGAACTGGACATGGAACAACAGACTGGTTCCAAATAGGAAAAGGAGTACGTCAAGGCTGTATATTGTCACCCTGCTTATTTAACTTATATGCAGAGTACATCATGAGAAACACTGGACTGGAAGAAACACAAGCTGGAATCCAGATTGCCAGGAGAAATATCCATAACCTCAGATATGCAGATGACACCATCCTTATGGCAGAAAGTGAAGAGGAGCTAAAAAGCCTCTTGATGAAAGTAAAAGCGGAGAGCGAAAAAGATGGCTGAAAGCTCAACATTCAGAAAACGAAGACCATGGCATCCAGTCCTATCACTCCATGGGAAATAGATGGAGAAACAGTCAGACTTTATTTTTTTGGGCTCAAAAATCACTGCAGACGCTGATTGCAGCCATGAAATTAAAAGAAGCTTACTCCTTGGAAGAAAAGTTATGACCAACCTAGATAGCATATTCAAAAGCAGAGACATTACTTTGCCGACTAAAGTCTGTCTAGTCAAGGCTATGGTTTTTCCTGTGGTCATGTATGGATGTGAGAGTTGGACTGTGAAGAAGACTGAGTGCCAAAGAATTAATGCTTTTGAACTGTGGTGTTGGAGAAGACTCTTGAGAGTCCCTTGGACTGCAAGGAGATCCACTCAGTCCATTCTGAAGGAGATCAGCCCTGGGATTTCTTTGGAAGGAATGATGCTAAAGCTGAAACTCCAGTATTTTGGCCACCTCATGTGAAGAGTTGACTCATTGAAAAAGACTGATGCTGGGAGGGATTGGGGGCAGGAGGAGAAGGGGACGACCGAGAATGGGATGGCTGGATGGCATCAGTGACTCGATGGACGCGAGTCTGAGTGAACTCCGGGAGTTGGTGATGAACAGGGAAGCCTGGCGTGCTGCGATTCATGGGGTCACAAGGAGTCGGACACGACTGAGCAACTGAACTGAACTGAACTGAACCCTTATCTTATGACTATATCTGTGTGTGTGTGTGTGTGTGTGTGTGCAAATAGCAAACATGTTTTGCTGTATTGCAAACAAATTTTCTCTTTTATCATTTTATAGTATTACATGTGTTTACTTACATCACAGTTACAGGACATCAGGAGAAGAGTGAACATAACTCATGGACTTTTTATCCTCCTATGGGAAAAGGGTTACTGTATTTTCAGTGTAAGCAGGACAGCTGTATCATTTACATAGAAATATGACGGTGTTATTATGTTTAAATGGAGATGAATTATGGTGTGAGGGGTTATGTATGCATGGCAAGCTAAAGAGTAAACTGATGGTTAAGTTTACACAACAGCTGGCATGCAAGAGCTAGTATCAAGTGAACAGCAAATAAGAGTTTATAGACTGGAGGAGGAAGAGGAGGTGAGAGACAGTAGAGGTGAAAGATCCTCAGCAATAAGAGATAGAGAGCAAGTTCTAATTTCACTCACGCCTGACATTGATGGCAGAGGTTTTGGTTCCTTGTTGGATTCAAATCAATTCTATCTATCCTCTTGAAAAAACAACCAATGACATCTGGGTAGTATTTTCTCTCTCTCTCTCTCTCTCTCTCTCTCTCTCTCTCTCTCTCTCTCTCTTATCATAGATGACATTGTAGCACTGAGTTACAATCTCTGTATGACTGTTGTGATCTTTGTGTATCATTCAATGCCTGGCCCTTGTGCCTCAAAAACTAATGGTGCCTCCTCAAATAGAATAACTTACATGATTGGGAATATGAATACACATTTATTCATATGTTTGAAAGTCTGCCACTTGAACATTTATATGTAGGAGATAACTGTGTTTAAATAGTATAAGGTCAGTTCAGTTCTGTTCAGTTCAGTCGCTCAGTCGTGTCCGACTCTTTTTGATCCCATGAATCACAGTATGCATGGCCTCCCTGTCCATAAGCAACTCCCGGAATTCATCCATACTCTCGTGCCTCGAGTCAGTGATGCCATCCAGCCATCTCATCCTCGGTCATCCCCTTCTCCTCCTGCCCCCAATCCCTCCCAGCATTAGAGTCTTTTCCAATGAGTCAACTCTTCACCTGAGGTGGCCAAAATACTGGAGTTTCAGCTTTAGCATCATTCCTTCCAAAGAAATCCCAGGGCTGATCTCCTTCAGAATGGACTGAGTGGGTCTCCTTGCAGTCCAAGGGACTCTCAAGAGTTTCTCCAACACCACAGTTTAAAAGCATCAATTCTTTGGCACTCAGCCTTCTTCACAGTCCAACTCTCACATCCATACATGACCACTAGAAAAACCATAGTCTTGACTAGATGGAACTTTGTTGGCAAAGTAATGTCTCTGCTTTTGAATATGCTATCTATGTTGGTCATAACTTTACTTCCAAGGAGTAAGCATCTCTTAATTTCATGGCTGCTCTCATGATCCGCAGTGATTTTGGAGTCCCAAAAATAAAGTCTGACAATTTTCCCACTGTTTCTCCATCTATTTCCCATGAAATGATGAGACCAGATGCCATGATCTTCATTTTCTGAATGTTGAGATTTAAGCCAACTTTTTCACTCTTCACTTTCACTTTCAGCAAGAGGCTTTTCAGTTCCTCTTCACTTTCTGCCATAAGGGTGGTGTCTGTATATCTGAGGTTATTGATATTTCTCCAGGCAATCTTGATTCTAGCTTGTGCTTTCTCCACCCCAGCGTTTCTCATGATGTACTCTGCATATAAGTTAAATAAACAGGGTGACAAGATACAGCCTTGACATACTCCTTTTCCTATTTGGAACCAGTCTGTTGTTCCATGTCGAGTTCTAACTGATACTTCCTGACCTGCATATATGTTTCTCGAGGCAGGTGAGGTGGTCTGGTATACGTTGGATGGTACTTTATTTGATGACATTTGTTAGTTCAAAACAATAGAGAATGATTTTATATTTTTGTGATTTTCCCAACCCAGGCTCAAACCTGAGTTTCTTGATATAGGCAGATTCTTTCTGAGCCTCCAGGGAAGTCCTTGCACGCTATCAGTGTCCACTAAAACCCACATTCTTAGAGAGTTTTGGTATTCAGTTCAGTTCAGTCACTCAGTCGTGTCCGACTCTTTCCAACCCCATGAATCGCAGCACGCAGGGCCTCCCTGTCCATCACCAACTCCTGGAATTCACTCAGAGTCGCATCCATAGAGTCCGTGATACCATCCAGCCATCTCACCCTCGGTCGTACCGTTCTTCTCCTGCCCCCAATCCCTCCCAGCATCAAAGACTTTTCCAGTGAGTCAACTCTTTGCATGAGGTGGCCAAAGTACTGGAGCTTCAGCTTTAGCATCATTCCTTCCAAAGAAATCCCAGGGCTGATCTCCTTCAGAATGGACTGAGTGGATCTCCTTGCAGTCCAAGGGACTCTCAAGAGTCTTCTCCAACACCACAGTTCAAAAGCATTAATTCTTCGGTGCTCAGCCTTCTTCACAGTCCCCTCTCACACCCATACATGACTACTAGAAAAGCATAGCCTTGACTAGATAGACCTTAGTAGGCAAAGTAATGTCTCTGCTTTTGAATATGCTATCTAGGTTGGTCATAACTTTTCTTCCAAGGAGTAAGCGTCTTTTAATTTCATGGCTGCAATCAGCATCTGCAGTGATTTTCGAGCCCCAAAAAATAAAGTCTGACTGTTTCTCCATCTATTTCCCATGGAGTGATGGGACTGGATGCCATGATCTTCGTTTTCTGAATGTTGAGCTTTCAGCCATCTTTTCGCTTTCCTCTTTCACTTTCATCAAGAGGGTTTTTAGCTCCTCTTCACTTTCTGCCATAAGGATGGTGTCATCTGCATATCTGAGGTTATGGATATTTCTCCTGGCAATCTGGATTCCAGCTTGTGTTTCTTCCAGTCCAGTGTTTCTCATGATGTACTCTGCATATAAGTTAAATAAGCAGGGTGACAATATACAGCCTTGACGTACTCCTTTTCCTATTTGGAACCAGTCTGTTGTTCCATGGCCAGTTCTAACTGTTGCTTCCTGGTCTGCATACAGATTTCTCAAGAGGTAGGTTAGGTGGTCTGGTATTCCCATCTCTNTTTGTTCGTAGTGATGCTTTCTAAGGCCCATTTGACTTCACATTCCAGGATGTCTGGCTCTAGATGAGTGATCACACCTTCGTGATTTTCCTGGTCATGAAGATCCGATTTGTCAGTTCTTCTGTGTATTCTTGCCTTCTCTTCTGCTTCTGTTAGGTCCATACCATTTTTGTCCTTTATCGAGTCCATCTTTGCATGAAATGTTCCCTTGGTATCTCTGATTTTCTTGAAGAGATCTCTAGTTTTTCCCATTCTGTTCCTTTCCTCTATTTCTTTGCATTGATCACTGAAGAAGGCTTTCTTATCTCTTCTTGCTATTCTTTGGAGCTCTGCATTCAGATGGTTATATCTTTCCTTTGCTCCTTCGCTTTTCACCTCTCTTCTTTTCACAGCTATTTGCAAGGCATCCCCAGACAGCCATTTTGCTTTTTTGCATTTCTTTTCCATGGGGATGGACTTGATCCCTGTCTCCTGTACAATGTCATGAACCTCATTCCATAGTTCATCAGGCACTCTATCTATCAGATGTAGGCACTTAAATCTATTTCTCACTTCCACTGTATAATCATAAGGGATTTGATTTAGATCATACCTGAATGGTCCAGCAGTTTTCCATGGTTTCTTCAATTTCATTCTGATATTGGTAATAAGAAGTTCATGATCTGGGCCACAGTCAGCTCCTGGTCTTGTTTTTGTTGACTGTATAGAGCTTCTCCATCTTTGGCTCCAGAGAAGATAATCAATCTGATTTTGCTGTTGACCATCTGATGATGTCTATGTGTACAGTCATCTCTTGTGTTGCTGGAAGAGGGTGTTTGTTATGACCAGTGCATTTTCTTGGCAAAACTCTATTAGTCTTTGCCTTGCTTCATTCCGCATTCCAAGGCAAAATATGCCTGTTACTCCAGGTGTTTCTTGACTTCCTACTTTTGCATTCCAGTCCCCTCTAATGAAAAGGACATCTTTTGGGGGTGTTAGTTCTAAAAGGTCTTGTATGTCTTCATAGAACCATTCAACTTCAGCTTCTTCGGCATTACTGGTTGGGGCATAGACTTGGATTACTGTGATATTGAATGGTTTGCCTTGCAAAGGAACAGAGATCATTCTGTCATTTTTGAGATTGCATCCAAGTACTGCATTTTGGACTCTTCTGTTAACCATGATGGCTACTCCATTTCTTCTGAGGGATTCTTGCCCACCGTAATAGATATAATGGTCATCTGAGTTAATTTCACCCATTCCAGTCCATTTCAGTTCACTGATTCCTAGAATGTCGACATTCACTCTTGCCATCTCCTGATTGACCACTTCCAATTTGCCTGGATTCATAGACCTGACATTCCAGCTTCCTATGCAATATTGCTCTTTACAGCATCGGACCTTGCTTCTATAACCTGTCACATCCACAACTGGATATTGTTTTTGCTTTGGCTCCATCCCTTCATTCTTTCTGGAGTTATTTCTCCACTGACCTCCAGTAGCATATTGGGCACCTACTGACCTGGGGAGTTCCTCTTTCAGTATCCTATCATTTTGCCTTTTCATACTGTTCATGGGGTCCTCAAGGCAAGAATATTGAAGTGGCTTGCCATTCCCTTCTCCAGTGGACCACAAACTGTCAGACCTCTCCACCATGACCCGCCGGTCTTGGGTTTCCCCATGGGCATGGCTTAGTTTCACTGAGTTAGACAAGGCTGTGGTCCTAGTGTGATTAGATTGCCTAGATTTCTGTGAATATGGTTTCAGTTTGTCTGCCTTCTGATGCCCTCTTGCAAAATCTATCATCTTACTTGGGTTTCTCTACCTTGGGCATTGGGTATCTCTTCACAGCTGCCCCAGCAAAGCACAACCACTGCTCATTACCTTGGATCAGGGGTATCTCTAAATTCTGTAAAGTTTACCAAAGGAAGAGAAGCATGAGCACATTAAAACTGACACATATACACACTGCTGTTGTAAAATAGGTAGCTAGTTAGGTCCCTGAGCACAGGGATCTCAGCTTGGTACTCTGTGATGACCTAAATGAGCATGATGGGGGTGGATGGAATGGAGGTCCAAGAGGGAGGGTCTCTATTTATACAATGACTGAATCTCTTTGTTTTACAGCAGAAACTACCACAATTTTGTAAAGCAACCACACTCCAGTTTAAAAAAAAATAATAGTGGTGTTTTCTAGGATCACAAATGTTGGCAACCAATTTGAAACAAAAGATTCAAGGACTTGTCCCAGGATAAGTATCACCTTCTTAAAAGTATCAAGTTACCTTTGGTCAGCCAGGCACTCTACACAATAGTCTTCTTAAGCACTTTGTTTGAGCTTTGTATTAATAACAAAAGCCCTAAAGCATCTCACAAGTGTACCTGTTTTTAAAGCAAGAAAAATATTCTGGAAGGTTTAGAAATTGAAAGTGAAAATTACAAGGAAGGGATATTTTTAACTTTTTCATGAAAATGGAAAATAAAAACAAGAGTTAGCTGATTAAGAGAGAAGTAGATGAATGCTCTAATGCTTTAGTTAAACTTGTCAAATAAGTGACAAATTAGGTCCCTGTACTCTGACACAGAATTAAATATCAGACAGATTTTGGGGTGAAGGAGAGATGAATAGCTGTATTGCTTTGTCAGGCAACGGGCCAAAGTGGGTTAAAGCCTTCAATAACATGTGGCCCAACCTGGAGAGGTTAGTGAGAAGTCTTATGGTAATGGTTCAAAGAGGTCAGGGCCTTATCAGCTAGTGAACATTCTGATTGGTTGGTGGTGACAGAAGTAGGAGTCAGCAACATTAACCTTCAGGTTCTAACTGGTCTGCACTCTATATGCTTGTACAGAGCATACCTTAACTTCTCCTCCCTGGAGGCTATCTCAGTATCTGCAAAATAGCTGAAAGGTATCCTTGTGTCTTGAGAAGCCTATATGCAGGTCAAGAAGCAACAGTTACAAGTGGACATGGAACAACAGACTCCTTCCAAATAGGAAAAGGGGTACATCAAGGCTGTATACTGTTACCTTGCTTATTTAACTTCCATTCAGAGTACATTATGAGAAACGCTGGGCTGGAAGAAGCATGAGCTGGAATCAAGATTGCCAGGAGAAATATCAATAACCTCAGATATGCAGATGACACCACCCTTATGGCAGAAAGTAAAGAGAAACTAAAAATCTTCTTGATGAAAGTGAAAGTGGAGAGTGAAAAAGTTGGCTTAAAGCTCAACATTCAGAAGACAAAGATCATGGCATCCGGTCTCATCACTTCATGGCAAGTAGGTGGGGAAACATTGGAAACAGTGTCAGACTTTATTTTGGGGGGCTCCAAAATCACTGCAGATGGTAACTGCAGCCATGAAATTAAAAGACGCTTACTCCTTGGAAGAAAGGTTATGGCCAACCTAGATAGCATATTGAAAAGCAGAGACATTGCTTTGCCAACAAAGGTCCATCTTATGGTTTTTCCATTGGTCATGTATGGATGTGACAGCTGGACTGTGAAGAAAGCCGAGCGCCAAGAATTGATGCTTTTGAACTGTGGTGTTGGAGAAGACTCTTGAGAGTCCCTTGGACTGCAAAGAGATCCAACCAGTCCATTCTGAAGGAGATCGACCCTGGGATTTCTTTGGAAGGAATGATGCGAAAGCTGAAACTTCAGTACTTTGGCCACCTCATGTGAAGTGTTGACTCATTGGAAAAGACTCTGATGCTGGGAGGGATTGGGGGCAGGAAGAGAAGGGGACGACAAAGGATGAGATGGCTGGATGGCATCAGTGACTCGATGGACGTGAGTCTGTGTGAACTCCGGGAGTTGGTGAT
This sequence comes from Kobus ellipsiprymnus, assembly GCA_006410655.1. Lineage (NCBI taxonomy): Eukaryota > Metazoa > Chordata > Mammalia > Artiodactyla > Bovidae > Kobus > Kobus ellipsiprymnus. Next base: position 793,420 of record SJYR01000896.1, read on the forward strand.
GGACAGAGTGGCCTGGCCTGCTGCGATTCATGGGGTCACAAAGAATCGGACATGACTGAGCGACTGAACTGAACTGACTGATCCTTGTGTGTATCTCTTGATGGCGAAAGAGGACTTTGTCCCAAGGTTGCACTATTACTTATCTTGACTATTTCTTGCGTTTCTCATGTCCCTTCCCCTCTCTAATTAAGGACTGCTTGAATCTGCCCAAAGGTCATGGAGCCTGAATGAAGGCTGTCTCCTGTAACCAAAAAAAAAAAAAAAAAAAGAAGTGAGGGAAGCAAAAATGTTTTTTGTCCAGGAGCCCCACAGAGACCTTCTTGGAATCATAAGTACAATTTGGGTTAAAAAAAAAAAAAAAAGTTTCTTAAAATAATCTTGTGGTAGATGTTATCTGCCTATAGAAGGAGTTGTGATGTGGTTTATGTCAGATTATGTTCTTAAAAAAGAAAAGAAAAGAAAGAAAAAGTGATGATACTTAGTGTCTTTCATTTAGTTTATGGTCCATATAAGAACCTACAATTCTCTGAAAAAAGTCAGCTTTCTTCCTTCTTACCTACATGTTTGAGTGACTTCTATGCTGCTGTATATTGTCTGGATTTCTCAACTGGATTTATTAAGAGCATGAGCGAAATGTTTATCTACTCTCTTTTGCCAGAAATAATAAATCTTATCATGATATTTTATATTCATACAACTTATTTTTCATAGAGCCTATAAGCATAAATAAAACTTTTTTTTTTTCCATTTAGAAAGAGCAAAGAGACCATTTTACCTCCTTCTTTTTTCTTACACTGTTTCCTTGAATACATGGTAAATCTGTATCCTTACTTTAACCTTTGGAAAACAGATAAATCTCCAAAAATTAAGCTTTGTGTCAAATTTTTATAATGTAAAAAAATCTCCAAAGTTATGGTCCAAATAACCTTTACATATGTAAACACACACCTTCAGAGTTAATTCAAGGCTCTTTCTTCTGAAATGTACTGAAGAATTTTACATGGAGTAGTCTTAGTCTCCTGAGAAAGTAAGATAAATTAATTTTATACCTGTTCCCAATGAATTTTAGGTTCTTTCTTCATCATAAAAGAATTCAGAAACAAAGCAAAGAGGTTAAAAAATAAAGTGAACATTTATTTAAGGGAGGATATGCTCTCAGAGGGAGAGTGGGTAAACAGGTGAAGAGTGGCGGCCCTGGGTCTCTTTGGCAAGCCAGTTATGTGGGGTGTACAATATCAAGGGATGGAATATTCACTGGGGAAGGGGGAGTTTGGAGGTCATATTGCCTGATTTTCATTTCAAATGCATTTTCCGAAGGGGAGGAAGGATTTTTGTCCTTATTTGGCTTAAATCTGAAGTGTCACAGCATCAGGTTCATGACATATACTTCTTAAGGCTAAACTTATTGTGATGAAAACAAAATGAACAAAAGGTTACTTTTGGATGCAGGAGATTCATGAATTTCTCTACCTTTCTTTGCCTGCTACTCAGAGTCTTATCACCCAAAATGTGTAATTTCCTGTCAGTCTGAAGGTTCCTGCTTTTCTTTGTCTTCCTATGGACACTTGCTCTTTACAAGATGCTTGATTTCCTGCCATCTGGCCCTGGCCCCCAGTTCTCTGCTAATAGCTAGCTACCTGTTTATTGCAGCATATCTTCCACTTTGGTACATAAAGTGTATGAGACTTTTGTCCTGATTTTGTGGTCACTTGTATGCTAACTTACATGTGTATTGTCTTTGTTTACTGCCAAGTAAAAACTGTCATTTACCATCTACCACAACAAGGATTAGTTCACTGTTCACCTTTAACTGCAAAAGGAGTTCAGGGTAGAGATCAAGAAGGGGATACTCTGGGCTCTGGGAAAAGCTGGCAGAACAGACAAGCCTTCAGATGCTGTTGTAGTTCAGTTCCTCAATTGTGTCCCACTCTTTGCTACCCCATGGAATGTAGCATGCCAGTCTTCCATGTCTTTCACCATCCATCTTCAGAGCTTGCTCAAACTCATATCCAGTGAGTCAGTGACGCCATCCAACTATCTGTCCTCCCCTTCTCCTCCTTCGTTCAATCTTTCCCCAGCCTCAGGCTCTTTGCATCAGGTGGCTAAAGTATTGAAATGGGAAGCTGAGTTTTATTTGGGGAGTCAAAAAATGAATTCCATAAACTTGGAAACGTGCACACAGATGAAGTTTATTATAGAGGATAGCAATACAAAGCTCTCAGCATAGACACTGAAATTGAGTGAAGAGCACCAAAATGGTGGGGATTATAGCAGTTTTATATAATTACTAGTATTGACCTGTATATTTTTGCTTGACTCATGACTTTGTCAGGCAGTGTGTAATTTTCTTGGTTCTATCTCATCACAACAAAAATTTGAAGTGACAATTGATAATGTATGGAGCAATCATAAGCAGCATAAATATGGTAATAACAAGGACCTGTAGGGGCTTTAGCCAGCCCCAAATTTCCATCACTAGGAGGGCTCAAGTCCCTCCTTTTTCAGGGATCAGAAGATATATCTCCTGTCTGTTTTGGAGTACAACCCCTGCTGCCAAGTTGTGTTGGCTCTTGAGAGCTGTCCTGAGAAATCTTACCCCCAGAAAATTAAATTTGGGGGTGTTCATTAGAATGACACTAATTTGTAGTCCTGAATAGGTATCTGAGATCTCCCAGGAGCTCACAGGTGTATTGAGTGTCCTCTTCTGTTTTCTTCCATGGCTTGACTCATGAGTAGTGAATCCAGGAATCATGTCCTGGTACCTTGACTGCTGTGGGGGTAGAAAGTATTGCAAGGTAGGGGCCCTTCCATGTGGGCTGGAGTTGAGTCTTTGGGGACCCATATTTCCAGATTTTAATGACTTTCCAGACTTAAGTCTCTGGGGCATATAGTGGTGACTCTTTAGAATCTTTTGGGTTCTGGTTGACTCCCCACAGTGTATACACTATTGGAATTGCCCAATGGTCATGGTATAAGATCAGAGGGTCTGAGCCTCTGGATTTAGGAAGAGGTCATTGACACAAACAAAATGTCTCCCATGTAGTATCTCATAAGGACTATGACAAACCTGTTCCTTAGGGGCAATAAGGGTACGAAGGAGAGCTACTGGTAAAGCCTCCATCCATACCATGGAGGCCTCCTGGGTTATCATTTTTATCACTGATTTTAAAAATTGGATGGTTCTTTCTACTTTTCCTGAAGACTGAGGCTTCCAGGCACAATGGAAATAATAAGTAATGCCCAATGTTTTAGAGACCCCTTGGGTGACCTTAGAATTAAATTATGTTGCATTGTCACTTTGTAATGATCTGGGCAGACCAAATCTCAGAGTGATTTTCATGGAACAGTTTTCTTATCACTTCCTTAGCCTTCTCAGTCCGGGTGGAAAAGCCTTCAGTCCATCCTGTGAATGTATCTATCATGACCAATAGGTGTTTATACACTTGGGAAACTGGCATCTGGGTGAAGTCCATCTGCCAGTCCTCTCCTGAGTAGGTCCCCCACATCGTTGGACAGGCTGGGCCAGCTGGGGTCTTCGAGCTCCTTGGAGTTTGTTTAATTGGCAAGTGGAACAAGATGAGACCTCTTTCCTTATAGTCGTTTGGAGCCCTTTCCCTCTGAAGGATCTTTCTAGTAATCTTTAGAGGGCCTTCTCTCCTAAATGAATGGCAGCAGGTAAGGAGTTAACCAACTTCCATTGGAGGTTCTGAGGCAGAAAAAGGAGCCCCTCCCTTTGGAACAACCCCATATAATCTTCTTGAAAGCCCTCACTTTTAGCTTTAAGAGTCTCACCTTCAGTATATGAAGGTGTTTCTGGCAAATCAGTCTGTGGACCTAAGGTGGCAACCCCTATTCGGTCTTTGTCCTGTAATGCTTCTCTCTTAGCTGCCTGATCAGCTGCTAGTTCCCTCGTGCCACTTCTGTGCTTCCTTTTTGGTATTCTTTACAGTGGGAGACTGAAACCTCAACAGGCAGATGGATTGCCTCCAAGAGTCTAAGGATTTGATCATCATATTTGATTGGGGACCCTCGTGTGGCCAAGTGGGCTCCTTCTTTCCAAAGAGCAGCATGTGCATGTAGCACTAGAAAGGCATACTTAGAGTCAGTGTAAATGGCTACTATTTTTCCTTTTTCCAGCTCTAAACCTCGAGTCAGGTCTATGAGCTCAGCTAATTGGGCTGAAGTACCTGGTGGCAGAAGTTTAGCCTCTGTGATCTCAAAATTGGAGACTACTGCATATCCAGCTCTTCTTTTTCCATCCAAGACAAAGCTGCTTGCCTCAGTGTATCAGATTTCTTCAGGACTGGTCAGAGTATCTTCTGACAATCCCTCTCAGGTTTTTTGTTTTTTTTTGTTTTTTTTGTTTTTTTTTTTTCCAGTGGTCCAAGATTTTTAGGCAAGAGTGAAAGGGGAGAGAGCCCTTGGGGGTAGGCAGGAGGATAGATGGGTTAAAAACTTCACAAGGGGATATAATGAGGCCTGGATTTTCCATCAGCACTGCTTGATATCTGAGCATCCTTTGATCAGACATCCATAAAAGCCCTCTCCCATTCAGGAACTGTTTCACTTGGTGGCTGGTAAAAATAGTTTGCCCCTAAGAGAGAGTTTTAAAGCATCTTCTGTCAGGACTGCATTAGCTACAAGATTTCAAAGGCAAGAAAAATCTCTCCCCAGTAAGAGAGTGGGACACTCAGGGACCACTGGAAACTGGTGGGAAAATATTTGTCCATCCCAGCAATGAAGAAGTGCTCGAGTGAATCTTTTGTAATTGTTTTTCCTGTAGCAACCAAAATAATAAAGGTTTGGGTGGAGATGGCTCTGGAGTAGGAGGTCAGGACAAAGTAGGTAACCCCTGTGTCAACTAAGAAATTCTTGGACCTACCGGCCACATCCAGTTGCACCCTTGGCTCCAGCTCCGTGATGGTTATCTGTGACAGGCAGGCTGGCTGGAGTGGGCCACTTCAGTCCTGTTGAACCATCAGGAGGGGAGGCTTGGCGCTTGACCTTGAGGCTCTTGGGTCCTGAGGGCAGAGTGCTGCCCAGTGTCTCATATGATGGCATTTGTAGCAAACCATTTTAGGAGACTTGCCACAGTTTGGACACTTTGTCCCATTGCCTCGCCTGTCTACAGATTAGGCATTTGCCTGGTGCCTTGTTCTTCAAGGGACTTCCCTTGTGGCTCAGCTGCTAAAGAATCTGTCTGCAATGTGGGCGACCAAGTTTTGATCCCTGGGTTGGGAAGATCCCCTGGAGAAAGCAAGAACTACCCACTCCAGTATTCTGGCCTGGAGAATTCAATGGACTGTATAGTCCACGGAGTCGCAAAGAGTCAGACACAACAGAGCGACTTTCACTTTCTTTCTTTGTCCTTCAAGGACTCAGGGTTTGCCATTGGGTTTCCCTGGAGGGTGGCCAGCATCTGGGCATGGCTTGTCTCTTTCCTTTTCTCCCTCTCCTGGGCCTTGGCTACCTTCTCCTGTTTTCTGTTATAAAAGGTATTGGTGGCTGTCTGGACCATCTCATCTAAAGAGGCAGCAGGGTCCTGCTGTTGTAGCTGTTGTAACTTTATCCTGATGTCTGATACACACTGAGACAGGAATTTCTCCTTTAAAATCACCTGTCCCTCTTAAGAGTCTCAGTCCAGATTGGTAAACTTTTGGAGGGCCTATTTTAGCCTTTCCAGAAAGGCAATAGGGTTCTCATTGGGATCCTGAGTTATTGCTGAGACCTGGACTTAGCTGATTACTTTTTACTGGGCTGCTTTCAGTCCTGCCTTCACACAGATCAGATAATGATCCTTTTCCCAGATGTATTCAGGGTCATTATAATTCCAATTAGGATATGAGGAGGGGACTGCAGTTTCCCCCACTGGGTATTTATCACTTGACATGTGAAACCCTGTTGCATAACTTCGGGCTTCCTTTAAGACCCTAGAATGCTCAGGGTCAGACAAAGTTTGACTAAATATGACCATGATGTCCTTCCACATCAGGTCAAAGGCCAAAGTAATGTGTTGGAGTGTATCTATATATTTGCCTAGGTCATCTGTATGGCTTCCCAGGTTTTGTTTGATCTTATGAGCCCTTCCAGAGAAGGGCTTATGGACCCGGGTTTGTCTGAATTCTCCTCCAGTTTTGACTAAAGGAGATACTCGTGCTGGCTTTTGTGGAGGGGGTGCTCCCGGATATGGAGGCACATTTGGATACAAGGAAGGAGCGCTAGGCAACTCGGGAGCTGTGGGAGGTGAGCCTTCACAGAGGGGTTCTTTCTCTTGGTTGTCTTTGCCTAATACCATTTACCTAATAGGCTCACTTTTAGGGCCTACAACAACCCCATACTTAAGGCAGAGTTCCTCCATATCTCTTAGTCAGAAGGGTTTGGGCCGAAATGACCAGCATGACTAACTCCCAAAGTGGCAACATTATCCCTGGAAGCCCAATTGCCTTTGAAGAGATGCCAATAGATAAACTTCTAGCAGCCACTGTGTGCCTGTCTCCTGCCCTAGTGGGTTTACTGAGAGATGCTGATGTTGCCCTTGTTGTAGGAAACATGGAAGATGAAGGTCTGACTATCTAGAGGGAGTGGGTATTATACAGTATTTCCCTCTCAAGGACCAGCTATTTTCTGGATATTCCTCCAGAAGATTGTAGAGGTAACACTGTGGGCTTGGACGGGGCTCAGGAAAAGAACATGAAACAGGAGGGAAGGGGGCAGGGCACAACTTTTTAAAGATGACATAGGGCAAGGGCATGACATATACCGATTAAAATCAAATGGATGACAAGTCAAATTCAACTAAACCTTAATCCCCAATCTGTAAGCTAAATGACACACCCAGGTGGCATGACAGCTCCAAGGCACCAAAGATGGAGAAGTGGGTGGTTCCCCAATGGTTGGGATGATCCTCCCTCTTGTTAACATATGAATTCACCCAGCTCACAAAAACTAGCCACACCTCATTCCATTTAGCCACCACCACTCTGGACTCCTTTTCCTTTTCTACTTAACAACTTTAACATGTCATTTTTTTTGCAGGGAACAGGACCCATTCCAGGGCCTGAAAGTGGCCCCTTGTCTAACACTCGGAAATGAATTGTCTGAGGAGACACATATGCTGACAAAGCAAGAGATTTTATTGGAAAGGGTGCCTGGGAAGAGAGCAGTAAGTTGAGGGAACTCAGGAGTACTGTTCTGCCATGTGGTTTTATGGTGATGGGATTAGTTTCACAGTTGCCTTTAGCCAATCATTTTGACTCAGAGTCCTTCATGATGGTGCTCCCCTTGTTCATCCAACATGGATGCCAGTGAGGATTCCGGGAGGTGGTCGGACATATGGTGCCTCCTTTTGATCTTTCCCAATCTCTTCCAGTTGGTGGTGGCTTATTAGTTCTGTATTCCTTACCAGGACCTCCTGTCATAAAACAATTCATGCAGATGGTTGATATGGTGCCTTCCCAGGGTGGGTGGTTTCAGTCAGTGTGCTTCCCCTAACAATTTTTGACCAATCACTTTGAATATTGCACCAACAGTTTGTCATTTTCATGGCTTTCTTTTGGTTCCCAATTTCTCAGCTTTCCCAGACTATGTGATGCCATCCCTCAACCCTTTCTCAAGGACACAGACCATTATTTAGGGACCAGATGTATGTTTAAGAGTTAATGACCTATCTGGAGTTCCTCTTGATAAACTGGACAGCAGTTAATGATTGTCTTATCCTGGGTTTAAATATTTTATGAACCACCAGACCAGGGAGGCATTCCTCTGAATGCCTAGAAAATGGAGCTTTGGATTAATGGAGCAAAAAGTCTATGTGAGAGAATAAGTTGAAATTAAAATTGAAATTAGAATAAAACTAAGGCCCTCAACCCTACACTAACTACTTAACAATTTTTGCCTCAGTGTTGGAGCTTCAGCTTCAGCAACAGTCCTTCAGCGAATATTCAAGATTAATTTCCTTTAGAATTGACTGGTTTGATTGCAGTCCCTTGCAGTTCAAGGGACTCTTAAGATTTTCCTCCAACACCACAGTTTCAAAGAGTCAGTTCTTTGACACTCAGCCTTCTTTATTGTCCAACTATCACTCTATAAATAACTACTGGAAAAAAAAAAAAGCAAAACAAAACATAGCTTTGACTATACAGATCTTTGTAGGTAAAGCAATATCTCTGCTTTTTAATACTCTGTCTAGGTTGGTCATAGCTTTTCTTCCAAGAAGCAAATATCTTTTAATTTCATGACTATAGTCATCATCTGCAGTGATTTTGAAGCCCAAGAAAATAAAGTCTGTCTCTGTTTCCATTGTTTTCCCATCTATTTGCCATGAAGTGATGGGACTGGATGCCATGATCTTCCTTTTTTGAATGTTGAGTTTTAAGCCAGGTTTTCCATTCTCCTCTTTCATCTTCATCAAGAGGATCTTTAGTTTCTCCTCAATTTCTGACATTAAAGTGGTTTCATCTGTATATCTGAGAATATTGATATTTCCCCCAGCAATCTTCATTCCAGCTTGTGCTTCTTAAAGCCTGGCATCTTGCATGATATACTCTGCATATGAGTTAAATAAGCAGGGTGACCATATACAGCATTGACATATTCCTTTCTCAATTTTGAAGCAGTCCATTGTTCCATGTATGGTTCATCCAGGTTTCTCAGGATGCAGATAGGATGGTCTTGTATTCCCTTCTCTTTCAGAATTTTCCACAATTTTGATCCACACTCAAAGGCTTTATCCTAGTCAATGAAGCAGATGTTTTTTTCTGGAATTCTCTTGTTTTTTCTATGATTCAATGGATGTTGGCAATTTCATCTCTGGTTCCTCTCCCTTTTCTAAATCCAGCTTGTACATCAGGAAGTTCTTGGTTTATGTACTGTTGAAGCCTAGTTGAAGAATATTGAACATTACCTTGCTAGCATGTGAAATGATTGCAATTGTGTGGTAGTTTGTATATTGTTTGGCATTGCCCTTCTTTGGGACTGGAATGGAAATAGATTTTCTCCTCCTGTGGCCACTGCTGAGTTTTCTAAATTTGCTAGCATATTGAATATGCCACTTTAACAGTATCATATTTTGGGATTTGAAATAGCTCAGCTGGAATTTCATCACCTTCCCTAGCTTTGTTTGTAGTAACAATTCTAAGACCCACTGGACTTCACACTCCAGCATGTCTGGCTCTAGGTGAGTGACTACACCGTCATGATAATCAGGGTGGTCAAAACATTTTTTTTTTGTATGTAGTTCTGTGCCTTCTTGCTACATCTTCTTAAACTATTCTGCTCTGTTAGATCCACAATTTTCTGCTCTTTTTTGGTGCCCATCTTAGCATGAAATGTTCCCTTTGTATCTATAATTTTCTTGAAGAGATCTCTAGTATTTCCCATTCTATTGTTCTCTATTTCTTTGCATTGTTTACTTAAGAAGGCTTTCTTACCTCTCCTTGCTATTCTTTGGATCTCTGCATTCACAAGGGTGTGTATTTCCTTTTCTCCTTTGCCTTTCACTTTTCTTTTCCCAGTTATTTGTACAGCCTAGATAGACAACTATTTTGCCCTTTTGCCTTTTACTTGGGGATGGTTTTGATCACTGTCTCCTGGCCTTCAGATAATTAGATATTTTCAGGAGAACTTTTTATGAGTCCACATCCTTGCCTCTTATATAATTAGTAGAGATATCTGCACCTTGCCTAGCAGTAACCTTCATGAAATTAGCAGCAACCTTCTGCTAAACTGTGTGCTTAACTGCACTTATCCCCTTTCACTAAATTCATATATAATACTCACCTTCAGTCCTTACTTCTTTGTAGCACTTTCTCAGAACTGTTACAGGCTGTCTCTCATGCTATAATCATTTTGCCCCAAATAACAGTTAACTCACAAGTCTCATGTGCTTTTTTATTTTCCAGTTGATATTACTCAATAATAAATTGTGCCTTCTCTCTCTTCTGTACTGAAATATAGTATTTTTATTGGCAGGATTATTTTATTTGTCCAACAATATTTTGATTTGAATGGTTGTCAAACAGTTCCTGAATTAACTGGAGCAGATGAAGGTTTTTATGGTCACTTAACAGTCAATGAATAATACGTACCACAGCTTTCTTATCCATTCATCTGCTGATGGACATCTAGGTTGCTTCCATGTCCTGGCTATTATAAACAGTGCTGCGATGAACACTTGGGTACACGTGTCTCTTTCAATTCTGGTTTCCTCGGTGTGTATGCCCAGCAGTGGGATTGCTGGGTCATAAGGCAGTTTTATTTCCAGTTTTTTAAGGAATCTCCACACTGTTCTCCATAGTGGCTGTACTAGTTTGCATTCCCACCAACAGTGTAAGAGGGTTCCCTTTTCTCCACACCCTCTCCAGTATTTATTGCTTGTAGACTTTTTGGATCACAGCCACTCTGACCTATGGCGGATTCATGTTGATGTATGGCAAAACCAATACAATATTTAAAGTAATTAACCTCCAATTAAAATAAATAAATTTATAGTTAAAAAAAAAACAAGTCAATGAGCAGAGAAGGCAATGGCACCCCACTCCAGTACTCTTGCCTGGAAAATCCCATGGATGGAGGAGCCTGGTGGGCTACAGTCCATGGGGTCGCTAAGAGTTGGACACAACTGAGCGACTTCACTTTGACTTTTCACTCTCATGCATTGGAGAAGGAAATGGCAACCCACTCTAGTGTTCTTGCCTGGAGAATCCTAGGGACGGGGGAACCTGGTGGGCTGCAGTCTATGTGATTGTACAGAGTCGGACACGATTGAAGTGATTTAGCAGCAGCAGCAACAATAGTCAATGAGAGAGAATGATTTGCAAAATAGCTCTTCTAGCTTCCTGTTCTTTAGGGAATGCTGTCTATATCATAGATTGTCCTCTATAAACTTTAATTTTTTTTAATTAAATATGTATCTTAGTCTTTCTTCATCAGGATCACTATCAGTTTTTGTGTTAAAGGCTGATGTCTTTGTCATGTTAATATACCCAAAAACTCAGCTTCTGATCATGGGTGCCAAATAGAAAGGTGGAGACAGAACTTTGGAGGAGTAGAAAGGAGAAGCTTTATTACTTAGCCATGCAAAATGGGCCACAGCAGGGTAATGCCCCCAAGATTGTGCTCCCCTACTTGGGAAATAAGAAGGGGCATTAGAGTTTTAGACTGCTAAAGAGGGCTATAGCTAAGGATGGGGATTGATATAGTCTTACATTCTTCTTTCCTCTTAGAGAGTTGAGATTATTAGGGCTGGCATCATGTGGTAATGGAACATGTTCTGGTGGCCCTTTAGGTTATTGTGCTGCGACCTTTTTTCTGGAATGAAGGATAGAGGAAAGGAGTGTTAGGGAGATTTGTCTTGGATAAGTAAACATTAGGTGCATACTACAACTTAGCTGCTGCTGCTGCTGCTAAGTCGCTTCAGTCGTGTCCAACTGTGTGCGACCCCATAGACAACAGCCCACCAAGCTCCCCAGTCCCTGGGATTCTCCAGGCAAGAACACTGGAGTGGGTTGCCATTTCCTTCTCCAATGCATGAAAGTGAAAAGTGAAAGTGAAGTCGCTCAGTCCTGTCTGACTCTTATCGATCCCATGGACTGCAGCCTAGAGGACAATAATTTAAATAATGTTATTAAACAAAAGAGGGAGAAAATTCTATAGGAGACTGAATGGGTAGAAAGAATAAGGACCTATAAGACCTTTTAGAACTAACACCTTAAAAAGATGTCCTTTTCATTATAGGGGACTGGAATG
>SJYR01000896.1:805532-816608 GCA_006410655.1 Kobus ellipsiprymnus
AATACACAGAAGAACTGTACAAAAAAGATCTTCACGACCCAGACAATCATGATAATGTAATCACTAATCTAGAGCCAGACACCCTGGAAAGTGAAGTCAAGTGGGCCTTAGAACGCATCACTATGAACAAAGCTAGTGGAGGTGATGACATTCCAGTTGAGCTGCTTCAGATCCTGAAAGATGATGCTTTCAAAGTGCAGCACTGAATATGCCAGCAAATTTGGAAAACTCAGCAGTGGCCACAGGACTGGAAAATGTCAATTTTCATTCCAGTCCCAAAGAAAGGCAATGCCAAAGAATGCTCAAACTACAGCACAATTGCACTCATCTCACACGCTAGTAAAGTAATGCTCAAAATTCACCAAGCCAGGCTTCAGCAATACGTGAACTGTGAAATTCCAGATGTTCAAGCTGGTTTTAGAAAAGGCAGAGGAACCAGAGATCAAATTGCCAACATCCGCTGGATCATGGAAAAAGCAAGAGAGTTCCAGAAAAACATCTATTTCTGCTTTATTGACTATGCCAAAGCCTTTGACTGTGTGGATCACAATAAACTGTGGAAAATTCTGAAAGAGATGGGAATACCAGACCACCTGACCTGCCTCTTGAGAAATCTGTATGCAGGTCAGGAAGCAACAGTTAGAACTGGACATGGAACAACAGACTGGTTCCAAATAGGAAAAGGAGTACGTCAAGGCTGTATATTGTCACCCTGCTTATTTAACTTCTATGCAGAGTACATCATGAGAAACGCTGGACTGGAAGAAACACAAGCTGGAATCAAGATTGCCGGGAGAAATATCAATAACCTCAGATATGCAGATGACACCACCCTTATGGCAGAAAGTGAAGAGGAGCTAAAAAGCCTCTTGATGAAAGTGAAAGAGGAGAGTGAAAAAGTTGGCTTAAAGCTCAACATTCAGAAAACGAAGATCATGGCATCCGGTCCCATCACTTCATGGCAAATAGAAGGGGAAACAGTGGAAGCAGTGTCAGACTTTACTTTTTTGGGCTCCAAAATCACTGCAGATGGTGATGGCAACCATGAAATTAAAAGACACTTACTCCTTGAAAGAAAAGTTATGACCAACCTAGATAGCATATTCAAAAGCAGAGACATTACTTTGCCGACTAAGGTCCACCTAGTCAAGGCTATGGTTTTCCCAGTAGTCATGTATGGATGTGAGAGTTGGACTGTGAAGAAGGCTGAGCGCCAAAGAATTGATGCTTTTGAACTGTGGTGTTGGAGAAGACTCTTGAGAGTCCCTTGGACTGCAAGGAGATCCAACCAGTCCATTCTGAAGGAGATCAGCCCTGGGATTTCTTTGGAAGGAATGATGCTAAAGCTGAAGCTCCAGTACTTTGGCCACCTCATGCAAAGAGTTGACTCATTGGAAAATACTCTGATGCTGGGAAGGATTGGGGGCAGGAGGAGAATGGGACGACCGAGGATGAGATAGCTGGATGGCATCACTGACTCGATGGACATGAGTCTGAGTGAACTCCAGGTGTTGGTGATGGACAGTGAGGCTTGGCGTGCTGTGATCCATCGGGTTGCAAAGAGTCGGACACGACTGAGTGACTGAACTGAACTGAAGAGCTTACATAATCCATGAGAGTATTTCAAGTAGTTTCTATAGTAGCATTAAGTATATTTTTTGTTGTTCATTTGCTAATCTGTGTCTGATTCTTTGTGACCCCATGGACTTCAGCACCAGGATTCCCTGTCCTTCACTATATCCTAGAGTTTGCTCAAACTCATGTGCAATGAGTAAGTGATCCTATGCAGCCATCTAATCCTCTGTCACCCACTTCTCCTTCCCTCAATCTTTCTCAACACAAGGGTCATTGGCTCTTTACATCAGGTGGTCAAAGTAACAGAGCGTTAGTTTCAGCATCAGTCCTTCCAATGAATATTCAAAGTGAATTTCTTTTAGGATTGACTGGCTTGTTCTCCTTGCAGCCTGAGTTTCTCAAGGGATTCTCCAGCACCGCAAATTAAAAGCATCAATTCTTTGGCACTCAGTCTTCTTTATGGTCCAGTGTTCACATCCCTACATGACTCTTGGAAAAAATTGTACCCTTGACTTTATGGACCTTAGGTATAAGGAAAGCAAAAGTGAAAGTGTTAGTCACTCAGTCATGTCCAACTCTTTGCAACCCTATGAACTGTAGCCCACCAGGCTCCTCTATCCATGGGATTCCCCAGGCAAGAATACTGGAGTGGCTAGCCATTTCCTTCTCTAGGGGATCTTCCTAACCCAGGGATTGAACTCAGATCTCCTGCATTGCAGGCAGATTCTTTACCACCTGAGCCACCAGGAAATATATGATATTGGCAAGGAAGTACAAGGATTAAATGTATCTTCTCTCTCTGAAGACTGGAACCCTATTGCCTTCTATGATATCTCTGCTTTTCTCCTATGCCTCCACTTCTCTCTGCCTGAGGCTGAACTCGAAATGCAAAACCAAGGATCTTTTAGATGTACAATCCCTTTTAATGAAGGGTTCCCAAGAGGGAAGGATAAGGGCTTAACTGCTTAAACAGGTGATGAATTACCATCTCAGTCCGAAGACATTAGATTAGGCATCCTAGCTCAGATTCTAGCCAAAAATTATTCCTTTCACCTACCAAGAAGCTAAGGAGCATAAATAATAAAATTGTTCAAGTAGAGGATAAATGAAAACCTACACGAAGGCAATGATCCTATAAAAATATGTCAGAATAGAGAGTAGTTGTGCTACTCATTTGGAAAAATGTAAACAAACAGAAGTGAGATTAGACTTTATATACTTCACGGGGTGGGTGGGGGGAGACAATGCGTTATAACTGTACACTTTTTCTTTCCAAAATGCAAGGAAGGGAAGCTTTTTAAGTTTGGGTCACCAGTGAATCTGATGCAATTATGAAGCTACCAGAGGTCACATGGAGGACCTGAAATCTTAAGAGTATGCACGCCTTATCCCCAGCTGATATCACCAATTTAAGGTTTTGTTTCCATGCTTCAGGAAGCACCAGATGAAGCTGTAGAAACACTCTTCATACACACGTACACCTACATACACACACTGCAAGATTCCACATGTAGTGTGTTGAATCCTTCTAACAAAAGTTTTTCTCCTTCATTGATGCAAACCCTTTGGGGGCCAAAAAAATAATCCACCATCTCAGGAAAGTCCATGACCACAAAAGTTGAACTATCTTTCAAAAATGGAAATGAAGGCGGGGCTGAAAGCATAAGACCCATCAAGAACACTGCAAACAATTACACTTCAAGCCTGTCTGCAAAATGTGAGTTGAGAGAAGTGCACCTTTATACTCAGTACCCTACCAATGTTCCCCAGCAGTGCTGACGTTTCCTCATCCTTTACAGGAATGGATCCAGGCAGGGGCAGGTCAGAATTTCTCCCACGGTCTTGTCCACTTTTTTGGCAGCTCTTTTCATGTACTATTCTGCTTCAGGTTATTGAAAAGGATAAAAGGTTGGCAAGAACAAAGTTTACTGTTAATTCCTTTACTCTGGTCAACCTACAAAGAAAAGGAAGGAAGAGGAAAATTAACGTGTCACTATAATATGGGTTAATCACTCATTCGTGCCCAACTCCTTGTTATCCCATGAACTGCAGCCCACCAGGCTCCTCTGTCCATGGAATTCTCCAGGCAAAAATACTGGAGTGGTTAGTCATTTCTTCCCCCAGGGGATATTCATGACCATGGGTTAAACCTGGGTCTCCTGCATTGCAGGCAGATTCTTTACCAACTGAGCCACCAGGAAAGCCACCAGGAAAGTCACTATTGTAGGAAGTCAGTATTTTGGAAAAGGGATTATAGAAAGAAGATGCAGATATTACAAGAGCAAGGGAATCAGAAAAGCCCAGAGACAGGGCCATTCAGTAGGGAATAATTGAAAAATGACTCTAAATTGACAAATTGGGAAAGTATTTGAGTTAGAAACTGTTGGACCACATGTGTCTACAACTTTTCTTCTGATTAGATTGTCTTTGCCTTTCTTAATAGACATTTGTACTGTAATATTTTCACTGAAATTTCTCTTTTTCCATCTAATGACAGATCAACACAGGTCTATTGTAATTATGCTTACCTTTCTGCTTGTTCCTTTTTCAACATGGTTCCTTTACAGATACATAGGAGCACTGAAAATGGAACTTGCTTGTTTAATTTCTCCTGATTCTACTGTGAATATACCAAGGAAAAGCCTACTGTGCAAATTAAAATCTATATTCAGTACTAAGGAATATGAAGCTTGATTTGGATATTAGCTTGATTTGGGTATGAAGCTTGATTTGAATATTAAAAATCATTTTAGCTTTTTATTTAAAAAATCATTTTAGTTTTTTATTAAAAAATTAAATCAGTTGATTATTTATAAAAGTAAAATATAAGAGGGATTGGGGATAGTAAATGTCTCACTCTGATCTCAGATGTTCTCTGATCCAAAACATAGGTTTAAGCCATAGGGAATTATAAAACAGGCTTTTTTTTGGGGGGGGTGGGTAGCAGTGTTGTTTATTTTTTCAGAATGATTAAGCTTTTATTTTAAAGCATACCATTTAAAAAAATGAAGTATAGTTGATTCATAATGTTGTGCTAATTTCTGCTGTACAGCCAAGAGATTCAGGCAAACATATATATACATTGTTACATTGTTTATTTTTTAATATTCTTTTCCTTTATGGTTTATCATAGGATACTGAACATAGTTCTCTTGTGCTATAAAGTCAAATCTTGGTGTTTATCCATAATACAGAGTTAATCACAGCTACTGAACCATTAAAGTAGCTTATCAAAAGGATAAACTATGGACATTTGTAACAATATCTTTTATCAAGAGCTCAATTAGAAGGAATCAAACCAATTATAAAAGAATTAAAAGTACAAAGGATATAAAATCTTAAGGCAATAAATAAATTTATAATTCATTTCGATAGTTGCTTTAATCCATATAACTTGTGCTTTTTCAATTATCTTTTGAACAGCTTATGTTATCTGCTGATTCATCCACAGCACATAAATAAAGCACAAGTTTAACACTTGCTCATTTTCATGATTTTCTCATTTCCTGAAAACTAACTCTTAAGTTGTAGAGGTTTCCAATCGTGGCACCTACTGGATTCACCTGTCAGAGACTGGAAAACTTTGTCACCAGAAAGTGTACCTGGGTGGTATAAAACCACTTTTTTCTGTTTCTAGAGGTGAATCCAAAGCGGCAATAGAATTGTACTAATTCTCTGTTTTTCAAATTGTAATTTTCCACTTCTTCGAGAAGACTCTTGAGAGTCCCTTGGACTGCAAGGAGATCCAACCAGTCCATTCTGAAGGAGATCAGCCCTGGGATTTCTTTGGAAGGAATGATGCTAAAGCTGAAACTCCAGTATTTTGGCCACCTCATGTGAAGTGTTGACTCATTGGAAAAGACTCTGATGCTGGGAAGGATTGGAGACAGGAGCAGAAGGGGACGACAGAAGATGAGATGGCTGGATGGCATCACTGACTCGATGGACGTGAGTCTGAGTGAACTCCGAGAGTTGGTGATGGACAGGGAGGCTTGGCGTGCTGCAATTCATGGGGTCACAAAGAGTCGGACATGACTGAGCGACTGAACTGAACTGAACTGAATTTTGTTTTTGTTTCTAAAATATAATAAGTCAATCCCCATTTAGAATTTAGCTCTAGGTTCTGTCACTTTATAATCTCTGTAAATTGATTGGTGATTTATGGAGATCTATTTCCTGTTGGGTAAAAATGGCATAATCTTCTGCCTTTTTTTTTTTAAGAGTTTTCTACTTGAGTACTTGCTTCTTTCAATCTCAAATCAATTCAGAATTTTGTGCCTAGTAAAAAGGGAGTTTCTAGATGCACTTATTTAACAAAATTCACTGATTGGTGAATTTTATATTTCACTGTTTGTATTTGACCCATGACTAAAATTTTAGAATGGAAGAAATACGCTTTATTTTCTTGTTTTTGTTTCACTTTTTGTATTAATAATTCAGAAAGTTATTAGCGATTGTGTGAACACAATATTATCTTGCATCCTGATGATATTTATAAATTAGATTATTTTGTTGTTGTTTACTCTGATTCTTTGTGACCAAATGGACAGCAGCACACGACTTTCCTGTCCTTCACTTATCTCTCAGAGTTCGCCCAGATTCATGTCCATTGAGTTTGTGATGCTATCTAATTATATCATCCTCTATCATACCCTTCTCTGTTTGCTTTCAGTCTTTCCCAGCATCAGGTTTTTTTCCCAGTGGGTAGATTCTGCATCAAGTAGCCAAAGTCCTGGAGTTTCAGCTTCAGCATCAGTCTGTCCAGTGAATATTCAAGGTTGGTTTCCTTTAAGATTGACTGGTTTGATCTCTTCATAGTCCAAGTGAATCTCAAGAGTTTTCTCCAGCACCACAATTTAAGAGTATCAGTTCTACAGCCCTCAGCCTTCTTATGGTCCAACTCTCACATCCATGCATGACTGAAGAGGAAAAAAAAAAACAAAAACAAAAACATAGCTTTGACTACAAGGACATTTGTTCAAAAAAAGTGATGTCTCTGCTTTTTAATCCCATGGATGGAGGAGCCTAGTAGGCTGCAGTCCATGGGGTCATGAAGAGTCAGACACGACTGAGTGACTTCACTTTCACTTTTAATTTTCACTTTTCACTTTCATGCACTGGAGAAGGAAATGGCAACCCATTCCAGTGTTCTTGCCTGGAGAACCCCAGGGACGGGGGAGCCTGGTGGGCTGCCGTCTATGGGGTCACACAGAGTCAGACATGACTGAAGCGACTTAGCAGCAGCAGCAGCAGCAGTTGCTTTTTAACATACTGCCTAAGTTTGACATATCTTTCCTTCCAAGGAGCAAGTATCTTTTAATAACATGGTTACAGTCACCATCTGCAGTGACTTTAGAGCCCAAGGAAATAAACTCTGTCACTGCTTCCACTTTTTCCCCTTCTATTTGCCATAAAGAGATGGGACAGAATGCCATGATCTTATTTCATGCTGAATTATTTTTATTTATTTATTTATTTTTACTGTGCTGGGTCTTTGCTGCTGTGTGCAGTCTTTCTCTGGTTGCAGTGTATGGACATCTCATTGTGGTGGCTTCTCTGTTGTGCCGTGCAGATTCTAGAGCACATGGCCTCCAGCAGTTGTGGCACACAGGTTTAGTTGACCTTTGGCATGTGGAACATTCCCAGATCAGGGATTGAACCCATGTTCCCTGCATTGGTAGACAGATTCCTAGCAGCTGGACCACCAGAGAAGATCTTAAGGTTGTTTTAAGTTATCTTTTTGTCCTCCTGTTTCACCAGCATCTAGAGGCTCTTTAGTTCTTCTTCACTTTTGGCCATTAGAGTGATATCATATGCATATCTGAGGTTGTTAATATTTCTACTGGTACTGTTGATTCCAGCTTGTGATTCAACTCATCTGGATTTAAGCTAAGTAAGCAGGGTGCCATGTGCAATTTTGAAGCAATCAATTGTTCCATGTCTGGTTCTAACTACTGCCCCTTGACCCACATACACGTTTTCCAGGAGACAGGTGAGGTAGTCTGGTAGTCCCATCTCTTTAAGAATTTTCCACAGTTTTATGTGATTTACAAGGTCAAAGACTTTAACATCATCAGCGAAGCAGAAATAGATCTTTTTTTCTGGAACTTCCTTGCTTTCTCTTCAACTAGATTGGATTATTGAAATAAATACGTGATTTGTAACTTGAATATTACTAAATTTCCCCAAAAATAACAGTTGTATTTATAATTCTTCGATGTGATAGGAAAATATTAATATACAAATAATTCCTAAATATTTTCAGAATCCAAATTCACATACTTTAGGTAAAATTTTGGCTACTGAAACTTGTTTAATAATTTTAGATGTGTATAAGAGACAGGAATGAAGCAGGGCAAANGGCTGTGCAGAGTGAGGAAGTGGCTCCCAAGCCAGACTGTACAGCCTGTCTCTTATACACATCTAGATGTGTATAAGAGACAGGATAAACATTAATCCAACAGTAGTTATATTCTTAACTAACTAGTATTGTTTGTCTGATAAACATTAATCTAACAGTAGTTACATTCTTAACTAACTAGTATTTGTCTGATAAACATTAATCTAATAGTAGTTACATTCTTAATAAATAAATTAAAAAACAATTTCCAAGAGTTTTAAGAAGTTTAAAATCATGGACTACTATTATGTTGATTTAATACACCCATTATTAATACCAAGGTAAGTTTTAAAGTAAGAAATCATACTGAAAAATGAATTGGTAAGTACAATTTTGGATATTTTTTTTTTATTTTTATGGTAAATAAAGACTTTATTTGAGTCTGTAAATAAATATTATTTTTTGCCACTTTGGGAATGTGATCACATTAGAAGGTGGGACTTTGGGGAAGTAATTCAATGGCACCCCACTCCAGTACTCTTGCCTGGAAAATCCCATGGATGGAGGAGCCTGGTAGGCTAAAGTCCATGAGGTCGCTAAGAGTCAGACACGACTGAGCGACTTCACTTTGATTTTTCACTTTCATGCACTGAAGAAGGAAATGGCAACCCACTCCAGCATTCTTGCCTGGAGGATCCCAGGGACGGGGGAGCCTGGTGCACTGCCGTCTATGGGGTTGCACAGAGTCGGACACGAATGAAGCGACTTAGCAGCAACAACAAGGTCATGAGGGTGGAGCCCTCATGAATGGGATGAGTGTCTTTAGAAGTCACAAAAGAGCTTGTTTCCTCTCTGTACTTTCAGCCATAAGGGGAAAGAACAAGTTGGCAGTCTGCAAACCAAAAGAATGCTCTCACCAGAACTTGACCATGTTAGCTCCATAATCTTGAAAACTGTGAGAAATAAATTTTGGTCATTTACCTGTCACCCAGTTTATGATATTTTGCTATATTAACCTGAGCTAAGATGTCAGCTTTATCTAAAACCTTGTGGCAAAAAAAAAAAAAAAAAAAAAAATGACATCTACAGAAGCTATGAGTTTCTACTTACAATTTTATATATAGAAATGTGATATATACATACACATATTACAAAGTCTTTATCCATTTATACGTAAATGAACACTTGAACTTAAAACTTCAGTGTTTTCAGTGTTTCTGTCTCTTGGTTATTGTAAATAATGTTGCAAAAGCCATAAAGAGCATATGTCTTTCCAAGTTAGTGTTTTCTATTGTCTTGGGATAAACACTGAGAAGTGGAATTCCTGGATCATAAGGTAGTTCTAAGCATTATTATGATCAAAGCAAGTGGAAGTGATGGAATTCCAGCTGAACTATTTAAACTCCTAGAAGACGGTGCTTTGAAAGTGCTGCACTCAATATACGAGAAAGTTTGGAAAACACAGCAGGAGCCACAGGACTGAAAACAGTTAGTTTTAATTCTAATCCCAAAGAAAGGCAATGCCAAAGAATGCTCAAACTGCAGTACAAT
This sequence comes from Kobus ellipsiprymnus, assembly GCA_006410655.1. Taxonomy (NCBI): domain Eukaryota; kingdom Metazoa; phylum Chordata; class Mammalia; order Artiodactyla; family Bovidae; genus Kobus; species Kobus ellipsiprymnus. The sequence continues at coordinate 814,999 of SJYR01000896.1, forward strand.
TGTGCTCATTTCACATGCTTGAAAAGTAATGCTCAAAATCCTTTAAGCTAAGCTTCAATAGCACAAGAACTGAGAATGTGCAGATTGTACAAGCTCGATCTAGAAAAGTCAGAGGAACCAGAGATCAAATTGTCAACATAGGTTGGATCATAGAAAAAGCAAGCAAACTCAAAAAAAAAAAAAAATCTACCTCTTCTTCATTGGCTATGGTAGAGCCACTGACAGAGTGTATCACAACAAACTGTGGAAAATTCTTAAAGTGATGGGAATATCAGACCACTTTTCCCGTCTTTTGAGAAATCAGTATGATGGTTAAGAAGCAATAGTTAGAATCAGACATCAAACAACAGATTGGTTCAAAATTGGGAAAACTACTTCGACGTTGTATACTGTCACCCTCCTTATTGAACTAATGGGCTTCCCTTGTGGCTCAGCTGAAAAAGAATCTGCCTGAAATGTAGGAGAACTGGGTTTGATCCCTGGGTTGGGAAGATCCCCTGGAGAAGGGAAAGGCTACCCACTCTAGTCTTCTGGTATGGAGAATTTTATGTACTGTATAGTACATGGGGCGGCAAAGAGTGGAACACGACTGAAAGACTTTCACTTTGATTTATATAATTCATATTCAGAGTACATCATGAAAAGTGTCAGACTGAATCAATCGCAAACTGGAATCAAAATTGCCTGGAGAATATCAACAACCTAAGATATGCAGATAATACCACTCTAATGTCAGTAAGTTCAGTTCAGTTCAATTCAGTCGCTTAATCATGTCCTACTCTTTGTGACCGTATGAATTGCAGCATGCCAGTCCTCCCTATCCATCACCAACTCCTGGAGTTCACTCAGACTCACATCCATCGAGTCAGTGATAACATCCAGCCATCTCATCCTCTATCCTCCCCTTCTTCTCCTGCCCCCAATCCCTCCAAACATCAAGGTCTTTTCCAAAGTGTCAACTCTTCACATGACGTGGCCAAAGAACTGGACTTTCAGCTTTAGCATCATTCCTTCCAAAGAACACCCAGGACTGATCCCTTTAGAATGGACTGGTTGGATCTCCTTGAAGTCCAAGGACACTCAAGAGTCTTCTCTAACACTACAGTTCAAAAGCATCATTTCTTTGGTGCTCAGCTTTCTTCACAGTCCAACTCTCACATCCATACATGACCACTAGAAAAACCATAGCCTTGACTAGCCTTGACTAGATGGACCTTTGTTGGCAAAGTAATGTCTCTGCTTTTCAATATGCTATCTAGGTTGGTCATAACTTTCCTTCCAAGGAAAAAGTGTCTTTTAATTTCATGGCTGCAATCACCATCTGCCTTGATTTTGGAACCCAAAAAAATAAAGTCTGACACAGTTTCCACTGTTTCCCCATCTATTTCCCATGAAGTGATGGGACCAGATGCCATGATCTTCGTTTTCTGAATGTTGAGCTTTAAGCCAACTTTTTCGCTCTCCTTTTTCACTTTCAACAAGAGACTTCTTAGTTCCTCTTCACTTTCTGCCATAAGGGTGGTGTTATCTGCATATCTGAGGTTATTGATATTTCTCCCAGCAATCTTGATTCCAGCTTGGGCTTCTTCCAGCCCAGCGTTTCTCATGAT
>SJYR01000896.1:829023-860843 GCA_006410655.1 Kobus ellipsiprymnus
GTATTAGTATTAAAAATGAATAAATGAATTACATAAAATCTAATATGAGTTTATTTTGCTAAAGGCTATGTTACTTAAAATGCTTTCAAATGCAATGTATTTTTAAAAATAATATATAAATTTATACTTTAAATACTTAATAAAATTTATATTTATTTGCCCACTTACATTTATCATTAATTTTGAAAACAGTAGTATCCCCAAATAGTCACTATTCTTATACAGTAGCTAACCACATATTGACATGATTATCTTCTGAGAATTTAGACTGTTGTTCTATATCCTTTTTGTGGAGTAAATGTGTTATGAAGTTCGAGGATTATTTCTTTATTTTTGACAATTAAATGGAATCAACTTAAACTAAATTATCTCAGGTGGGATATTTGGAACAGTTTTTCTGCTCACTGTCTAAGGCTAATAAAAATGATGTTTAAGATTTATAGCTGAAATAAATTAAGATGAGCACAATTCCCAAACTATTTTCAATTAGCAGCACTCAAATAGCGTAGTTCTGCTTCACTGTTGGGACAGGATACTGAACACTCTCAAAGTCTACTAAACTGTATAATTCATTACATGCACAGTAGCCTCCACAAGTCCCACTGTTACTACTGATCCATATTCTGTGTACATTTGTATCATCCATACTTTGCCGGTTGCAGGGCAGTACTAACAATCTTCATGCCAACCTCGGTTCCATATGGCTTCCATTCCTAAGCATTTTGGACCTATCTTATAGTAGTGCACCTGATCAAATTTAAATTGATTGACTTTTTTTCTTTCTGAAAGCAACAAAATAAAATATACTGACAAGTATTAAAGACAAGATGAATACAAAATATATGTGAAAGGGGCAAGTGAGATTGGCATTTAAGGATACAAAAATTATCATACGCAAGATGATTTCTGATCAGATTACCATGTACCTAACATGAAACAGGGAGAAGGAAATGGTAACCCACTCCAGTATTCTTGCCTGGAGAATCCCAGGGATGGGGGAGACTGGTGGGCTGCCATCTATGGGGTCGCAGAGTCGGACACGACTGAAGCGACTTAGTAGCAGCAGCAGCAGCAGCAACATGAAATAGAGTGGAAACTGCTTGAAAAAGAAAATATTCTGAAGAATTTTACCTGAGGCTAACTCTCTTTGAAGAAAAATTTTTCTTCATGTTTAATATAGATACATCTAATTGATCAAGGTCTAAGAAAACTTGTAGAATATTTCTAAGAAAGACAAAGATATACTTCATTTGCTTTCTTAAGGCTTCCCAGGTGTCTCAGTGGTAAAGAATCTGCCTGCTAAAGAAGGAGACACAAGAGATGGTTTGATCCCTGGGTTAAACGTCTCCTAGAGGAGGAAATGGCTACCCACTCCAGAATTTTTGCCTGGAAAATCTCAGGACAGAGGAGCCTGGAAGGTTACAGTCCATGGGGTCTCAAAGAGTCAGACTTGACTAAGCATGCACACACTCACTAGGAACATACACTTTGGAGGGAAAGAAAAAAGGCTTTAATTCACATCCCCTCTACATAATAGATAGATTTGATCAACTAAATTAATGTTTCTGAAGTTGAATTTCTGATGCATTAAACAAATGTACTTCACTATATATTTTTAGAATTTAAAAGATTAAACATAAGTACTTATATATAGTGTATATAATGGATAAAAAATGTATAAAGATATACATTTTGCACAGTTCACTGCATATATTAAGAACTATGGGGGGAAAGTGGAAAATGTGACAGATTTTATTTTCTTGGGTTCTAAAATCACTGCAGATGGTGACTGCAGACATGATATTAAAAGACACTTACTCCATGGAATAAAAGCTATGACAAACATAGACAGAGTATTAAAAAGCAGAAACATAGCTTTGCCTACAAAAGTTCATAGAGTCAAAGCTATGGTTTTTCCAGTAGGCATGTATGGATGTGAGAGTTAGACCATAAAGAAAGCTGAGTACCAAAGAATTGATGCTTTCAAACTGTGTTGCTGGAGAAGCAAGGAGATCCAACCAGTCCATCCTAAAGGAAATCAGTCCTAAATGTTCATTCTAAGGACTGATGCTGAAGCTCCAATACTTTGGCCACCTGATATGAAGAGCTGACTCATTGGAAAAGACCCTGATGCTGGGAAAGATTGAAGGCAGGAGGAGAAGGGGATGACAGAGGCTGAGATGGTTGGATGCTATCACCGACTCAATGGACATGAGTTTGGGTAAACTCTAGGAGATAGCAAAGGGCAGGGAAGTCTGGCACGCTGCAGTCTATGGACTCACAGAGAGTCAGACACAACTTGGCAACTAAACAATAATAAGGATCATGCCATGTTTTATCTTATAGCTGTCTTGATATTTCTAGATCATAGATGTCCAAAAACTTCTCTGAAGTCGTGGGCACCTGAATCTTTGAGAATCGTTTATCTCTTTTCCTCTGTTTTACCTGTCTTTTTAAAAATACTTTCACCAAAGTATATACAATGTTTCTCACTTCTTGGTTATTAGCTTCAATCAATTTAATATACTCAATATAGTGGACAAATGAGGGACCTCCCTGGTGGCTCAGTAGTAAAGAATCCAAGGATGCAAGTTCCATCCTTGGTTTGGGAAGATCCCCTAGAGATGGAAATGGCAACCCACTCCAGTATCCTTGCCTAGGAAATCCCATGGACAGAGGATCCTGGTGGGCTACAGTTGATGGGTTGCAAAAGAGTCAAACTGGACTTAGCAACTAAACAACAAAATAGTGGACAAATCTGAAATTTTTAGGAAAAAGACAATTAAGACCTTCATGTTCTACATTAAGAGAAAGCAAAGAAAAAGTAATAAATGATTGTAAAAGTCTATTATTGGCCCTACCAGAGTAAACGAAATGACTGTTGTAGTCTTTGGAATTTTCTTTAAATAAATAAAAATAAGAATTTTCCCCATTTAAACCTATAAACTAGGTGCCAGAAGCTATGTTTGCTTTAGCAAGGAATTCTATCTTGGTCAGCAGCTAAAATTGTCATCACAACCTGATTATGTATGTAATAAATCATAATGATTCACTGATATCCACCTGTCTCCTATATAAGCCAGTCAGATGAACTGACAGGGTTGTGGTGGTATTGGCTCTCCTTTCCCTTGGGTCTTTTACATCTTTGTTTGTGGCACTTTTCTCTACAATTTCTGGAAATGTTTTTAGGAGGGAAGGGACATTTCAAAGGCTTCTACCTGACCCTTTCTATTATTAAAACATGTCATCCATGGTGCAAAGTGCTTAACAAAGGACCACTGTCAGTTGCTGACGATTTGAATTATACACTCAGGAACTGAAGAAAAAACATCAGAGTGTTCCTGCGGGCCTATTGGAAGTATTGGAATTTACATTGTCTCTGTCTATCTTATTGCTAAAAGACAAATAACTCTAAAATGTAGTGGATTAAACACAAAAATGGCTTCTCAGATGGCTCAGTGGTTAAGAACCTACCTGCCAACGTAGGAGCTCCAGGACACATGGGTTCAATCCCTGGGTCAGGAAGATTCTCGAGAGGAGGAAATGGCAGCTTGCTTCACCATTCTTGCTGGGATAATCCCATGGACAGAGGAGCCTGTCCATGGGGTTGCAAAGAGTCTGACATGACTGAGCATGCAAGCATGAAAAAACACAATAATCACTTACTATCTCTTAGTTTATGTTGACAGTATTTTGAGACGAACTTGGCTGAACAGCTCATACAGGGTTTCCTTAATTCCAGAGCAATTTGCTATGGCCTCATTGACTTTAAGGTTTGTTGGAGGCTGGAAGCAGCCTCACAAACATGCCTAAATAATGATTGTCAGTCTCAGATCGCTTATGACTCCTCCCCTGAAATCTGTTGGCATGGCAACTTACCGCCATGATAATCTTCGTTTTGTCGGCGTCCAACTTCCAGTGGGTGTCTCTGGCGGTTTTGTATGTTTTCTGACACCTATTGCCCAATAATCATTACAAGAGATGTCCATTTTCCTTCTCCACATGGCATTTCAGATATGGACCTCGTTACTGTGTCCACATCATTAGTGAGGCAGGACAACCTGTGGCTCTATCCTAACGGAAGAACTTTGCAGTCTTTTCTTTCTTGAGTTTTGTTACATCGTGAGGTGTTAGCTGAAAACTGGGTCTCATTCCTTTCTTACAAAGGACCCATAGAAACTTCCCTTTGTCCTAGCCGATCCAGAGGAACTTAATTTTAACTGCAAATTCATTTTTCAACTTGTACCCTCAAGACATTCCACCTCTTCTACAATATCTTTTTTCCCCCTTTGTTACTACTATACAGACCACATGTATGCTTCAATATATTTAGTTTCACTAGCAGATGCCAGAGTTCTTGTTTTTTCTCCTTTTTAACTTTTGCTTTCTCTCCTACTACATATGTCTTTTGAACAGTGAAACACTGTTACCCTTTCTGGTTATGTAAATTTGAACGGATAGTTAACATTTTTTTGTACCTCCATTTCTCCATGCATGTATATTTAGTCACTCAGTCATGTTTGCCTCTTTGTAACCCCATGGACTGTAGCCCACCAGGCTCCTCTGTCCATGGAATTCTCCAGGCAAAAACACTGGAGTGGGTTGCCATTCCTTCTCTAGAGGATCTTCCCAACCCCAGGGATTGAACTCATGTCTCCTGCCTTGCAGGCAGAGTCTGATTCTTTACCACTTGAGCTACCAGGGAAGCCTGGTCATTTCTCCACAGTGTACTGTAAATAATATTTCTACTTCACAGTGCATTTAGGTGGATTAAATAAATTAATGTGAAATTATCAGAGGAGTGACTGGCACAGAGTAATCCCTATATGCTTTCATTATTTTACTATAATTATGTAAATAATATTAATTAGTGCTACCTTCATGAATGGGGGTGGTGTGAACATATTTAGTAAAAATTAGCAACATCCTCAAATTCATTTATCAAATAGATATCTTCATTTTGATATAGTTGAAATGTGTATGGAAAAACAGTTGAGAAATTGTACTGTGAATTGACAAATATAAAAAAGCAGTCAAATCAATTTATATCAAATAAAACCTTACAGCTAAATAATCCACTTAATTGTCTCCATTTTCCAATTTATTTTATCAATTAAGTTCTTACCCCAAATAATAATTGCACTAGTTCAACATTTTGATTTAAGGATACAAAAACAAAAAACCATTACCAAGATTTATCAAAGATAGTCTTCTTTACAATGCTTCAGAAGCTCATTTATTCCCTAATGAATACTAAACACAATGTTATGCTATATCTATCTGTTAAAAAATTCACATGGAAACTCCTTTTGGTTATTAGACTTTGAATTAGGTAGAGTACATCATTTATACCACCCAGGCATGTTATCATTCATTGATTTAATATGCATTGTAGGAGAGCCATCAAGGGAAATACAGGGCTGATATTAGAATGTGAAATTGCATAAAAGCAGATGAATGATAAAAAATTAACCATAACTATATGTGTTTTTCTTTTTTTTCCACACAGAGTCTGCCCAAACAGAAAACTCTATAAGCAGAATTTAAACACTCTGTATTGTTGAAGGGCTTTATGACATTTTCAATCTAAAGTGTTCAGTTGTGAAAGAAACAAACCATTTAAGAAAACTGAAGTGCTTTAAAATGCTTTTCAGCTATGAGTCTATATATATTTTAAAACTAAATTGTTGAGCATAAATGGATTTATACAATGATAATGGGATTTGTAAAAAATTCATAGGTAGAGATTTATATTTTATTCCCCACCTCCCCCACGTCAACACAGACACACAACTTACAAACTATAGAATCACTGGAGAAAGAAAAATAAGAGAAAACTCTTCATTTCTCTCAACAAATTTGTCAGTTAGAACTCAGCCTGACAGTTTATGTGTTTGGTAATATTTTGGTTGTTTTTATTATTTTGGTATTGGAGAAGGTTCATATATAGAGTATTAGCAGGAAAAATATTTTGCTATGACACAAGGTTTGAAAGAAGAGTCTGTAGTTGACCCAGCAAAGTAAGGATGAGGTTATTCAGAGAGCCAGAATAATGCTTAGGATAATACAGTAATAATAATAACAATACAAGGATTCCAAAGGAGAATGCAGTTCACACCATCAAGAACTTATAATATGTAGGATATTAGAGATGAGAAAATTAGTCTATTTTTTTTTATGAAACAATTAAGACAAGTGAGATTAAGTTTTGTCTTAAAATCACACAGTTCATAAGTGGACAGAATCTCCACCAGGAGAAATTTACTTCAATGTGGGCTTGAGCCAGGGGGTGAATTAAAACAATCAGCATAAGACAAGAAAGGGTCAAAAAGCAAGGAGCTCATTTCTCCCCAAACCAGAAGATAGACTCACTGATGTCACTTCAGCTTCTCCTCAGGATATGACAAGATAACTGGATCTGAAAGGAAAACAATTACTCATTTTTACTCACACAGTATAAGACACAATGGACAGATATATGTTAGCTAGACTGCTAGTTGTCCTTACCTTTTTCCATGCCATTTTATCTGAGACCACCTACTTCATTTCCTCCTCATTTCAACTAACTCTTCAAAATAAATATGGATAACAGCCTTTTGTGTAATTATTTTTAAATTGCTTCCTTTCTCCTAGGCCACAGTTAAGGAGTCAAATTTCTCTTCTTTTTCCCATCATGGTATCATGTGCATATATCTCATATATCTGGTCTCTGTCTAATGAAAATTGCTCAGTCAAATCTGACTCTGTGACCCCATGGACTGTAGCCTGCCAAGCTCCTCTGTCCATGGAATTCCCCAGGCAAAAATATTGGAGTGGGTTGCCATTACCTTCTTCAGGGGATCTTTCTGATGCAGGGATTGAACTAGAGTCTCATACATTGCAGGCAGTTTCTTCACCATCTGAGTCACCAGAAAAGAGCAAATGTGTGTGTGTGTGTGTGTGTGTGTGTGTGTGTGTAATATAGTACTAGCAACTTATTGTATATTTGGCTTTCTCAAGAAATCCTGAATTATTCTCTACAAAGACTATGCTTTATTTACCACTGGGCTAAGAACAGAAGTTATTTAGAACTTAGAGGTAGAATTTTTTAAAGCACTGTCATTGATATTAATAAAAGTTCCAATATATGATAGCTCTTTAAAAAAACAAACAAAGCTTAGGGACTTTTCTGGTGGCCACATGGTTAAGAATCCACCTTCCAAAGCAGAGGATGTGGGTTAAATCCCTAGTCAGGGAACTAAGATCCCATGTGCTTCAGGGCCACTGAGCCTGCTCACAGTAAGGAAGAGCCCAGGTGCCACCAGAAAATATCTTGAAAGCCACAACTAAGACCAAAAAAAAAAAAAAAAAAAAAAATCAGTTTATTTTTCACTTATGTGAAATATAATAGAAGGTTGAAGTTCCCTACAATTCTTAACCTGTAGGACCTGCATGATCAAGAAAATTCCACCTTCACTATGTGTCATATCATTGACACCCAGCCATCAGTCCAGGGAAGAACACTATGGATAGTGCACAGTAGTTTTTGTATGAATAAGCCTGAAGTAGTGTACATTACAAATGCTAATATTTCTTTGGCCATAACTAAGTCATATGGCCACAACTAATTGTAAGGAAGGTTCTGAAATAAGCTGTAATTGTGTATCCATGGAGAAACAAAAAAATAAGAAAAGATTTTGTGCATAACTGAAGAGGACCACAGAAGTATTATGTAAATTTTGGTTGAAAGAGTTAATGAATGAAATGATAAATAACTGAATGAAAGTATGAGTAAGTCAGTGTTTAATCAACATGGTCAGTCTTCTCTGGATTCACCACAGCTTCCCACTATCTTCAGACTTAAAACTTGTGAAAATTGGTTTGTTTTGTTTTCTACAATAAAGCTGGAATAAGCTTGGATATAAATAACATTTTCAGTCTTCAGATTTATAATCCTTAAAACACAATATTCAGATGACACATTAGGCGCTTCAAATAAATTTTCAATTCTCAAAAATACTAATAAGTAAGCATTATTACATTATTTTTCAGGAAAGAGTATAAGAATATCATGGATTATTTGCCAGTATGACTCAGTTAAAACCCGGGGACTGTATAACCTCCAAAGCTTGTCTCTTCTTATGGCATGTGGCTACCTCACCAACATGCTCCTCTTTAGCAAACAGTAGTATTACATTCTCTGCTATCTCATTCCCAAGAATAAGTACATTGAACTTTAGGTGATGCATTTTCAACAGTGATCATAGAAAAAGTGAAGATTTTCTCTGATTTTAAAATAAATAAATAAATAAAAATTCTGGAAATGATGATGTATAACAAAATAAGCAATCCTAAGGCATCAGAAAATAAACAAGATAATCAACTCACAGGTCACTTCCTGATGCCCCAGGTCACCTAGGCTGAAAGGGGAGGTGGGGCCATCAGGAAGCAGCCCTAGTTTCCGCTGCTGGCTATGGGTGAGCCCTTAACAGGGATACATCACCAGGGCGAGGTGAGGAGGAGGCACTCCAGGGCCTGCCGTTAGAGGGCCAAAACCCTGAGCAGAGAGGGCACTCACTGCCCCAGTGCAGAGGAGCAGCCCCAGGTGGATAAGTAATTGAAGTCATGAGGACGTTGAGCCCTGCCCAGGTGGAAGTGACTGGCTACCAGAATTTGAAAAATCCCAAATCTCTTGGATAAATGGGGATCAGAGCTGAAATGCAGTTCTGCCACTCAGCTGTGTCCAACTTTTTGCAGCCTCATGTACTGCAGCACACCAGGCTTCCCTGTCCATCACCAACTCCTGGAGCTTATTCAAACTCATGTCCATTGAGTCGGTGATGCCATCCAACCATCTCATCCTCTGTCATCCCCTTCTCCTCCTGCCTTCAATCTTTCCCAGCATCAGGGTCTTTTCAAATGAGTCAGCTCTTTGCATCAGGTGGTCAAAGTATTAAGAGTTTCAGCTTCAGTATCAGTCCTTTCAAAGAATATTCAGGACTGATTTCCTTTAGGATGGACTGGGCAGATCTCTTTGCTGTCCAAGGGACTCTCAAGAGTCTTCTTCAACACCACAGTTCAAAAGCATCAATTCTTTGGTGCTCAGCTTCCTTTATAGTCCAACTCTCACAGCCAGAGCTGAAGCTTCACTGCAAATCAGACGGGGGATTTCTGAGACTGGCAGAAGGGTAGCCAGATGCTGGAAGAGCTGGCTAATCTGAAAGGCAGCTGGGTAGCATAGCCAGAGACCTGAGAAACCAGTATGAACTCCAAAATAGCAACTCACTGCTGAACAACCATTGACAGGAAAATGTTGGATCCTACCAAAAAAGATACCCCACATCCAAGGGCAAAGGAGAAACCCAACAAAACAGTAGGAGGGGCAAAATTGCATTCAGAAAAAAAAAAAAAAAAAAAACCTGTATCCACTAGAAATGCTCAGAGGTCTCAAACAAAACCTTGCACATTCCAGGACCCAGAGACCCAGAGAGACTGAGCCAGACTCGCCTTTGAGTGTCTCCTGCAGAAGCATGGGTCAGCAGTGGCCTACCACGGGGACAGGGGCTCTGGCTGCAGCAGACCTGGGACATGCAGTGTGTGGCATGACATCTTGGAGTAGGTTGCCATTAGCCCCACCACAAAGCTGCCAAGCAGATGACCCACAAACTGCAGAACAATTGTACCAAAGAAAATTTCACACTGTTAAGAAAGTTTAGGATGCACAATAGATTTCTCTACCCAGGGATCTGGAGGGGACTGAGAACACTCAGGGAATCCGGCTTTGGAGGCCAGTGGGATTTGATTACAGAAATTCCTCAGGATTGAGGAAAAAGACTCTCGGAGGACAGAAATAAAACCTTGTGCACACCAGGAGCCAGGAGCAGTGTCCCCCTCAAAAGACTGAGCCAGACTTCCTTGTGAGAGTCCAAAGTCTCTGGTGGAAGTGTGGGTTGACAGTGGCCTGCTGTGGTGTCAGGGACACTGACTACAACAATGCAGGTGATTCCTTTTAAAGGAGGTTGCTATTACTGTCATTAGCCCTACCATAGTTTGGCTTTAGATCAAGCAACAGGAAGGGAACACAGCCCTGCCCATCAACAGAAAATTGGATTAAAGATCTGCTGAGCATGGCCTCGCCCATCAGAATAAGACCACAATTCCCCCATAGTCTCTCTCATTAGGAAGCTTCTATAAGCGTCTTATCCTTCTACATCAGAGAGCAGACAGAATGAAAGCCACAATCACAGAAAACTAAGCAAACTGATCACATGGATCACAGTCTTATCTAACTCAATGAAACTATGAGCCATGCCATGCAGGGCTACCCAAGACAGACAGGTCATGGTGGAGAGTTCTGACAAAACACAGTCCACTTGAGAAGGAAATGGCAAACCATTTCAGTATTCTTGCCTTGAGAACCCCATGAAGAGTAAGAAAAGGCAAAAAGATAGGACACTGAAAGATGAACTCCCCAGGTTGTTAGGTGCCCAATATGCTGCTGGAGATCAGTGGAGAAATAACTCTAGAAAGCATGAAGAGATGGAGCCAAAGTGAAAACAACACCAAGTTGTGGATGTGACTAGTAATGGAACAAGTCTGATGCTGTAAACAGTACTGCATAGGAACCTGTGGTGTTATGTCCATGAATCAAGGTAAATTGGAAGTGGTCAAACAGAAGATGGAAAGAGTGAACATGGACTGATTTTAGGAATCAGTGAACTAAAATGGATGGGAATGGGTGAATTTAATTCAGATGATCATCATATCTACTGCTGTGGACAAGAATCCCTTAGAAGAAATGGAGTAGCCTTCATAGCCAACAAAAGACTCCAAAATGCAGTATTTGGGTTCATTATCAAAATTATGGAATAAACTCTTTTCATTTCCAAGCCAAACCATTCAATATCACAGTAACCAAAATCTATGATGACCCAAAGTCTAATGCTGAAGAAGTTAAATTAAACAGATTTATGATGACCTACAAGACCTTCTAGGACTAACCAAAAAAGGAAGTCAGTTTCATTATATGGGACTGGAATGCAAATGTAGGAATTCAAGAGATACCTTCAGTAACAGGCAAGTTGGTCTTGGAGTACAAAATGAAGCAGGGCAAAGTCTAACAAAGCTTTGTAAAGAGAATGCAAACACCCTCTTCCAACAACGCAAGAGATGACACTACACATGGACATCACTATATTGTAAATATTGAAATCAGATTGATTATATTCTTTGCAGCCCAAGATGGAGAATCTCTATACAGTCCATAAATATAAGACAGAGAGTTGACTGTGGCTCAGATCCCGAACTCCTTATTGCCAAATTAGGACTTAAAATGAAGAAAGTAGGGAAAACCACCAGATCATACAGGTATGACCTAAATCAAATCCTTTGCAATTATACTGTGAAAGTGACAAATAGATTCAGTGGATTAGATTTGATAGACAAAGTGCCTGAAAAACTATGGATGGAGGTTTGTGACATTGTACAGGAGGCGGTGATCAAGAACATCCCCAAGTAAAATAAATGCAAAAGGGCAAAATGGCTGCCTGAGGAAGCCTTATGAATAGCTGAGAAAAGAAAAGAAACTAAAGGCAAAGGAGAAAAGGAAAGATATACCCATATGAATGCAGAGTTCCAGAGAATAGCAACGACAGATAAGAAAGCCTTTCTCAGTAATCAGTACAGAGAAATACAGGAAAGCAATAGAATGAGAAAGACTAGAGATCTCTTCAAGGAAATTAGAGATAACAAAGGAACATTTTATGTGAAGATGGGCACAATAAAGGACAGAAATTTTTTGGACCTAACAGAAGCAGAAGATATTCAGAAGAGGTGGCAAGAAGACACAGAACTAAACAGAAATATCTGAATGACCCAAATAACAATGGTGGTATGATAACCCACCTAGAGACATCGTGGAGTCCAAAGTCAAGTGGGCCTTAGGAAGAATCACTACAAGCAAAGCTAGAATAGGTGATAGAATTACAGCTGAGCTATTTCAAATCCTAAATGATGATGCTGTGGAAGTGCTGCCCTCAATATGCCAGCAAATGTGGAAAACTCAGCAGTGGCCACAAGAGTAGAAAAGGTCAGTTTTCATTCCAACCCCAAAGAAAGGCAATGCCGAAGAATGTTCAGACTACTGTGCAATTGCACTTATCTCACACGCTAGCAAAGTAATATTAAAAATTTTCCAAGTGTGACTCTAACAATATGTGATCTGAGACCCTCCAAATGTTCAAGATGGATTTAGGAAAATGTTCAAGATGGATTTAGGAAAAGGCAGAGGAACAAGAGAGCAAATTCCCAACATCCATTGGATCATGGCAAAAGCAAAAGAGTTCCATAAAAACATCTATTTCTGCTTTATTGACTATGCCAAATTCTTTGACTATGTGTATCAAAACAAACTGTGGAAAATTATTAAAGAGATAGGAATACCAGACCATTTTATCTTCTTCCTGAGAAATCTGTATGCAGATCAAAAAAAAAAAAACAACCAACAGTTAGAACAGGACATGGAACAACAAACTGCTTCCAAATTGGGAAAGGAGTACATCAAGGCTGTATATTGTCATCCTGCTTATTTAACGTATATGCAGAGTACATCATGAGAAACACTGGGCTGAATGACACTAGCTGCAATGAAGATTGCCGGGAGAAAATCAGTAACCTCAGATATGCAGATGACACCACCCTTATGGCAGAAAGTGAAGAAGAACTAAAGAGCCTCTTGATGAAAGTGAAAGAGAAAAGTGAAAAAGCTGGCTTGAAACTCAGCATTCAAAAAAGGAAGATCATGACAGCCAGTCCCATCACTCCATGGAAAATAGATGGGAAAACAATGGAAACAGTTAGAGACTTTATTTTGGGGGGCTCCAAAATCACTGAAGATGGTGACGGCAGTCATGAAATTAAAAGATACTTGCTTCTTGGAAGAAAAACTGTGACCAACCTAGACAGCATATTAGAAAGCAGAGACATTACTTTGCAACAGAGGTCCATCTATTCAAAGCTATAGTTTTTCTAGTAGTCATTATGGATGTGAGAGTTGGACCGTAAAGGAAGCTGAGCAATGAAGAACTGATGCTTTTGAACTGTGGTGTTGGAGAAGACTCTTGAGAATCCCTTGGACAGCAAGGAGATCCAACTAGTCCATCCTAAAGGAGATCAGTCCTGTGTGTTCATTGGAAGGATTGATGCTGAAGTTGAAGCTCCAATACTTTGGCCATCTGATATGAGGGACTGACTCATTGAAAAAATGCTAAGAAAGATTGAAGGCAGGAGAAGGGGACAGCCGAGGACGAGATGGTTGGATGGCATCTCCGATTCAATGGACATAAACTTGAATAGGCTCCAGGTTTTGGTGATGGACAGGGAAGCCTGGCGTGCTGCAGTCCATGGGATCACAAGCAGTCAGAGGCGACTGAGGGGCTGAACTGAACTGAATCTCATGAATCCTCTTAAATATTTCCTGGTTCCTACAGGGCTTTACAAACTGTCCTTATAGAACATGACTCATGTAGAATGATCTATATAAATACAATGATACTAGTGTATTGTTGTGTTCTTTAACAAATAATCTATTTAAAGAAGTGAACTCAAATTATCCAATTTAATTGATGTAAACTACAAATTAAATTTTGACACCTGATAGCACTTTAGAAGGTAAAGAAATCTCCAAAATTAAAGAGAAAAAGATTTTTTTTCACTTTTTTTTTAAATCTCTGATTACAGATTAGCAAAAAATCTATTACCTTTTTAGAACAAAAGTTGTTTCATGGTTAAACTTCCAATTTACCTGAGACTCAGCACAGCGAACAACAAATTCCAAGTTTCAATTTCACTCTTATTGTATAAGTTCAATTGTATGTCTTGAAACACCCCAAAATGTATTTCATTTATTCCTTGCTTTATTCCTCAAAGAAAACAGAACAATATAAAATATGTTTCTCATGAAATGGAAGGTCAGTACAAATGAAACATACTTCTGGATGTAACTACAATTTGTTTACATAATTTCAGTATTAGTTTACTGCAAACAAAAGCCTCAACATATGGTACACATATTGATATGTTAAATAGAGATATATTTAAAGTCTTTTCTATTGCTTCCCTGGAGTTAAGAATTCTAGTATGCACAGTGCATTATTTATTATAATTGGAAATGATGGCTTACAATATGAACTTGATGGTCAATTATGGAATATGTTTGTAAGCCATATTATACAATCAGTCATCAAAAGAAAATACTTAGAAGGATATGCTCTAAATTTCAGATTTCAATTAATGTAGTTTATTGATCTTAAACTTTATGCATATTTAAGAGTTTTCATAGATTTGCTATTAAAAAAATCTGATTCTTTAAAATCATTTAGAGGAATATTTGTAAGTGAAATTTTTTATTTATTCTTATCTACAATAGTTCCAATTAAAAGTATTTTCTTTTAAATATTCATAAGTGGTATGTCTCTGAGTAACACTGAGAAATAGGCAAAAGACAGGCTGATTTTATGCAGCTTTGAAATTAAAATAATTTGCTCTGACTAGTTTCATAGGATAAAAGACCCATAACCTTACTTCCTTACAATTTCAATTAAACCACAGATTAATTGATGACAAATTTCTTCACTTTCTTATACAAAAATGATGTAATAATAATAAAAAACTATTTTACATGGAGCATAACAATATAACAGTCGTCAGATCAATGTACATGCAATTTAAAGTACTAACAGCAAGTTGAAAAAGTAGCAATCTAGCCTGTTCTTCTTACTGTTTTTCCTTTAAATCTAAATATTTGTATACCTTGTGAAGCACTTAATATTTTTTTTTTTTCCCCTGAGTGAAAGAATGGGAGAAATCCAGAATTCAGTGACAGTGATTGCAAAACATCATCACCAATAATCATTATAACATTATTTTTTATTTTGTCTTATCACCACTGAAAATGGGATGTCAATCATATTGTCAAATTTTGATTCAGTTGTCACTATTTCTCCTACTGCTATTTTCCTACACAATTTAGTGATTCACAACTAACAGAGAGAAAATTATGCTGAGTCTGAAAAGGAGAAAGAGGTCAAGTGGACAGGGGTAGCCCCAGGAGAGTTTTGTGGTATAGAAGCCAAAGAAAGACAACATTTTAAGAAGAAAGAGGGGTCAATAGTGAGCATTTCACAGACAGATAAACCAAACAATGTGTATGCCTTATACAATGTCCCTAAAACTGTTCAAACTTACAGACACAAAGAGTAGAATGGTAGCAGCCATGGGCTGGGGAGAAGGGGTCTAGTGAGGAGTTGGTACTTGATGGGTATAACTTTACAGTTACTCAAGACAAATAAATTGTAGAGTCCTGTTGTACAACATTGTGCTTTAACAAGACTATATTGTACATCTTAAAGCTGGTCAATGGAATAGATCTCATTTTAAAGGTTTCCCTCAATTAAAAAATAATAATGAGTGGGGAGTAAAAATTGGCTTTAGAGACATGGCACTGAGCTATGACATCTATATGAGGCTTTTTGAAAATGTAGTATGAGAGCCATTCCAGTGGATTGTTAAGTGAATGAAAGGTGATGAAACAGAGAGAGCAACTTTAGGAATGCTTTTACCTAGCAAATCTAGGTAAAAAGAAGAGTTTAAATTCAAGGTAATATATTCTTCAACAATACCCGTTTTATTTTTTAAGTTTAAGTAAAAAATACTGATAGGTTTCAAATATTAAATATTAAACAGATGTCATAGGTCACATATGGCAATACTGGAAGAGAAGCTTTTGTGGATTGGAAAATTTGAATAGGGCAGTCAGTCAGTTTAGTTGCTCAGTGGTATCCAACTGTTTGTGACCCAATGGACTGTAGCCTTCCAGGCTTTTCAGACCATGACATTTTCCAAACAAGAATACTTGAATGCATTGCCATTTCCTACTCCAGGCAGTCATCCTGACCTAGGGATCAAATTTGTGTCTCCTGCATCTTCTGCATTGTCAAGCAGATTCTTTAACATTGTGTCACTTGGGTGTGTATGTGCATGTGTTTGCACACTCATACTCAGCTATGTCTGACTGTGACACCATGGACTGTAGCCCACCAGGTTCCTCTGTCCATGGAATTCTCCAGGCAAGGTTACTGGAGTGGGTTTCTATTCACTTCTCCAGGGAATCTTCCAGATTTAGGGATTGAACCCATGGATCTTGCCTCTCCTGCATTGCCAGGCAAATTCTTTACCACTAGACGTGCTTACCTGGGAAGCACTTATATATGATTTGTTAATAATATTCTTTGTAAAAAAATATATTTGTACATACCTTAACAGTTTTCAATTTACTCTTAGTTATATCAGCATTTTATAATACTTTTTTACTAATGAGCAACATTATGGGTATTGATTTTTAATTCATTTATAGTCAAGCTTTATTTTTAATAAGTCCTTTTATACCAAGAATGTGAAATGTTCCTTTGTTAGTGCATATCACTTCACTTTTGTTTAAATTCATCCCCTTATCTTTTGTCTTCCTTTCAGATAAAATTTAGAAAATCATTTTTTTCCAGGAGAAAAATCAACAGTGGGCTCTGCATAATAAAGTGTACTAACTGAAGTAAACATTTAAAAAATGTATTCTATTTTATGATGCAACAACGCATGGTATGGTTGACTTAGTCAGTCAGCTGTGGCAAACTACCTGGGCTAGCTGTCACACTGCATACATACAGGTTGATCATTTAATTTGAAATTTAAACTGTTTGAGCTACATGGAAATCTAACCAAGTAGCAGAATATGATATTTTGTGGCAGGAGATAGATTGGCTTCAGGCCAAACACTTACAACAAGCCTACTGTTTGCTTCTTCTGAGAGGAGATAGGTAGACTCCAATTTAGGAATTTACAATCAGCCTCTTATTTACTCTCTGAAACAGCAATAGGATAAATAGCCAGACTTTGTTTCCTGTGGACACTTTAAGATAACAGTTATGGCTGGGACAGACATGGATTAAGCCCTGTTTGAATAAAAGATCAAGAGGTCATATAGTTTCCCTCTTTAGGTAAGAAAGACACTACACATGTGGTACAGGAAGTCTTACTGAGGGTCAAAAAGAAAGGGCATAGCAGGTGATACCAAGTGTCCCCTTACCTACTCCCTCACCGTCAGTTCATATCCTCTGAGCTGGAAACAAGCTGCACACACATTGGTGAGGGTCTTAGTGCAGGTCAGGTGTAGAAAAACAAATCTGATAATTGGTCACAGGTAAACAAAGACTGCTTACAAATTGGGAAAGGAGTAGGTCAAGGTTGTATATTGTCACTCGGATTATTCAACTTATATGCAGAGTACATCATGAGAAATGCTAGACTGGATGAAGCACAAGCTGGAATCAAGATTGCAAGGAGAAATAGCAATAAACTCAGATATGCAGATGACATCACCCTTATGGCAGAAAATGAAGAAGAACTAAAGAGCCTCTTGATGAAAGTGAAAGAAGAGAGTGAAAAATCTGGCTTAAAACTCAACACTCAAAAAATGAAAATCCTGGCATCTGGTACCATCACTTCATGGCAAATATATGGGAAAACAATGGAAATAGTGAAAGACTTTATTTCTGGGGGCTCCAAAACTACTGCAGATGGTGACGCCAGCCATGAACTTAAAAGATGCTTGCTCCTTGAAAGAAAAATTATGAACAACTTAGCGTATTAAAAAGCAGAGACATTACTTTTCAACAAAGGTCCATCTAGTCAAAGCTATGGTTTTTCTAGTAGTCATGTATGGGTGTGAGAGTTGGACTATAAATGAAGCTGAGCCCTGAAGAATTAATGCTTTTGAACGGTGGTATTGGAGAAGACTCTTGAGAGTCCCTTGGACTGCAAGGAGATCAAGCCAGTCAATCCTAAAGGAAATTAGTCCTGAATATTAATTGGAAGGACTGAGGCTGAATCTGAAGCTCCAATACTTTGGCCACCTGATGTGAAGAACTTACTCATTGGAAAAAAACCTGACGCTGGGAAAGATTGAAGGTGGGAGGAAAAGGGACGACAGAGGATGAGATGCTTGGGTGGCGTCACCAACTCAGTGGCTATGTGTTTGGGCAAGTTCCGGGAGTTGATGATGCACAGGGAGGCCTGGCGTGCTGCAGTCCATGAGGTCGCAAAAAGTCGGACGTAACTGAGCGACTGAACTGACTGAACTGAAACAGAGACTGGAAGGCCTAATCGATATAAATGACCTCACCACCTCCTTACTGTGTTTCACCTCATTGAGGGGATGCTCACAGCATTCCTCTCTGGGTGTGTATTTCTGTCTTGATTCTGTCTTAACAACGTATTTCTCTGTATGCTCTCCTACTTGCTGTGCTATGTCTCTAATAATAAAATTTGTATGTTTTTACAGTTTTTGCCTCCTTAAGAAATGCATTTTTCATTGGGTCAGGAGCCAGAGGGGCTTCCCTGGTAGCTCAGCTGATAAATAATTCACCTGCAGTACAGGAGATACTGGTTCCATTCCTGGGTTGGGAAGATCCCCTGGAGAATGGATAGGCTACCCACTCCAGTATTATTGAGCTTCTCTTGTGGTTCACATGGTAAAGAATCTGCCTGCAGTGCAGGAGATTTGTTTTCGATCTCTGTGCTGAGAAAATCCCCCGGAGGTGGGAATGGCTACCCACTCCAGTATTCTTTCCTGAAGAATCCTCATGGCCAGAGGAGTCTGGTGGGCTACAGTCCATGGGGTCAAAAAGAGTCAGACATGACTGAATATGCACACACATGCACATACACACAGACCCAGGTGGCACAATGGTAAAGAATCTGCTTGGCAATGCAGAAGATGCAGGTGACATCCAGACACGACTCGGTGACTAAGCACAAGAGACAGGGAAAACTTGCCTCTAGCCTCTAGTCCTTGCTGATCTGGTGGTTAGGATTCGTTATTTTCATCCTGGCTACCCTGTTCAAATCCTGGGCAGGGAGCTAACATCTTGCTTCAAGCCTCTGCTCACTGCTGTCTCTCTGAGATCGATCTGGAGGATACAAAATCGAGTTTATTTTAGAAAATATTTGGTGTGTCAAATAAAAAATGCATTTCAGGCCTAGGCCTGCAATAGCTTAAAGTGTGGCTTGTGTTCCCAGCTGGAGACTGAGCAGAGCATGGTGGTGAGAGCACCAAATCCTAGCCACTAGGCCAGGGGTTAGGGACAAGGCCCTGCATTTTGATTTTGCTAGAAAGAATTCCCACAAAGAAGGAAAGTAGTGAAGTAGGTAAATTACTTATTAGGAGGAAAAAGAGTACAGTACATGTGGATATAGACATGGGCAGACTCAAAGGGAGAGTCCCTGAGTCACGCCCTCTTGGCAGTTTGAATTACTTTTATGCGGGCATTTCTTCTGGATTTACTTTGGCTAATTCTTTTGATTTGCCTGGTCCACAGTCCATATTTGGTACATCTCAGGATTTCCCCATGCATATACACACATCTCTTAGGCAAAATGGTTTTACTGCAAAGGCCGATGGGTAGAGCATCCCTTAGCATGACTCCCCATTTGATGTCCAAGGAGTCTTTCTGTACACATGTAGCTAAGGAGGTCCCCTGACTTTGAGAATGAGAAATAAGCAGTCTGTCAGGGTTGAGCCTCCTCCTTTAATCGTCCTGATAGTCTTGTCTTGGAATTTCAGTCCACAGTGAATGAATCTCCAATTGCCTTACCTTGGGGGAAGAGGGAGTATCTACCTCCAGCCTTCTTTTCACAACTTAAAAGCTGAGAATTATGTTTTACTCAGTGGGAATTTTTAGGACTTCAGGCCTTGAGGCAGGATCTGAAGTAACCCTCAGAGAACTGCTCCAGGGAGGCAAGGGCAGGGGGTAGCTAGTGTATACAGGAGTTTTGCAACAAAGGTCAGGTAGTCTGAACATCAAAAGAGTATTATTAATTATAGAAACTAGTTATGTCAAGTTAAAGAATTTAGTATTTTTCTGTGTATGGGAAGATATAAGAGTCTAGGCAATAAAATCAATCCTTTGATAAACACTTCAGCTGTCTGGGGCCAGCATCGTGTGTTTCCACATCCAGAGTGTCCTCAGGACTCACCACAGGGACTGGCTACAGTCAGATGCCTGTTAGATGGCAGGTATTCTTTTTCTTCCTGAGT
This sequence comes from Kobus ellipsiprymnus, assembly GCA_006410655.1. Classification (NCBI taxonomy): domain Eukaryota; kingdom Metazoa; phylum Chordata; class Mammalia; order Artiodactyla; family Bovidae; genus Kobus; species Kobus ellipsiprymnus. The sequence goes on from SJYR01000896.1 coordinate 849,149, forward strand.
TCCCTCAGGGTGCACCAGCTCACCATTGGCAGTGGCTGCAACCACCGATGACTGACATCCTTTGCTTACTGATGTGGTAGGCAGTGTTCCATTTATCAGGTAAAAGCCATCCAGTGAATAATGTGGATGAGTTGGACCATGGCAGGGCAGGATAGTGGCAAAGGCTGGGAAGAGAGTTCTTGGTCCTCAGTGGCTAGCAGAGACTTTGTCACTAACTAGTTTCCAAGAACAAGACTCAAGTTTCTGAGCATTGGGTAACATTCAGATTTATGAGCTGCTCCAATCTTGGAATAATCTAAACTGTTAACATAAAGCATTGGCTCAGGTGTATAAAACAGAAATTTAGTACCATAACTTGAGCAAAAAGTCCACAAAGTTGGGAAATTAACAGAGCTAGTTATAGATCTGGATAATCAAAATTAAACTAAAATTATTCATTATTTATAGAAAAATATAAAACTTCACAGAAGTACATCTTGTTTATTAGTCTCACTAGCTCATTGAGACTGTAACAGGGCCTCCCTAGGAAGAGGTGGTGACTAAAAGGAATCCTGACAGAACAAGCTCAGGAACTGAATATCTTTGCCAATGTTTCTGAGATGATTTCCTGCTTGATATTTTATAATTTTGGTTCTGGTCAAAAACTTAGTTTAATGGATGGATTCTGTTTATATCCGATGGTGAAGATTAATGAAATAGTGTCTTGAAAACAGAAGGTCAGTGAATATGTTTTACAATTATGCACACTCTGCCTCTTTTCCACCTGTAAAAATATTTTAGTATTAAGCTTCATGATATTGCAAAAAGAGAAATCACTATAAGAAGACACAGCTATAAAAGTTATCTAAAAAGATATAAAATAATATTCTAGCCCCATCCATTAATATATCAAAATTATACACTCTGATTTAATAATTTTAGAGCACATGATTAGAGTGGCTAATCAGAAACAAGGGTGTAGCTATCCTTCTGTTTGTTATAAGAGATCTTGGATATTTCTTAAAGAAGACCAAAAAAATGACAACTTGATTCAATCATGCGACTTTTTACCCTCATTTATTGTATGTGAACAAAAGACAAGTGTCATTCATTTCTGTTTAGTTTCCAGATTCCCAATGATATATTGCAGAAACAAGGCAATATTGTAAAGCAAGTATCCTTCAATTACAAATAAATAAATTTTAAAAATATTAAAAATAAGAGTTGAGATTGGCCTTTTTTTTTTGCAAAATAGCATATTATTGTATTAAGATTCCTGCTATTACTGCAACTAAGTGCCACAAATAGTTGCTTTAAGCAAATAAGTTTTACTACTGCATTTTTGAGGCAAAAAGTACAAAATGAGAGTTTTTCTGGGTTCAAGAATCAGTGATCATGTGATTCTATTTTTCTGGAGGCTCTAGAAGAAAATCCATCCCCTTGCCATTTCCAGATTTTAAAAGCTGCCTGCATTTCTTGGTTTCTATCTCCCTTCTGTCCTCAAATCCAGGAAAATAACATATTGAAATTTCTCTCTTAATCTGCTTCTATTCACATTCTCTTCCTATCTTAAGGACCTTGTGAGTACATTGGACCAACTCAGATAATTCAAAATAATATTTCCAACCAATGGTTCTTAACTCAATCACAGCTTCGAAGTCCTTTGTTGTAAGTTAACACACCCACAAGTTCCTGCGATTAGGTATGGACATCTTGGCAGAGGCATTATTGTGCCTATCTTAAGTGTTACATTCCTTTTCCCATGGGAAAAAAAAATTATGAATTTCAGCATCTATTTAATGAATCCTCATTAACAAAATCCTCATTATCACATCTTCCTTGAATACCTGAATCTTCTTTACCCCAGTTCCTTGTTAGCATTCCATTGGTACCTCCTTGGCATATTTCTATTAGCATTTTGCAGCTGCACGAATATATACACAGTTTTATATGATATAATCTCAAAGGTTTCGCTGATTTCAAATCAAAACGTGTATTAATTACTTAAGATTAAAGAAAAAGTATTTCAAAAGCAAAAATATAGTCCAAAAGGTAAAGATACCCTTCTCATTATCATCTTATTTTAGTTTGAATTTTATTTCTTTTAAACCATGACAGGTGGTGAAAGCTAATAATACATATTCTAACAACAGGTATTTGGGATCATTAATTTTGGAATTAAAGTCCAGAACCAAATGCCAGATGAAGAGATTTCTTCCAGAATATTTGGTGAATCACTGAGTATCAAGTATCACAACTAGGCCATCTGTTACATTTAAATTTATAAGGCAAAAATGTTACATAAGTTTGGAGTGGTAATGAAAACGTAAAAAACAAAAAAATCATAAATGAAACTTAAGATTTTAATAAAAAGAAAGCTAATTTGTGGACAAAAGTGGATCAGCTCTTTCTAGTTATTTTTAACTATAATAGCTTTGTTTTCAAAATGCAATAATTTGATATACTTTTGTGTCTTGAAAACTTTGAATAATGATATAACATTTATAAAGATTTAAAATAGAAAAAAAAGTAAAAAAAAAAAAATTGACACATGGTCTGTTGTATGCCACTTTGTATATAGCTATGTACGTCCTTCTTCTGAATTCTGGAAGTAAGATGTTTTAATCTTTTTTTTGTTTTCCTGACATGATACCTTTTTTCCCCCTACAGGTGTGTGCTTGCATGCCTGTATGCTCAGTAGAGTTCAACTCTTTGCAACCACGTGAAGTGTAGCCCACCAGACTTCTCTGTCTATGGAATTTTCTAGACAAGAATACTGGAGTGGGTTGCCATTTCCTTCTCTAGGGGATCTTCTGACCCAGGAATCAAACTTGTGTCTCCTGCATTGGCAGGCAGATTCTTTACCACTGAGCCACCTGGGAAGCCAAAGGTACAGAGGAATACAAATTGTCTTTTTTCCTAACCACATATTTTCATAACAAATTCCTCTATATTTGAAGGCTTGGCAAGTAATTAAAATCAATGCAGAGGTCTAGAAAACAAGGGGCAAAGGTGACCAAAATGAAGTATCCAGGAATAATAATTAAAAAAATAATAATAATTTGAAAAACAATTAGTACCCACCAATTGGGATAAAAGTCTGGAGTTAGTAATTCTGAGATTCTGAGGAACAGAGGTTTGTTTTGTTCATATGTGTATCCGCCTCCAGTGCGGGAGAGTCTGGCTCAATTCCTGGGTTGGGAAGATCCCCTGGAGGAGGAAAAGGGTACCCACTTCAGTATTCTGGCCTGGAGAAGTCCATGGACTGTACCGTCCATGGGATCCCAGAGTGGGACATGACTGAGCAAATTTCATGTCACTATACCATTCGGAATATCAGCCAATTATCCTTAATTGACCCACACTTTTACTCATTTACACATGCTCTTTTTTTCTAACCTCAAGCTTCTTAGAATTTCTGCTGTATAGCTCAATTTTTCAGATACCTGTTCACTATGTCCAATACATTTTGTTTGAGGTTGTTTTTATTTATTCTTTATTTTTGAAGGATATTTCTCATGATATAGAGTTCTGGGTTAGTAACTTTTTCTTTCAACACTTCAATATTTCATTTCACTGTCTTTTTGCTTGGTTTCTGAGGAGAAAAGAGAAAATGAAAGTTGCTCAGTGAAGTCCATCTCTTTGCAACCCCAAGGACTCATCCATGGAATTCTCCAGGCCAGAATACTGGATTGGATAGCCATTCTCTTCTCCAGGGATCTTCCCAACTCAGGTATTGAATCCAGATCTACCACATTGCAGGAAGATTCTTTACCATTTGATCCACAACTGGAGATAATTCTTGTATTTGTTCCTCTATACATAGAGCATCTCTTTTTTTCTCTGGCTTTTTCAAGCTTTTTTTTTTCCCCTTAAATCTTTGATTTTATTTAGTTTGAAAATGATAGGCTTGAAAGCTGCAGTATTTTTTTTTTTTTTTTTACATTTATCCCACTTGATGTTCTCTGAGTTTGCTGGATCTATGATTTGCTGTCTAACATTAATCTGCAGAAATTCTCAGTCATTATTTTTTCAAATATCTCTTTTGTTCTTTTCTCTTTTTGTTCTTTTTGTGCTCCCATTAAACTTATGTTACTATCTTTTAGTTCTGTCATAGCCCGCCATAATTTTGTTTTGTTTTGCTTTTAGGATTCTACTGTTTCATTCGGACATGTTCAAATTGGTTGAGTCATCTTGACTTATCTTTTCGTTGTGTCTGATAGTCTTGCTCATAACAGGCAGTCTCAGTGATGTGGTCAATTTGTGTTTTATATTCAGGTATCTCCTTCCTAAATGGCCCCAAAGCATGCCAAGACTTGTTGTTAAAAGAAATTCTCATCAACTCTTAAAATTTACTTTCCCCATTACTCAACTCCAGCATAGAGGATCTTCTGAAATGTATTGCCCACCAAGCAGGATGAGTGAACTGCAGTATAGAGTCACCATATAGCCTCTTCCTATTAGGAGTCTTATTCAAATCTGGCTGTCTTTTCTGTTACCTAATAATCTATAGGAGCAGTATATTTTAAAAAGAGAAATCTGCTTTAAACAGAGAAGTCTGCCACCTCAAAAGCCCGAAGAGGCAACTTTTCTATATCTTATAATGTATAAAATGTCATTTTGCTTTTTACTCTCAAGTGAATATTCTTACCTGCCATGAACCACTGCAGGCTGCTAGATATTCACAGTTTATCTTTCACCTGTGCAAGTCCTTTTCAAAACAACTAGCGTACCTTTCTAAACAACCACCTGCTTATTCTAACTGGTCTGTATAATATTATTAATGAATGGTTTTCAGCAGTACTGGTGTCTCCACAAAGATAATTCTCATAACCCTGATAAATGGTAGTTCTGGAATTTCCCATGGAACGTAATCTTCTGATAGGTCTTCCAGTCATGCATACAATATCCATTTCAGCATGATAAAACATATATTATGGCAATTTGGACATTTTAACTGTGTTCAGTGTGGGGGAGCCTAGTAGTAATCCTCACCATTTCCTGGAAAATGGTTAAGGTGCTACATCCTACATACTGAAAACGTACCTCTCAGATTAAAAAAAAAAAGCTCTTCCTTACTTAATCTTATGTACTGCTTTCTTGGACCCTCAAACTTTATTCTCCTCCACATTCCATCAGAAGCTGTTGTTATATAATGTAGGTATATAGGTATTATATGGAAATTATATATAGGTATAATACCTATATATAATAATTAATATATATTAATCATACATTATACTATATTTTATTATATTATACTATATTATATTACATACTATACTATATACTGTAAAATATAATATACTATATTAATTATATATTACACTATATTATTATTATACTATATACTATACCATTATACTATATACCATAGTATATATATTATGCTATGCTATTATTATACTATAATAATATATATAGGTATAATACCTATATATAGGTACTATATGGGAAATAGTCATTTTTATCTCTTATGTGTATTGGACATATTTCAAACTGAGTTCTGGTATAATTTCATCTTGATTTTAGTCCCAGTGGCTAGGAGGAAAGATGGGAGCAGATCCTGAGTGGCCATTTTTTTTTTTTTTTTCTCACTGTATGGTAGAGGGTTTTACATTGTCTTGAAGTGCAAAACAGAGAGAAATGCTAGTTATTAACTGGTAAGAATGGATTATATGAGCAGGCTCAGAAGGTTCAAAGAAATCTTCAGAACTAAAAGTTCAGGGCATCCATGCAGATGTGATCATTTCATATGTCAAGAAACCAGGCTTTTCTAATTTGAACTTGAGCTTGCCATAGAGAGTTGCTTTTGTTGGACATTTAATCATAAATGATGTTTAGCCAAGTGCTTTTACATCCTGGACTTGGTCTTGAACTTATTCCTAGGCTCCTTCATTATAATGTAAAGGATGTGAACTTCTTTGCATGAAATGAAGGATTCCCTCTAACTTTCACACCTTGGTTTGAACCTGACAGTAGCCCAAGTCTTCATTATCTTGCTTTAGAGCATTAATGGGCTTCCCTGGTAGCTCAGCTGGTAAAGAATTCACCTGCAATGCAGGAGATCCTGGTTTAATTCCTGGGTTAGAGAGTATCCCTGGAGAAGGGACTGGCTTCCCACTCGGTATCCAGGCTTCCCTGTGGCTAAGACGTAAGGAATCCTCCTGCAATGAGGGAGACCTGGGTTGAATTCTGGATTGGGAAGATCCCCTGGAGGAGGGAGGGCATGCAACCCACTCCAGTATTCTAGCCTGGAGAATCCCCATGGACGGAGGAGCCTGGGGTCTACAGTCTGGGGTCATAAAGAGTTGGACACAACTGAGTGACTAAGCACCCACACACACACAGAACACTAATGAGAAACAAAAAGAACACTAGTGGCATTTAGCAATTGTCACCTGATCCTATTTTACTTATAACTTCGATTTCTTCTTTATATGTCAAATATTTGATACATAGCACTATCTATTTTTTTTCCCCTTCTACCAATAAACCCTGCCAATTCTCCATCTGTAAGAGTTTTAAAGAGGTTCCCAGGTTCTACTAGTGGAAAATAATTTGTCTGCAATGCAGGAGACACAGTAGACAGTAGATGTGGGTTTGATCCTTGTGTCAGGAGGATCCCCTGGAGGAGGAAATGGCAACCTACTCCAGTATTCTTGCCTGAGAAATCCCAAGGATAGAGGAGCCTCGTGGGTTGTATTCCAAGGGGTCGCATAGAGTTGGACATGACTGAAGCAACTGAGCACAAGTGTTTTAAAGGCTGAGAAGCCAGGGGCTGTCTGTTTTTCATTTCTACTAGTTATGGTGTTAGCATTTCAAACTGGATTATTTTAAAATTTATTTTCTCAGGCTACTTCTGGCATTGAGTCTTGCAGTTCCCCAGAAGCAGAAGTTGGGATGGAGTTTGGGGTACAAATTATTAATATTTTATGTAACAACCCCTGTGCATAGAAGAAAAAGAGGCAGGAATGAATGGTTTAGCAGTCATAAAAGCTGTACAAAATCTTGGCCAAATTAGTAAGGTGTGCCCATGCATGCTAAGTTGCTTTAGTCATGTCCACCTCTCTGCGACCCCATGGCTCACCAGGCTCCTCTGTCCTAAGGATTCTTCTCTGGAGCAAACAGATTTCCATGTTAAGCTGAGAAGTCCAGACATTCAAAGCATTACACTTTTCAGGAAATGACCTCAGGAGAGGCAGCTAGTTTCTGAAGTTGAGTTAGACTTTGAAGGAACTAAAAATGGAGTTTGCGTGCTGATTGCATTTCCCATATTTAGACATCAAATCTTCCCTCAAAGGAGAAAGATTTCAGGCAGGGCATATCTTTACCACAATGGCAAAAGTAGTTGCAACGTGGAGAGAGTTTAACATATCGTTCTGGAAATGATTTGTTAAATGAGCTTGAAATATTTTCTTGCTTAGATTCCTGATATTTATATCAAGAATTCAATGAAATCTTCTTAAATTCATCAGAGAAAATGCTATCTATTTCTACAAATTATTATAGCAGCGAAAGAATTGTGGCTATATGGGAAAAGTAGAGAAAAGTCACATAAACAAGGTTGGGAGGATGGAGAAAATTGAAATCAAATAATAAAATATAGTGACTAGTTTCTGTTCTGAATTTTGAAGGTAACTTTTTTTTTCCAATTATTATTTTAGAAATAGGATAGAGAGGAAAAATCACCCAAGTCAGGGGAACAGGATTGGAAAGATCAAATTTGTAATATACAATTGGCCAAAGCAATGCACACAAGCAGTGAAATATCTGTTTTAGCAATAAGTATTAAGCCAGTAGTCTATTTAGACCTTTGTTTGAAGGCCCAGTGAACATTTTGAAGAAATGCACCAGGAAACAAACACCAGAAAAGTTATGCCTATTGACTCTTTGGGGATTTGTTGAGGAGTGTTTAAAGACTAAAATGAAGAGTTCTAAATCAGCTTAATAATTTATGTGCTATTGCTTTTGGTAACATTGAAAATAAACACTCCAAAGTGACTTTGGAGATACACAGGCAAGCCTGATGCAGCTGGCTGCTTATGTTTTATATTTTTAGGGGAAAAAGTGACATAAAAAGCATGATTGCTTACAGGTATTCTGATCATAAAATATGAATTGAAGAAAATTTTTTTCTACATCTTGAATTTAATTTGAGTTACAGAACATATATAAATTATACATTAAATATTATAATGAATTTTCAAAACTATCTAGGGAAGTAAACATCTTACAAAATGTAAAAATTGATGTTTTATTTTAAAAAATCTAAATTTAAATGAAAAGAACATAATGGAGCTATCTACACAGGATCTTAGTTATTTTGCTGCTTCTATTTATGAAAAGGTACACTTTAGTCTGCATGAACTTTAAAAGTTAATGTAGCCATATATAAAGAAAAAAAATCAATGCTACATGTCAGCATGTGTATATTATAGTGGAGCTTAGAGAAAAGGAAATTTATGTCTGTGTGCTGATTTTGAGGTCTTTAACTGTTGAAATGCTATATAATTAAAACAGTCCTCCTAATAGAAATTATTTATTCTTCATTTAACTATCATTTACTAAACTAAATATGGCAATGCCCTTTCACTATCTAATAGGCATACTGAATTTTATAATTTTATCTCATCATGAAAAGACTGTAAACTCCTGTCTCTTATACACATCTAGATGTGTATAAGAGACAAGGAAATTTATGTCTGTGTGCTGATTTTGAGGTCTTTAACTGTTGAAATGCTATATAATTAAAACAGTCCTCCTAATAGAAATTATTTATTCTTCATTTAACTATCATTTACTAAACTAAATATGGCAATGCCCTTTCACTATCTAATAGGCATACTGAATTTTATAATTTTATCTCATCATGAAAAGACTGTAAACTCAACATTACCTTATAAAAGTGGTTGAAACTAGTAGAGTATCTTTTATCAAAAATGTTTATTTTATTTCTCCAAATGCTTATTGTTCACTTGCCTCCTAATTCTCCAATTTTTAGGTCTTTTCTTTTTTTATTTTATTCAGTTATCTTGGGTATTTGAGTAAGAATATGCATGAAGGAAAAATGTCATTTACTGAGTGCTATCACAGTCCTTGGGCTAGGCTAAATCTTTTAGCAGCATCATCACATTTATTCTTAACAATAGATTTTGTGGGGTCTTTTTTTTTTTTTTTGCCCTTTTTGGAAAGGAAGACAAATTCTCCTTCTCCTTTCCTTAAGTTAAGTGTGGGCTGCTCTCAATTTCAGAAGGCAGGACGGGATTTCATAAATTCCAGAGAAATTCAAGTGAAAAGAAAAAAAAATAACAAAAACACCTTAAATTTTTTGCAAATCACCAGTGTTGGGACATAATTTTATGAGTCTCTTCTGAGCAGAAACAAAGGCCTTATAAAATTTTTTCAGACTATCTTTTCAAGACTTTTGATTCATTAACAGTTCTGTAGTTTAATATAAGAACTCCAGTTCCACTGTAGTCTCACTAATACAGATGTTGCCAGTTTTTTATTCTTTGTACTAGCGTTTCGATTGGGATACAGAGCTGTGCCACTGTGGTAAGACTCTTGAGAGTCCCTTGGACTGCAAAGAGATCCAACTAGTCCATTTTGAAGGAGATCAGCTCTGGGATTTCTTTGGAAGAAATGATGCTAAAGCTGAAACTCCAGTACTTTAGCCATCTCATGCGAAGAGTTGACTCATTGGAAAAGACTCTGATGTTGGGAGGGATTGGGGAAAGGAGGAGAAGGGGACGACAGAGGATGAGATGGCTGGATGGCATCACGAACTGGATGCACAGGAGTCTGAGTGAACTCCGGGAGATGGCGATGGACAGGGAGGCCTGGCATGCTGTGATTCATGGGGTCGCAAAGAGTCGGACACGACTGAGCGACTGAACTGAACTGAACTGAATGATTAATCATTTGAACATCCATCTCCATACTTATTGGTATTTAGGATAGGCTCTTAAGTAAAATTTCTTTCAATGTTTGACACTTTTTTGAGGGGGAGGGGGATCCCGAGGAGACCAGGCTACCACATTCTCCAGTATCACACATTGGTACAAGTTTGTCTGAGAAGGCCTCAGATTTCTCCGCTCATTCCACATAAGGAGCACGGTCACATCCTGGGAAATCACTAACACCTGAGACCTTGCTGCCATCTGTTCAAAAGCCCTAGCGTCTTCCCAGCATCTTTCCTCTGTAAAGGGACAAAGTCTCCAGAATGCAGATCTCCCCCAGGCCTCTGCAGTTCCGCAGGTGAGAGTCTCCTGAACTGCCCCAGCTAGACCGCAACCTTGGGGTGGGACTCCATCCAGATGATACCTGGGCCAACCTCAGGCCTGGCTGGAAGCTGCTCACTCCAGTGGCAAAAATCAGCGCCCCTATATTGATGCTTTTAAAAATGGATGGTCTATCTTAAAAAAAAAAATTCAGTGGATCTTACATATTATGTGTAAGAACACTTTTTTCAGATAGATGCAAATACATATATATAGCAAATGTATTCTCTTTTATGTGATTTGCCCTTTCACTATTTTATTTTTACTTTTTTAATTTCAGATTTTATTTATTTAAAAAATTCATTCATTCATTTTCTTTAGGGTTTTTCTTATGACTAACTATAAAAAGTATGAAATTTCAAAGGAAAGATTCCATTGAAAATGGTACCTTTTCCCACCTAATACATTTTAAAATATAAATTTATTTATTTTAATTGGAGGTTAATTACCTTACAGTATTGTATTGGTTTAGCCATACATCAACATGAATCCACCACAGGCATACACATGTTCCCCATCCTGAACCCCCATCCCTTCTCCCTCCCCATACCATCTCTCTGGGTCATCCCAGTGCACCAGCCCCAAGCATCCAGTATCATGCATCGAACCTGGACTGGCGACTCGTTTCATATATGATATTATACATGATTCAATGTCATTCTCCCAAATCATCCCACCCTCTCTCTCTCCCACAGAGTCCAAAAGACTCTTCTATACATATGTTTTTCTTTTGACTTCTCACATACAGGGTTATTGTTACCATCTTTCTAAATTCCATATATATGCATTAGTATACTGTACTGGTGTTTTTCCTTCTGGCTTACTTCACTCTGTATAATTGGCTCCAGTTTCATCCACCTCATTAGAACTGATTCAAGTGTATTCTTTTTAATGGCTGAGTAATACTCTATTGTGTATATGTACCACAGCTTTCTTATCCATTCATCTGCTGATGGACATCTAGGTTGTTTCCATGTCCTGACTATTATAAACAGTGCTGTGATGAACATTGGGGTACACATGTCTCTTTCAATTCTGGTTTCCTCGGTGTGTATGCCAAGCCATGGGATTGCTGGGTCATAAGGCAGTTCTATTTGCAATTTTTTAAGGAATCTCCACACTGTTCTCCATAGTGGCTGTACTAGTTTGCATTCCCACCAACAGTGTAAGAGGGTTCCCTTTTCTCCACACCCTCTCCAGCATTTATTGCTTGCAGACTTTTGGATCACAGCCATTCTGACTGGCATAAAATGGTACCTCACTGTCGTTTTGATTTGCATTTCTCTGATAATGAGTGATGTTGAGCATCTTTTCATGTGTTTGTTAGCCATCCGTATGTCTTCTTTGGAGAAATGTCTATTTAGGTCTTTGGCCCATTTTTTGATTGGGTCATTTATTTTTCTGGAATTGAGCTGCATAAGTTGCTTGTATAT
>SJYR01000896.1:875101-890915 GCA_006410655.1 Kobus ellipsiprymnus
ATTATTATGACATTTAAATATAAATTTATTTATTTTAATTGGAGGTTAATTACTTTACAATATTAGCTATTTTTCTATACTTCTAGAAAAGTTTTCTAAAATTTTAGACATTTAGTGTTATAGTAAAGTACATCATTGACATATTTTGTCTTCTAGTGCATTTGAACACCACCTGATCCTTTGTATTCTAGGAAAGACTGGCTTGTTCGGCAAAGGAGATGCAAGCTTAAATTTTAAGCATTGGCTGAAATGATATTACATAATTTTCAACAAATATTAGGTTTGCAGCTTTTGCAGCATCCTACAAAGATCAACTCTAGACTCATAAGATCTTAACTCTACCACTATTGGTTGTATTCAATGATGAATGCAGAATTAGTAAACAGCATATACTACAAGGTTGACTACCTTAATATAGCCACTTTGGTATATTGGTTGCTTATGAATGGAGTAATTATACACATTAAATATCCCAGGGCATCAAAGATTATAATGAGACAAATATTATTTAGTAATAAATAATCACATTCTATATTTCATAGGTGTAGAAATATACCCAGAGAAAAATAAACAAAAAGAAATTGTCTAGAATGCATTTCTTGACATGATGCAAAGTTTTGAATAGTTTGATAGGAAAACTTGAAGTCTATAATTGCCTGTTTCAAAGTGTGTGAAAGTTCCTAGTTATTTATGAATATTTGAAGTTATTTTCTTCATTCCTTGTTAATTGCTTGTGACAGCCAAGAGTTAAAATATGGGTATCCTATTATATAATGTAGGAGAACAGCTGCAACACAGTCTGCTTCTGCTGATGCTCTTGACAATGTGTCTCCTAATGCCCTAAAAACAGCTTCTTCAGGCATGGCTGTTACTTCACACTTTCAGGCTCCAACAATTGGCCTACTGAAATATTCAAGTGTCACACTGAAAAAAATCCATTTCCACCCATCACAAACAGATAGCAAAACAAATTTGCAGTGAGGGACAAAAAAACAAAGCAAATTGTTGACAGTCGTGGCTGTCCTGGTTTCTTGAAGAAACAACCAAAAAATTAACTTTTGGAAGAAATTATCACCTCTGTTCATATGTAAAATGGTTCTAGGAGAATTATTTAAGATATTCAAAGAAAGAAAGAGGTTACAGAAAAGTCAAAATAAGTATTGCAAAGATGAAATCAGTAAAAATTAAATTTAACTCTAGTTGTAAGTAGTGATTCACTTGTTAAAATTATGGAGGTCAGTAACAGGAAAGTCTTTGAAGATATTTTGTTCCTTGGGAACTTTCAGGTGAGCCTCTATAACAAATCAAAATTTATCTCTAGACAGGTTTCATATGATGAGTCAGAGACCTTTCCTCATTCCACCAAGATAAATTCTTCCACAGATTAATATCAGAATCAAGATTTTCAATGCATCTCCTGCTAATGAGAACTTAGTTCATGAAATAATCTTCCTGGGGAAATGCTTGTACTCACTATCTTTAATCTTTGAAACCTAGTCTAAACAAAATTCTTAATAGCATAGGAAAATACACTACCTGATTGGATGTGAGCTCAGTAAATCCAAGTGTCTTCCTTTTGAAAGTCATTATTGTTGCATAAGTCTTGATAAGGAATTACTGGATCTTCATGGAAGTCTATAAAATCAAAGTCACAGTGGAAGGAAATGCAAATACATCTTATTCCTGCACATCTGTTTATACTGACCATCACGTTAGGGCAACAGGAAAACCACTAAATCAAAAAGTTTTTAGTTATACAGAACTTATATACAAGCATTTTCATTCAGCATTAAGAAATGGGTTTAAATCTGCTATGCTGCTGCTGTTGTTAATCGCTTCAGTTGTGTCCGACTCTGTGCGACCCCATAGACGGTAGACCACCAGTCTCCCTCATCCCTGGGATTCTCCAGGCAAGAATACTGGAGTGGGTTGCCATTTCCATCTCCAATGCATAAAAGTGAAAAGTGAAAGTGAAGTCGCTCAGTCATGTCAGACTCTTAGCGACCCCATGGACTGCCTCCAACCAGGCTCCTCCGTGGGATTTTCCAGGCAAGAGTACTGGAATGGGTTGTCATTGCCTTCTCCTATAAACATGTCTAATTGATATGCTTATATAATGAGGCTCAGGACAGACTAAAAATTTTATAAATTACTTGGAAAAACTATCTCAGGACAAAAGAGGAAGTAGAAAACACACTACACTCAAATAAATTTTAGAATATGTAAAATGTAATCCCAAAGAAATTAGATAATCCCAGAAAACTGAGCAAATTTATTTCTCAACAGAGACCACCAAGAGAACAAATATATAGAAGATAGTACTAGATTTTTAATACTAATCATAAAACTTATTAAACTTTTAAAATTTTAGTAGAAAGAAACATCAGATAATCTCTATAACTGAGCAGTTTATAAAAATAGAGAAAACTCATTGATAAAATGGCTAATGAATCTTAAAAGATGACCTGAAAGAATGTGTTAAAAGAGGTGAGTTCTGTCTCTTATACACATCTTCAATGTTTCAAATCTAAGTAGAAAACACACTACACTCAAATAAATTTTAGAATATGTAAAATGTAATCCCAAAGAAATTAGATAATCCCAGAAAACTGAGCAAATTTATTTCTCAACAGAGACCACCAAGAGAACAAATATATAGAAGATAGTACTAGATTTTTAATACTAATCATAAAACTTATTAAACTTTTAAAATTTTAGTAGAAAGAAACATCAGATAATCTCTATAACTGAGCAGTTTATAAAAATAGAGAAAACTCATTGATAAAATGGCTAATGAATCTTAAAAGATGACCTGAAAGAATGTGTTAAAAGAGGTGAGTTTACTCACTAATGAGAAACCAGATGAGAGAAACAGGGCATATAAAAGCATGACCTGGGTTCAAATCGTGGTGTTGGAGAAGACTCTTGAGAGTTTCTTTGACTGCAAGGAGAACAAACCACTCAATTCTAAAGGAAATCAACCCTGAATATTCACAGGAAGGACAATGCTGAAGATGAAATTCCAATTCTTTGGCCACCTGATGAGAAGAGCCAATTCATTGCAAAGGACGCTGATACTGGGGAAGATTGAAGGGAGGAGGAAAAGGAGACAACAGAGAATGAAATGGTTGGATGGCATCACTGACTCAAGTGATGAGTCTGAGCAAACTCTGGGAGATAGCGAAGGTCAGAAGCCTGGTGTGGTGCAGTTTCTTTACATGTCAGAAGTTTATGATTAAATGCTGAACATTAAGAATGATATATTCTTAAGTGTGCTTTTATTTATTTATGTGTGTATTTATTTTTTAAATGGTGTTGCTTTTATCTATCAACTATTTAAGTACATTTTTGGATTAGGTTGTTTTCTGAGGTATATTTTAAAACTATGTTGGGGCAGAAAGATTTCTCTTTACTCAAATGTTCATTTCTACTATAATGCATAATATTTTTGGCATCCCTAGGAAATAACCTTTGTGTTCGATATCTGCCTAAGACTGGTTAGGGCTCAAATGTCTCCAAGTCCTATGTAAGTTAGGGAATTGTTCAGTTTCCAAGTGCTAAATGGTCTCTTTGTAAACTTTATGAAACTTTATATAATACATTACTTTTTTATTTAGTAACAGACATAAAGGAACTTCGATGTCATTAAAAAAATATTTGTTTGTTTTGCCTATGTTTAGGCTAATATGTGGTCCTAGAAATTCCAGCCACTTCTTCTTTCTCAAACTTCTACTTTTGTTGTGCTAACTCAGCCAACCTGATGTGCTCTGCAATTTATCAGGTAGTGCTAAAGGTAAAGAATGCATCTGCCAATGTGGGAGACATAAGAAATGTGTGTTTGATCCCTGGGTTGGGAAGATCCCCCGAAGGAGGGCATGGCAACCCACTCCAGTATTGCCTGAAAAATCCCATGGACAAAGAAGCCTGGCTGGCTGCGCATGATTCATAGGGTTGCAAAGTGTCAGACATAACTGAAGCAACTCAGCATGCGCATAGGCTTTTGAATAATTAATTTAATTTTTAATTTAAATATTCACTTATTATATTAGATAATGTTTTATTTTCTTTTAATTAATTAATTTATTTTGTCTGTGGAATGGTCATATATTTTATCATTCAAACTTGACCACATTTTCAGCTTCATCAACAACATGCCGGAACCACAGGCATAAATAGGGTCATGGACAGAGAAGGACCCAGGATTACTCATTATCCTGCCATTTCAGAGTTTCCATGAGTATTTTTTTATTTCTAAACCTGGCTTTCAGAGGGACTTCATATGGGTAATTGATTCTGTCTGTGGTCCATCTGATCTCTTGTTTTGCTTCCTTTCCTTTCATTTCTTTTTTAATTTTTTAATCTATTTTTTAATTGAGGGATAATTGCTTTACAGAATTTTCCTATTTTCTGTAAAATCTCAACATGAATTAGTCATAGGTTTACATATATCTCCTCCCTTTAGAAACTCCCTCCCTTTTCCCTCCCCATCCCACCTCTCTAGGTTGATAGAGTCCCTGTTTGAGTTTCTTGAGCCATACAGCAAATTTCCCTTGGCTATCTATTTTACATATGGTAATGAAAGTTTCCACGCTACACTTTCCGTACATCACACCCTCTCCTCCTCTCTCTGCATGTCCATAAGTCTATTCCCTATGACTGTTTCTCCATTTAGTTCAGTTAAGTTCAGTTGCTCAAAGTGTCCAAGTCTTTGTGACCCCATGGAATGCAGTGCACCAGGCCTCCCTGTCTATTATGAACTTCCAGAGTTTACTCGAAGTCATGTCCAATGAGACAATGATGCCATCCAACCGTCGCATCCTCTGTTGTCTCCTCCTCCTGCCTTCAATCATTACCAGAATCAGGGTCTTTTCAAATGAGTCAGTTCTTCGCATCACATGGCCAAAGTATTGGAGATTCAGCTTCAGCATCAGTCCTTCCAATGAATATTCAGGATGGACTGGTTGGATCTCCTTGCAGTCCAAGGGACTCTCAAGCGTTTTCTCCAACACCACAGTTCAAAACCATCACTTTTTTGCTACTCAGCTTTTTTTAGAGTCCAACTCTCATGTCAATACACGACTACTGGAAAAACCATAGCTTTGACTAGATGGACCTTTGTTGGCAAAGTAATGTCTCTGCTTTTTAATAAGCTGTCTAGGTTGGTCATAACTTTTCTTTCAAGGAGTGTCTTTTAATTTCATGGCTGCATTGACAATCTGCAATGATTTTGGAGCCCAAGAAAATAAAAACTGTCTCTCTTTTCACTCCTCCCCCATCTATTTGCCATGAAATTATGGGACCATACCATGATCTTAATTTTCTGAATGCTGAGTTTCAAGCCATTCTTTCACACTCGTCTTTCACTTTCATCAAGATGCTCCTTAGTTCTTCACTTTCTGACATAAGGGTGGTGTCATCTGCATATCTGAGGTTATTGATATTTCTCCCAGAAATCTTGATTCCAGTTGTGCTTCATCCAGCCTAGCATTTCTCATGAGGTATTCTGCATATACGTTAAACAGGCAGAGTGACAATATGCAGCCTTGACATACTCCTTTACCTATTTGGAACCATTTCTAACTGTTTCTTCCTCACTTGCATACAGATTTCTCAAGAGGCAGGTCAGGTGGTCTGGTATTCCCATATCTTTCAGAATTTTTCATAGTTTGTCGTGATTCACACAAAGTATTTGGCATAGTCAATAAAGCAGAAATAGATGTTTTTCTGGTACTCTCTTGCTTTTTTGATGATCCAACGGACGTTTGCAATTTGATCTCT
Source organism: Kobus ellipsiprymnus (assembly GCA_006410655.1). Classification (NCBI taxonomy): domain Eukaryota; kingdom Metazoa; phylum Chordata; class Mammalia; order Artiodactyla; family Bovidae; genus Kobus; species Kobus ellipsiprymnus. Next base: position 880,880 of record SJYR01000896.1, read on the forward strand.
GGTTCTTCTGCCTTTTCTAAATCCAGCTTAAACATCTGGATGTTCATAGCTCATGTACTGTAGAAGGCTGGCTTGAGAATTTTGAGCATTATTAGCATGTGAGATGAGTGCAATTGTGATGTAGTTTAAGCATTCTTTGACATTGCTTTTTTTTGAGATTGGAATGAAAACTGACCCTTTCCAGTCCTGTGGCCATTGCTGTGTTTTCCAAATTTGCTGGCATATTGAGTGCAGCACTGTAACAGCATGATCTTTTAAGACTTGAAATAGCTCAACTGGAATTCCATCACCTCCACTAGCGTTGTTTGTAGTGATGCTTCCTAAGGCCCACTTGATTTCGCATCCTAGGATGTCTGACTCTAGGTGAGTGATAATACCATTGTTTTTATCTGGGTCATGAAGATCTTTTTTGTATAGTTCTTCTGTTTATTCTTGCCACCTCTTCTTAATATCTTCTGCTTCTGTTAGGACCATACCATTTCTGTCTTTTATTGTGCTCATCTTTGCATGAATTGTTCTCTTGGCATTTCTAATTTTCTTAAAGAGATCTGTAATCTTTCCCATTCTATTATTTTCCTCCATTTCTTTTCACTGATCACTGAGGAAGGCTTTCTTATCTCTCCTTGCTGTTCTTTGAAACTCTTCATTCAAATGGGTATATCTTTCCTTTTCTCCTTTGCTTTTTGCTTCTCTTCTTTTCAGATATTTGTAAAGCCTCCTCAGCTTTCTCCATTGCTGCCTTGTAAATTAATTCTTCAGTACCATTATTCTAGATTCTATGCATGTGGGTTAGAGTGCCATATTTATCTTTCTCTTTCTGACTCACTTCATGCTGTATAATAGATTTTAGGTTCATCTTTCTCATCATAACTCACCGCAAATGTGTTCCTTTTTATGGCTGAGTAATTTCCCATTGTGTACATGTACCAGAACTCCTTTATGCGTTCATCTGACAATGAACATCTAGATTTTTTCCATGTTCTAGCTATTATATACAGTGCTGTAATGTACAATGGGATACATGTGACATTTTCAATTTTTGTTTCCTCACAGTATATGCTTAGGAGTGGTATTGCTGTGTCATATGGTGGTTTTATTTCTGGCTTTTAAGGAATCTCCATACCATCTTCCATACTGGCTATATCAATTTACATTCCCACTAACAGTGCAAGAGTGTTCCCTTTTCTCCACACTCTCTCCAGCATTTATTGTTTGTAAACTTTTTGATGATGGCCATTCTGACTGGTATGAGGTGATATCTCATTGTGGTTTTCATTTACATTTCTCTAATAATGAGCAATGTTGAGCATCTTTTCATGTGTTTGTTAGCTATCTATATGTCTTATTTAAATAAATACTTGTTTAGGTCTTCTCCCCCACTTTTTGATTGGGCTGTTTGTTTTTCTGGCATTGAGTTGTATGAGCTGCTTGTACATTTTGGAAATTAATCCTTTATCAGTTGTTTCATTTGCCATTATTTCTCCCATTCTGAGGGTTGTCTTTTTACTTTGCTTATAGTTTCCTTTGATGTACAAAAGGTTTTATGTTTAATCAGGTCCCACTTGTTTACTTTTATTTTTATTTCCATTACTCTAGATGATGGGTCAGTGAGGATTTTGCTTTGATTTATGTCATGGAGTGTTCTGCCTATGTTTTCCTCTAATAGTTTTATATTTCTGGTCTTACATTTAGGTCTTTGATCTATTTTGAGTTTATCTTTGTGTATGGTGTTAGGAAGTGTTTTAATTTTATTCTTTTACACATAGCAGTCCAGTTTTCCCAGGACCATTTATTGAAGTGGCTGTCTTTGCCTCATTGTATATTCTTGCCTCCTTTGTCAAAAAAACAAGTACCCTTAGGTGCATGGGTTTTTTGCTTTCTATCTTGTTCCAATGGGCTATATTTCTGTTCTTGTAACAGTACCATACTGTCTTGATGATTGTAGCTTTGTAGTATAATCTGAAGTCAGGAAAGTAGATTCCTCCAATTTTATTCTTCTTTCTGAAGAGTGCTTTGGCTCTTTGGTGTCTTTGTGTTTCTTTATGAATTGTGATTTTTTTTTTTGTTCTAGTTCTGTGAAAAATGCCATTGGCAATTTGATGAGGATTGCATTGAATCTGTAGGTTGCATTTGACAGTATAGTCATTTTCAAAATATTGATTCTTCCCACCCAGGAACATGGACTATCTCACCTTTTTTAATGTCATCTTTAATTTCTGTCATTCATGTCTAATAATTTTCTGTATACAGTTCTTTTGTCTCCTGAGGTAATTTTATTTCTAGATATTTAATTCTTTTTGTTGCAGTGGTGAATGGAATTGATTCTTGATTTCTCTTTCTGATTTTATGTTATTAGTATATAGAAATACAAGTGATTTCTGTGCATAGATTTTGTATCCTGCAATTTTTCTAAATTCACTGATTAGCTCTAGTAATTTTCTGATACTATCTTTAGGAATTTCAATCAGTCCATTCTAAAGGAGATCAGCCCTGGGATTTCTTTGGAAGGACTGATGCAAAAGCTGAAACTCCAATACTTTGGCCACCTCATGTGAAGAGTTGACTCATTGGAAAAGACTCTGATGCTGGGAGGGACTAGGGGCAGGAGGAGAAGGGGACGACAGAGGATGAGATGGCTGGATGGCATCACCGACTTGATGGACATGAGTTTGAGTAAACTCCAGGAATTGGTGACAGACAGGGAGACCTGGCATTTTGAGATTCATGGGGTCACAAAGAGTCAGACACAACTGAGCCACTGAACTGAACTGAACTGAACTGATGAACAGTATCATGTCAACTGCAAACAGCAAGAGCTTTATTTCTTCTTTTCCAATCTGAATTCCTTTTATTTATTTTCCTTCTCTGATTACTGTAGCTAGGACTTCCATAAATATGTTGAATAGTGGTGAAAGTGAACACCTTTGTCTTTTTCCTGGTCTTAAGTGGAATGCTTAGAGTTTTATAACATTGAGAATATTGTTTGCTGTAGTCTTATCATATATGGCATTTACTAAGTTGAGTTAGGTTCCTTCTATTCCCAATTTTTGAAGAGTTTTATTCATAAATTGGCCCTGAATTTTGTCAAAGGCTTTTTCTGTCTCTATTGAGATGATCATATGGTTTTTATCTTTCAATTTGTTAATATGGCGTACCATGTTGATTGATCTGTGTATACTGAAGAATTCTTACATCCCTGGAATGAACCCAACTTGATCCTGGTGTTTGAGCTTTTTGATGTGTGGCTGAATTCTATTTGCTAAAATTTTGTTGATGATTTTTGCATCTATGTTCATCAGTGATTTTGGTCTATAGTTTTCTTTTTTGTGTGTCATCTTTGTCTTTATCTGCTTTTGGTATCAGAGTGAAGGTGGCCTCATAGAATGAGATTGGAAGTGATCCTTCCTTTGCAATTTTTTGAGAGTTTTAGAAAAGGCATTAGCTCTTCTCTGTTTGTTTGATAGAATTTTCCTACGAAGCCATCTGGTCCTGAGCTTTTTTTTTCTTTTTTTCTTTTCTTTCTTTCTTTTTCTTTTTCTTTCTTTTTTTTTTTTCTGAGCGGGGAGAGAGAGGGGAGCATTGGGTGGATATTCTTAATCACAGCTTCAATTTCAGTGCTTGTAATTGGGTTGCTCAAAATTTCTGTTTCTTCCTGGTTCAGTCTTGGAGATTGAACTTTTCTAAGAATCTGTCCATTTCTTCCAGGTTATTCATTTTATTGCTATATAGTTCTTCACAGTACTCATAATTCTTTGTATTCCTGCATTTTCTTTTGCAACTTCTCCTTTTTCATTTCTAATTTTGTTTATTTGATTCTTCCCTCTTTTTTGCTAGATGAGTCCTGTTAAAGGTTTGTCAGTTTTGTTTATCTTCTCAGAGAAACAGCTTTTAGTTTTATTAATCTTTACTATTGTTTAATTCATTTATTTCTGCTCTGATCTTTGTTATTTCATTCCTTCTATTAATTTTGGGGTTCTTGGTTCTTCTTTTTCCAGTTGTTTTAGGTGCAAAGACGGGTTATCTATCCAATGTTCTTCTTGTTTCTTGAGGTAGGTTTGTATAACTGTAAAGTTCCCTCTTACAACTGCTTTTGCTGCATCCCATAGGTTTTCAGTTGTCATGTTTTCATTGTCTTTTATTTGTAGAAATTTTTTTGACTTCCTGTTGATTCCTTAAGCAGCCTGTTGGTTATTTAGAAACGTGTTGTTTAATCTCCATGTGTTTGAGTATCTTACTTTTTTTCTTTCGTAATTAATATCTAGTCTCACGGCATTGTGATTAGAGAAGAAGATAGATATAATTTCAATTTTCTTAAATTTACTGAGGTTTGATTTATGACCAAAGATGTGGTCTACCCTGTAGAATGTTCCATGTGCACTTGAGAAGGTGTATTTTTTTGCATTTGGATATAAATCCTGAAGATATTAATGAGATACATCTCATCTAATGTATCATTTAAGACTTGTGTTTCCTTATTAATTTTCTATTTTGATGATCTGTCCATTGGTGGGAGTGGGGTGTTAAAGTCTTCTACTATTATTATGTTAATGTGAATTTTTCCATTTTTTTCTCTTAGTGTTTATCTTATGTATTGAGGTACTTCTATGTTGGGTGAATTCAGTTCAGTTCAGTCACTCAGTCAGTCCAACTCTTTGTGACCCCATGAATCACAACATGCCAGGCCTTTATATCCATCACCAACTACCAGAGTTCACTCAAACTCATGTCCATCAAGTCGGTGATGCCATCCAGCCATCTCATCCTCTATCGTCCCCTTCTCCTCCTGCCCCCAGTCCCTCCCAGCATCAGAGTCTTTTCCAATGAGTCAACTCTTCACATGAGGTAGCCAAAGTATTGGAGTTTCAGCTTTAGCAATAGTCTTTCCAATGAACACCCAAACTGATCTTCTTTAGAATGGACTGGTAGGATCTCCTTGCAGTCCAAGGGACTTTCAACAGTCTTCTCCAACACCACAATTCAAAAGCATCAATTCTTCAGTGTTCAGCTTTCTTCACAATTCAACTCTCACATCCATACATGACTACTGGAAAAAAAATACAGTAGTATATTTTGACTAGATGGGCTTTTGTTGGCAAAGTAATGTCTCTGCTTTTTAATATGCTATATATATTGCTCATAACTTTCCTTCAAAAGAGTAAGTGTCTTTTAATTTCATGGCTGCAGTCATCATCTTCAGTGATTTTGGAGCCCAAAAACATTAAGTCTGATACTGTTTCCACTGTTTCCCCATCTATTTCCCATGTAGTGATGGAACCAGATGCCATGATCTTGGTTTTCTGAATGTTAAGCTTTATGCAAACTTTTTCACTCTCCTCTTTCACTTTCATCAAGAGGCTTTTTAGTTCCTCTCCACTTTCTGCCATAAGGGTGGTGTCATCTACCTATCTGAGTTTACTGATATTTCTCCAAGCAATCTTGATTCCAGCTTGTGCTTCTTTCAGCCCAGCGTTTCTCATGACGTATTCTGCATATATGTTAAATCTCTGTTGTTCCATGTCCAGCTCTAACTGTTGCTTCCTGACCTGCATATAGCTTTCCCAAGAGGCAGGTCAAGTGATCTGTTATTCCTGTCTCTTTCAGAATTTTCCACTGTTTATTGTGATCCACACAGTCAAAGGCTTTGGCATAGTCAATAAAGCAGAAATAGATGTTTTTCTGGAAGTCTCTTGCTTTGTCCATGATCCAGTGGATGTTGGCAACATGATCTCTGGTTCCTCTGCCTTTTCAAAAACCAGCTTGAACATTTGGAAATTCAAGGTTCACGTATTGTTTAAGCCTGGCTTGGAGAATGTTGAGTATTACTTTACTAGCATGTGAGATGAGTGCAATTGTGTGGTAGTTTGAGCATTCTTTGCCATTGCCTTTCTTTGGAATTGGAATGAAAACTGACCTTTTCCAGTCTTGTGGCCACTGCTGAGTTTTCCAAATTTGCTGGCATATTGAGTGCCGCACTTCCACAGCATCGTCTTTCAGTATTTGAAATAGATCAACTGGAATTCCATCACCTCCACTAGCTTTGTTCGTAGTGATGCTTTCTAAGGCCCACTTGACTTCTCATTCCAGGATGTCTGGCTCTTAGTGAGTGATCACACCATCATGATTATCTGGGTAGTGAAGATCTTTTTTGGACACTTCTATGTATTCTTGACATCTCTTCTTCATATCTTCTGCTTCTGTTAGGTCCGTACCATTTCTGTCCTTTATCGAGCCCATCTTTGCATGAAATGTTCCCTTGATATCTCTAATTTTCTTGAAGAGATCTCTAGTTTTTTCCATTCTGTTGTATTCTATTTCTTTGCATTGATCGCTGAGGAAAGCTTTCTTATCTCTCCTTGCTATTCTTTGCAACTCTGCATTCAGATGCTTATAGCTTTTCTTTTCTTCTTTGCTTTTCTCTTCTCTTCTTTTCATAGCTATTTGTAAGGCCTCCCCAGATAGCCATTTTGCTGTTTTGCATTTCTTTTGCATGGGGATGGTCTTGATCCCTGTCTCCTGAACAATATCACAAACCTCCACGTATAGTTCATCAGGCATTCTATCTATCAGATCTAGTCCCTTACATCTATTTCTCACTTCCACTGTATAATTATAAGAGATTTGATTTAGGTCACACCTGAATGATCTAGTGGTTTCTCCTACTTTCTTCAATTTAAGTCTGAATTTGGCAATGAGTTCATGATTTGAGGCACAGTCAGCTCCCAGTCTTGTTTCGCTGACTGTATAGAGCTTCTCCATTGTTATATCTTCCTCTTGGATTGATCTCTTGATCATTATGTAGTGTCCTTCTTATCTCTTGTAATCTTCTTTATTTTAACGTCTATTTTTCTTATATTAAGATCGCTACTCCAGCTTTTTTTGTTTGTTTGTTTTGTTGTGTTTTTTTTTTGCTTCCCATTTGCATGTAATATGTTTTTCCATCTTCATGTATGGATGTGAGAGTTGGAATCTGAAGAAGGCTGAGTGCCGAAGAATTGATGCTTTTGAACTGTGGTGTTGGAGAAGACTCCTGAGAGTCCCTTGGACTGCAAGGATATCCAACCAGTCCATTCTGAAGGAGATCAGCCCTGGGTGTTCATCGGAAGGACTGGTGCTGAAGCTGAAACTCCAGTATTTTGACCACCTCTTGTGAAGAGTTGACTCATTGGAAAAGACTCTGATGCTGGGAGGGATTGGGGACAGGAGGAGAAGGGGACGACAGAGGATGAGGTGGCTGGATGGCATCACTGACTCGATGGACGTGAGTCTGAGTGAACTCCAGGAGTTGGTGATGGACAGGGAGGCCTGGCGTGCTGTGATTCATGGAGTCGCAAAGTGTTGGACACGACTGAGCAACTGAACTGAACTGAATTGAACAGTCTATATGGGTCTATAGGTCTGAAGTGGTTTTTTTGTAGATAACATATATAAGTCTTGTTTTTGTATCTATTCAATCAGTCTGTCTCTTTTGGTTGGAACATTTAATTAATTTACATTTAAAGTAATTATTGATATATATGTTCCTATTGCCATTTTATTAGTTGTTTTGAGTTGATTTTGTAGATATTTTTTCTTCTCTTGTATTTCTTGTCTACATAAATCCGGTTAACATTTGTATAAAGCTGGCTTGGTAGTACTGAATTCTCTTAGCTTTTGATTGTCTAAAAAGCTTTTTATTTATCCATAAATTTTGAATGAGATCTTTGTTGGCTACAGTCATCTTGGTTGTAGATTTTTCCCTTTCAGTACTTTAAATATATCCTGTCATTCCCTTGTGGCCTGCAGAGTTTCTGCTGAAAGATCAGCTGTTAAGCATATGGAGTTTCCCTTGTATGTTACTTGTTGTTTTTCCCTTGCTGCTTTTTAATATTCTTTCTTTGTGTTTAGTCTTTATTAGTTTGATTAGTATGTGTCTTGGTGTGTTTCTCCTTGGTTTATCCTGTATGGGACTTTTTGTGCCTCTTGGACATGATTGACTATTTCCTTTTCCATGTTGGGGAAATTTTAAACTATAATCTCCAAAAATTTTCTCATATCCTTACTTTTTCTCTGTTTTTGTGACCCCTATAATTCAAATGTTGGTGCATTTGATATTGTCCCAGAGGTCTCTGAAAGTGTTTTCAACGGTTTTTATTCTTTTTACTTTATTCTGCTCTTCAGAAGTTATTTCCACCATTTTTTTCTTCCAGGTCACTGATTCATTCTTTTGCTCAGATATGCTGCTATTGATTGCTTCTAGTGTATTTTTAATTTCAGTAATTGTGTGGTTTGTTTCTGTTGTTTATTCTTTAATTCTTCTAGGTCTTTGCTAATTGATTCTTGCATTTTCTCCATTATGTTTTCAAGGTTTTTGATCATCTTTGCTATCGTTATTCTGAATTGCTTTTCATGTAGTTTGCCTATTCCCTCTTCATTTATTTGTACCTGTGTGTTTCTACTTTGTTCCTCCATTTGTGTGTTACTTCCCTGTCTTTTCATTATTTATTTATTTATTTATTTATTTATTTTTAACTTATTGTGTTTGAGGTTTCCTTTTCCCAGGCTTAAAGTTGAATTCTTTCTTCCTTTGGTTTCTGCTTTCCTAAAATTGATCCAGGAGCTTGTGTAAGGGTGAGATTTGTGCTGAGTGTTTGTTCATTTGTTTGTTTTTTCTCTGATGGGCAAGGCTGAGTGAGGTGGCAATCTTGTCTGTTGTTGATTGAGTTTGTATTTCTGTTTTGTTTGTTGTTAGATGAGGTGTTCTGCACAGGGTGTTACTCCTGTTTGGGTGATGCTGGGTCTTGTATTTAAGTGGTTTCCTTTGTGTGAGTTCTCATGGTTTGATACTTCCTAGGCTTCCCTGGTGGCTCAGACAGTTAAGCAGCTGCCTGCAATGAGAGAGATCCAGGTTCGATCCTTTGGTTGGGAAGATCCCCTGGAGAAGGAAATGGCAACCCACTCCAGTACTCTTGGCTGGAAAATCCCATGGACTGAGGAGCCTTGTAGGCTACCGTTCATGGGGTCACAAAGAGTCAGACACGACTGAGCAACTTCATTTTCAGTGTTAGTTCTCTGGTAATCTATGGTCCTAGAGTCAGTGCTCCCACTCCGGAGACTCAGGGCTTGTTCTCTGGTCAGGAACAAGATTCCACAAGTGGTTTGTAATTAAGTGAGATTAAAACAAATATGAAAAACAAGAAACAAAAAATGAACCCCAGACAAATGAGAGTTACAAAATCAGGCATATAATAATTAAAATAATGATACACATATACATATGCACCCATGGGAAAAATCAAAACAGTCCAACAAAAATAAAGTAAAATAGATTGACCTGGCAAACAAAGGAAAGCAAAAATTATACTTATCTGTTAACAAAATTAACTAAAGTACAAACTGGAAAGCAAAAGTAAAGCAAGGTGCCAAGTGGAGAATAAAGAAATGAAAACAAAACTAACAAATAGGTTGAGAGGAAAGGAAAGAAAGAATTGATATGCAAAGTTAAAATCAGATATATGAAGATTTATATACATTAAAGATATTAACTGCAGAGGAAAATAACATTAGGAAAAATAAACAAAGGCATAACTACAAAAATATGAGAGGTATGAGAAAATTAAATGATAAAATTATAAAAAAGAGAAAAAAATTAAAACAGAAAATGAAAGAAATAAAAGGTGGAAACTCTACAGAACTGCAAAAGCCCAACATCAATGCGAATATTTATAACAACAATAAAAAGTTTCATTTAATATACTCATATCCATATACATCCATAAGCAAAATCAAAACAGTCCAACAAAAATAAAGTACAATACATTGACCTAGTGAACAAAGGAAACCAAAAATTATGTCTACCATAACAAAACTATCTAAAGCATAACCTGGAAAACATAACTAAAGCAAGGTGCCAATTGGGAAATAAAACAATGAAAATAAAACTAACAAATATTTTGAGAGGAAAGTAAAGAAAGAAAAGAAAGGATAAATGCAAAGTTAAATAGAGGTAGATAAAGATTTATATACATTAAAGATTAAACACAAGGGGCTGTCTCTTATA
>SJYR01000896.1:905079-915878 GCA_006410655.1 Kobus ellipsiprymnus
TTATAATGATGATTGAATATTTTTGCACTTTTTTCTTCAAGTCATTTGAACACTGTGATTCTATTTTTTCATTAAAAAATATCTATCATTCCTTTTAATATTTGAATATCAGTATCTGTATGTACTCTCATTCCAAACAATACAAAGAATTTTAACAGTTTGATTCTCATCACTTTCCTCCTGTGTATTTATTTATCTGGTGTCTTAGCTTGAAAACTTTGAAACACAAAAGCAATTATTGTTAATTTTTATACTTAATAGTCATTTATGTTTAATTCATTTATCACTTTATTTATTAATCCTTCTTGCAATACAGCCTTTCCCCTGAAATCAATTTTACTTTTCAATCATCATTATAATTTCTTTTAAAGACAGTCAGTGAATAAACACAACTTTTGCTCAAAAATATTTGTTTTCTCCTTTTCACAAATTATACTGAGGCAATATTTCATCATATTGAAGATATGTGTTCATTATCTTTGAACTTCCATTATTTCTGGGAAGCTGTGGTGGAAAATCAAAGATGGATCACAGTTATCCCTACCTGCCAGTGCTCCTTAAGTGCCCCTCCCATAACTTATAACTCGAGTATGGGCAGTATCTATGACTTGGGCTTCCATAGCCATCAAGTAGTTATGACTCCACACTTCCAATGCAGGGCATACGGGTTTGAACTCTAGTCGACAAACTAAGCTCCCACATGCCACAGGTACTGCCAAAAACAAACAAATTTACAAGAATCCTATGACTTGCATCCAGCCAAGGGAATTTGATAAAAGTTGTCACAGCCACAATAATGTTACTGTTACCAGAAGGTACAGCCAAAAATAAATAAATAAGAATTCTATGACTTGCTTCCAGCAAAAGGAATTTGATAAAAATTGCCACAACCACAATAACGTTATCTAATGTTATTTCAGCTTCTAAAATGTTTGCCAAGTGGGTGTGTATCTAAGAGGTTGACTTGGGGTGATTCCATGAGAGCTAATGTTGTTTTTGGCTTATAGACCATAGGTTTCTTTTTCTAGACTATTCCTGTTCAAAATATTTTCCCATTTTCATATTAAAAGTTTTATTTCTTTTCTTCATTGGATTAATAGATCTTTAATCCTTTATTTTCTATATGTGCATAAAGTCTTTCCCTAATTTATACAAACAGATAAATAATTTCAACATACTTAAATTTGTCACATTTTTTTTTTTATTCTAACTCATTGCTTTGTCATGTCAGGAACTTAATTACATGGATCTGTTCTTAATGCATTCATCAAATCAATTTTTCCTACACTAATAAAATGCTGTTTAATTTATGTAGCCAATTTTGTGAGCTCTGTCTCTTGCTGGTTTAGAAGAGGTTATGTCATGATCTGCTTTTTGACAAGGAATTTAAGGCAGCCTTTGGCTAACAGGTGAGCTTCCCTGATGGCTCAGACAGTAAAGAATCTGTCTGCAATGCAGGAGACCCGGTTTTGATCTATCCCTTGGTCGGGAAGATCCCCTGGAGAAAGGAATGAAAACCCATTCCAGTACTTTTTCCTGGAGAATTCCATGGACAGAGGATCCTAGTGGGCTATACAGTCCATGGGGTCACAAAGAGTCGGACAAGACTGAGCAGCTAACATTGTTCACTTTGTCCAACAGACAGTCAGATGCCCTCAAGTCTGATAACTTGGAGGCAACTTAGTGCTGCCAACAATCCACATGAGCCTGAAAGTGGCTTCTTCTCCAGATATACTTACAAACGAGTGCAGAAATCTGACCAACCCCATAACTGAACCCTTACAGAGGACCAAGCTAAATCATATACAGACGCTTTGTCCACAGAAACTGTGTGAAATGATAAACATAGTTTTTATCTGTTTGTTTTGCTGCTAAATTTGCAGTACTATTCTTATGCAACAATGTATGAACACGTATTTTTAATTTTAATTTCTGTGGTAGCCCATATTTATCTATATGGAAGCAGCTTTGGAACTGGGCAATGTACTTAGGCTGAAAAAGTTTTGATGATGTGACATAGGAAGTCTAAGTTGTCTTATAGAGATTTTTATTTTTAGAAATCTACTTTGAAGATATTATCAGTGAGGATGCAAAAGGAAGTAAAATACATTGAAAATCAATAGAAAACAGTAAATTTTGTTTATACTTAGGTAGGAAGCAGACCATGTAAATGATAAATTTGGCTGAAGAGATTTTCAGGCTTAGTATTAAAGCTTCTGTTTGTTTGTTTGTTTGTTTTTTGTTTGTTTGTTTTTTTCATCGTGCTGGTCATGGTAAAATGTAACAGAAGATGGACTTTGATGAATTAGCTGTTAAAGAGAAAGGGAACATGACTTGACTACAAATCTCTTCAAATTTATGGGAGATCCAGAAATTGAAATCATTCAGTGAAAACTCTGCCAACTTGGTTGAAAGAGGCAGAGAGAGCTAACAATGAAAAGAGGTTTTAGGATTCCCAATTCTATTGCCAAGCAGCAGGTTGATAAAATGTCCTCAGCTTCAAACATGTGATACATTCATGAGCTAGAAAGAATGACTCAGAGAACAGAAACCAGAGTCCAGAAAGCAGAAGTTAAAATGTCTATGATTCCTAGCTTTAAAACCTAAGCAATAAATCTACAACACTTGACAAATTGAGTTTTAGAATTTCTCTATGTCAATGGCTATCTTAGTCCTCCAATTACCCCCCTTTTAAAATAAATTTATTTATTTTTAATTGATGAGTATCTGCTCTAGAGTATTGTGTTTGTTTCTACCAAACGTCAGCATGAATCAGCCATAGATTTACCCATGTCCACTCCCACTTGAACCTTCCTCCCACCTCCACCCCCATTCCACCCCTCTAGGTTGTACTGAACTCCTGTTTGAGCTCGCTAGTCATACAGCAAATTCTCATTGGCTATACTTTACCCCTTTTTGAATAGCAATTTTTATAATGGTTAACTACACCATTATGTATTAGTTATCTATATTGGGACAAATGGTAATCTGCAGCAGATGCACTCTCAGATTATCTCCACTTCTTGTGTAATATCTTTCTTTTGAAAGTGGACAAGATCTATGGCTTGCTTGTAGCTAGAATAATAATAATTTTATTAGGTTTTCTACAAATTAAAGATTCTAATTTGGGTCCCATTTGCCCAGGTCTCTATTTTATTTTCTTGGAGAATTATTACTCATTTTGAATCTACTTGATTATGCTTTAAAGTCATTGATTGCTACTTGCATATTCAGTTCAATATTTTGTTTCATCAAATATATTAAATATTTCACATTCTTGACTTCTAATATGTTAACCTGTTTTTTAGTTAATTATTGCTGTCATCCATTTTCCCTTATTTCCTTGTAATTTTGAACATCTACTTCTTGGAAAACTGCATGCAGGTTTTGTGTAGATTTAAGTTGCAATTGAGTGCACAATTGTACTCTTCTAACATGCTAATAAAGTAATGCTCAAAATTCTCCAAGCCAGGCTTCAGCAGTACGTGAACCGTGAACTTTCAGATGTTCAAACTGGTTTTAGAAAAGGCAGAGGAACCAGAGATCAAATTGCCAACATCCGTTGGATCATGGAAAAAGTAAGAGAGTTCCAGAAAAACCTCTATTTCTGGTTTATTGACTAAGCCAAAGCCTTTGACTGTGTGGATCACAATAAACTGTGGAAAATACTGAAAGAGATAGGAATACCAGATCACTTGATCTGCCTCTTGAGAAACCTACATGCAGGTCAGGAAGCAACAGGTATAAATGGACATGGAACAACAGACTGGCTACAAATAGCAAAAGGAGTACATCAAGGCTGTATGCAGATGACATCACCCTTATGGCAGAAAGTGAAGAGGGACTCTTGATGAAAGTGAAAAAGGAGAGTGAAAAAGTTGGCTTAAAGCTCAACATTCAGAAAACAAAGATCATGGCATCTGGTCCCATCACTTCATGGGAAATAGATGGGGAAACAGAGGAAACACTGGCTGACTTTATATTTTTGGGCTCCCAAATCGCTGCAGATGGTGACTGAAGCCATGAAATTAAAAGACGCTTACTCCTTGGAAGGAAAGTTATGACCAACCTAGATAGCATATTCAAAAGCAGAGACATTACTTTGCCAACAAAGGTCCGTCTAGTCAAGGCTATGGTTTTTCCGTTGGTCATGTATAGATATGAGAGTTGGACTGTGAAGAAAGCTGAGTGACAAAGAATTGATGCTTTTGAACTGTGGTAATGGAGAAGACTTTTGAGAGTCCCTTGGACTGCAGGGAGATCCAACCAGTCCATTCCAAAGGTGATCAGCTCTGGGATTTCTTTGGAAGGAATGATGCTAAAGCTGAAACTCCAGTACTTTGGCCACCTCATGAGAAGAGTTGACTCACTGGAAAAGACTCTGATATTGGGAGGGATTGGGGGCAGGAGGAGAAGGGGACGGCAGAGGATGAGATAGCTGGATGGCATCACTGACTTGGTGGACGTGAGTCTGAGTGAACTCCGGGAGTTGGTGATGGACAGGGAGGCCTGGCGTGCTGCAATTCATGGGGTCGCAGAGCCAGACACGACTGGGTGACTAGCGCTTTCACTCTGATGTGGACATCTGTGGCTTCTGGTCTGTGCCTGAAATCAATCCCTACTCCCTTCGTCCAGCAGTTAATCTTCCTCTGCCAGTAACGCAAGGTCTCTTCCAGGAACTGGAGAACACCTTTCAGAAGCAGATTTTGTGTGCTCCAGGAANGCTCAGTTACAACTGTGTCCCTTAGAGAAGATGTGTGACTGCTTATAGCAGATGCTTGTAGATAATATGTTTCTTATTACTATTCTACAATATATTCATAACTTGAAGTTTTAATGATGAACAAAATAACTTGTGTAATGGCTGAAAACTTGGCTGGGGGCTTGCTCCTGTTTACCAAATCTCTGTGGAGACTTTCCTGACCATGTTAGCAATATTTTCAAACAGGATATTTTCTTTGAAATATTCTTAGCAGTGAGTAATATCATTTAAAATTTATACTTAAATTAATGCCTTGGGCTATAGGATACCATTTTTTTTTTTCATGAAGAAGAAGGAAACAGCAGTCTTATACTATGGGTGGACACTGCACATTTTTATTGAAGGTCATGAAAAGCGAACAAGCTTGAATTCGTCTACTTCCTCAAACATCTAGAAGATAAAGGCAACTTTTTTTCTATTACCCCTCTGAGGTCCTGCTTTCCCTTAATTAAAGTGAAAGTCTCAGTTGTGTCCAAATCTTTGCGACCCCATGGAATGTAGCCTGCCAGGCTCCTCTGTCAATGGAATTCTTTAGGCAAGAATACTGGAGTGGGTTGCAATGCCTTTGTTTAGGCTATCTTCCCAAACCCAGGGGTTGAATCAAAGTCTCTCATATTGCAGGTGGATTCTTTACCATTTGAGCTACCAAGGAAGCCTTCAGAATATTATCATGAATATTTAATGATTGCATTATTAAAATATTTTAGCAACACTTACATATTTTCAGAGGTGTTTCAATCAGAGTTAAAAATCAAATACCTGCTGAAAACAGAATTTTCTCATAACTATTCATGTCTTTATTCAAATTTCATATCTTTCATGATCCAAATCCTAGGTTTTCCAACTTGCTTAAATTCTTTACAAAACTTGCATTCTAAAATACTGTTATTGACTGAATTATATACCCTCAGTATTCATAACTCTCAGTTTGACAACTCAGGAAGAGTTCAGTTCAGTCACACAGTCATGTCCGACTCATTGCGATCCATGAATCCCAGCAGGCCAGGCCTCCATGTCCATCACCAACTCCCAGAGTTCACTCAAATTCATGTGCATTGAGTCAGTGACGCCATCCAGCCATCTCATCCTCTGTTATCCCCTTCTCCTCCTGCTCTCAAACGCTCTCAGCATCAGGGTCTTTTCCAATGAGTCAACTCTTTGCATGAGGTGGCCAAAGTATTGGAGTTTCAGCTTTAGAATCAGTCCTTTCAATGAACACCCAGGACTGCTCTCCTTTAGGATGGACTAGTTAGATCTCCTTGCAGTCCAAGGGTCTCTCAAGAGTCTACTCCAATACCACAGTTCAAAAGCATCAATTCTTTGCTGCTCAGCTTTCTTCACATCCAACTCTTACATCCATACATGACCGCTAGAAAAACAATAGCTTTGACTAGACGGACGTTTGTTGGTAAAGTAATGTCTCTGCTTTTCAATATGCTATCTAGGTTGGTCATAACTTTCCATCCAAGGAGTAAGCATCTTTTAATTTCATAGCTGCAATCACCATCTTCAGTGATTTGGGAGCCCCCAAAATAAAGTCTGACACTGTTTCCACTGTTTCCAAATCTATTTCCCATGAAGTGATGGGACCAGATGCTATGATCTTCATTTTCTGAATGTTGAGCTTTAAGCCAACTTTTCCACTCTCCTCTTTCACTTGCATCAAGAGGCTTTTTAGTTCTTCTTCCCTTTCTGCCATAAGGGTGGTGTCATCTGCATATCTGAGGTTATTGATATTTCTCCAGACAATCTTGATTCCAGCTTGTGCTTCTTCCAGCCCAGCATTATCTAATGATATACTCTGCATATAAGTTAAATAAGCTTGGTGAGAATATACAGCCTTGACATACTCCTTTTCCTATTTGGAACCAGTCTGTTGTCCCATGTCTAATTCTAACTGTTACTTCCTGACCTGCATATAGGTTTCTCCACAGGCAGGTTAGGTGGTCTGGTATTCCCATCCCTTTCAGAATTTTCCACAGTTTATTGTAATCCACACAGTCAAAGGCTTTGCCATAGTCAATAAAGCAGAAATTGATGTTTTTCTGGAAATCTCTTACTTTTTCGATGATCCAGCAGATGTGGGCAATTTGATCTCTGGTTCCTCTGCCTTTCCTAAAACCAGCTTGAACATCTGGAAGTTCATGGTGCACATGCTGCTGAAGCCTGTCTCGGATAATTTTGAGCATTATGTTGCTAACATGTGAGATGAGGGCAATTGTCCTGTAGTTTGAGCATTCTTTAAAATAGCTGAATTTGAATGGTTCTATGAAGACCTACAAGAAATTTTAGAACTAACACCCAAAATAAGATGTCCTTTTCATTATAGAGGACTGGATTGCAAAAGTAGGAAGTCAAGAAATACCTGGAGTAACAGGCAAATTTGGCCTTGGAGTACGGAATGAAGCAGTTCAAAGGCTAAAAGAGTTTTGTCAAGAGAACACACCGGTCATAGCAAACACCTTCTTCTAACAACACAAGACAAGACTCTACACATGGAGATCACCAAATGGTCAACACCGAAATCAGATTGATTATATTCTTTGCAGCCAAAGATGGAGATGTTCTATACAGTCAGCAAAAACAAGACCAAGAGCTGACTGTGACTCAGATCATGAACTCCTTATTGCCAAAACAGACTTAAATTGAAGAAAGTAGGGAAAACAACTAGACCGTTCAGGTATTATCTAAATCAAATCCGTTATGATTATACAGTGGAAGTGAGAAATAGATTTAAGGGACTAGATCTGATAGACAGAGTACCTGATGAACTATGGACGGAAAAAGCAAAATGGCTGTCTGAGGAGACCTTACAAATAGCTGTGAAGAGAAGAGAAGCAAAAAAACAAAGGAGCAAAGGAAAGATATTCCCTTTTGAGTGCAGAGTTCCAAAGAATAGCAAGGAGAGATAAGAAAGCCTTCCTCAGTGATCAGTGCAAAGAAATAGAGAAAACAACAGAATGGGAAAAAACTAGAGATATCTTCAAGAAAATTAGAGATAGCAAGGGAATATTTCATGCAATGATGGGCTCGATAAAGGACAGAAATGGTATGGACCTAACAGAAGCAGAAGACATGAATAAGAGATGTCAGGAATACACATAAGAACTGTACAAAAAAGATCTTCATGACGCAGATAATCACGATGGTGTAATCACTCACCTAGAGCCAGACATTCTGGAATGTGAAATCAAGTGGGCCTTAGAAAGAATCACTATGAGCATAGCTAGTGGAGGTGATGGAATTCCAGTTGAGTTGTTTCAAATCCTGAAAGATGATGCTATGAAAGTGCTGCTCTCAATACACCAGCAAATTTGGAAAGCTCAACAGTGGCCACAGGACTGGAAAAGGTCAGTTTTCATTCCAATCCCAAAGAAAGGCAATGACAAAGAATGCTCAGGAAGAAAACTCTCATCAAAACCCAACTTTACCAGCACTTAGCTCTTGGACTTTGCACCCTTAAAACAGAAAAATAAATTTCTGTTTTTTGAACAACAAAATATAAAATCTATCATGAACTATTTGCAGACAAATATGGACTTTAGAATTAGGGGTTACGTTCTCCTGTAACAAATACTAAACAAGGAAGTAGCATTGGCGTTCAGTTGCTCAGCCATGTCCCACTCTGTGACCCCATGGGCTGCAGCATGCTAGTCTTCCCTGTCCTTCACCATCTCCCGGAGCTTGCTCAATCTCATGTCTATCGAGGCAGTGATGCCATCCAACCGTCTTGTCCTCTTTCGTCCCTTTTTCCTGCTTTTAGTCTTTCCCAGGATCAGAGTCTTTTCTAATGAGTTGGCTCTTCATATCAGGGGTTCAAAGTATTGGAGCTTCAGCTTCAGTCCTTCCAATGAATATTCAGAAGTAATTTCATTCAGGATTGACTGGTTTGATCTCCTTGCAGTCCAACGGATTCTCAAGAGTCTTCTCCAACACCAAAGTTGTTCAATATTCAGCCTTCTTTATAGTCCAGCTCTCACATTCATACATGGCTACTGAAAAAAATATAGCTTTGACTACATGGACCTTTGTTGGCAAAGAAATGTCTCTGTTTTTTAATATGCTGTCTAGGTTGGTTATAGCTTTTCTGCCAAGGAGCAAGCCTCTCTTAATTTCATGGAGTCATCATCTGCAGTGATTTTGGAGCCCAAGAAAATATTTCCATTGTTTCTCCATCTATTTACCATGAAGTAATGGACTAGATGCCATCATCTTGTTTTTTTGAGTTTTAAGCCAACTTTTTCACTCTCCTCTTTCACCTTCATCAGGAGGCTCTTTAGTTCCTCTTCTCTTTCTGTCATAAGGGTGGTGTCATCTGCACATCTGAAGTTATTGATATTCCTTCTGGCAATGTTGATTCCAGCTTGTTTTTCAAGTCTGACATTTCCCATGAGGTACACCATGTATAAGTTAAATAAGCAGGGTGACAATATGCAACCTTGACGTACTCTTTTCCCAATTTGGAACCAGTCCATTATTCCATGTTCAGACAAACTATTGTTCCTTCACCTGCATACAGATATCTCAGGGGGCAGGTCAGGTGATCTGCCATCTCTTTAAGAATTTTCCACAGTTTGGTGCAATCCACACAGTCAAAGGCTTTAGCGTAGTCAATGGAGCAGATGTAGATGCTCTTCAGGAATTCTCTTGCTTTTTCTATGATTCAACAAATGTTGGCAACTTGAATTCTGGTTCCTCTGTGTTTTCTAAATCCAGCTTGAGAATCTGGAAGTCCTCAGTTCATGTACTGTTGAAGCCTGGCTTAGAGAACGGGTAGCAGGTGGATGAGTTTTGAGATGCCTGAAAAAAAAAAAAAAAAAAAAATGACGTTAGGGTCTCTCTGGCAAAGTTACATATGGAAATGAGAACTTGTTATTGGAAACAGAAAAAGGCAGTATTTCTTATAATATGCCTATGCAAGCAAACAAACAAAAAAACACCTCAATTGAAATGTGCTCTAGTATTTTTTGGAAGATAAAATTTGTTTCCAGTGGAATTGAATATTACCTGAGGAGACTTGTAAGCAAAGTTTTAAAGGAGAAGATTGGTTCCTGATGACTTCCTACAGTGAAATGTGGAAAGAGAGAGATAAAGAAAGAAAGGTGAAGAATGAAGAAATAAAAACTTGAGGATATAAATTTTTCAGCCTATCCCTAACACAAAAAAATGAGAAAAGCTTTCTCTGAAGGGGATCCTGGGAATGTAGCTGAGAAAAATAATGAGTATGACTCATGGACTTATCACCTATCTCAGTAGGATCCAGGAATATAAATGGGATTGTACCAGCAAAAAATGCACCAGTCTGAACTTAAAGGGACAGAGAAAGCAGGACAAAACAAAGGCAATTTGTTACACTTCATGGATTCCACAGAAGTGGATCACAGAGCAATTAAATGACTATGAATATGTATTATTTTTCAAGTAAAGAAAGAATGATCTCAAAGGTGATTCAGAGATTACAGTGCTCAATGACTCCTTAAAATATGAGGACTGATGAAAGACACTGTTCTACTAGTTAACAGTTTCTATTTTTTAAAAATCTTCTTACAAGAACCTACTTTTGTATCTTCCAAAGCATGATATATATATCATGTATATATAATCATATATATATATATATATATATATATATATATATGTTCATTTCTATCAAGTTTAATACTTGGTATCTACTTGAAAATTGAATTTTGTTGAAAATGAAAACAGAAAACTTTGTAACAAAAATATGACTATCTTTCTTACTTTCAGTAATTTCCTTTACATTTTTTATTGGACATAGTTAGATTTGGCCAGCTATGAATCCATTTTGCTGCTGCTAAGTCACTTCAGTTGTGTCCGACTCTGTGTGACCCCATAGACAGAAGCTCACCAGGCTCCCACGTTCCTGGGATTCTCCAGGCAAGAACACTGGAGTGGGTTGCCATTTCCTTCTCCAGTGCATGAAACTGAAAAGTGAAAGTAAAGTCGCTCGGTCGTGTCCAACTCTTTGCAACCCCATGGACTGCAGCCCACCAGGCTCCTCTATCCATGGGATTTT
>SJYR01000896.1:916182-926385 GCA_006410655.1 Kobus ellipsiprymnus
GGTTTTGGATTTTGCAAAAATATCTTTTCCTCTATATTTATAATTATTTTTCTCACAATATCTTTTTAAAGACAATTGTTAAATCAAGGGCAAGAGTTCTGGTGTTGACCCTACAATTAATTCACATATTTTTCTTGGCCAAATCTCTGCCATACTCTAGGCTTAAATTTCAGTTAATACAAATGGATAGGTCTGGTAAATATACTATCAAGCCTTCAATTTCTTCTAGACCCTTACATTCTCTGCCATGTACCTCATTGTCCAGATTGTATAGTACCAACTTTATTTCTTCTATATATCCAGTTAATCACTTGATTTGTTACTATGACACTGTTTTCTACACTTTTCTATTTTTAACAAAAGGTTCAACAAAATGATAGTTAAAATTTTGAAAATCATTTTTCTCTTATGGAATCATTCTAACTCTGGAAGTAATCACCAGAATAGCAAACCTCAGATTACTAGGGATAATAACTTAAAGTTTTGAAAGTTAGACTATAGGAATATTAGTTGGATGTACTCATCTACATTTTAATTCCCAAGTCCATCTCTTTTTGAAATTGGAAAGGCATTACTATATGTAAAAGACAAGACCTTAAAACCTTTCTTTAGTTATAAAGAGATAATGAAATATGTCACTAAGAATTATAACTACAAAGGGGTTTTCATTCCAAAATTCTCTTTTCTATTTCTGCTGTGTTCTATCATAACACAAACATCAATCTTTTGTGGTTTTGGCAATGTGTCATAAAACTTTAGGCAATGTAGGAAAATAATGTAGTTAGTAAAGCAACATTCTGCACTATGCTTTTATTCTGTCTTTATATTCTAAAGGAGGGGAGGGGAAAAAAAAAGAGTTTCAAGACACAGAAGAAAAGAAATGTTTTTGGAAAAAAGAGTAAGAAATATTATAGATTCCTTTCTCTTTTCACCCCAATCCAGCTTTTATGTATTGGGAAGGTGGGCATGTAACAAATTTATTTATAACTATGCTTCCCTCAGTGCTCCAGAGGCAAGTTGATGATGCAAGAAATGTTTTCCTGGAGCTTACAATATTGAAAAGTTAGAAGAAATCAAGGTTGTTATGTCCACTGAGAGGCAGAGAGATTCAAAGAGATGTGTATTACCAGAAGGACGTGTCAAACTATCTGAAGGAATAAGTGGCTAAATCTCATTGGATCAGCAGCGTTAGAAAGAACTGAATCAAAGAAGATCGCGTGCTTTTTGGCCTGGGAAACTTAACTAGAAAAGCACAATCACAAGACATTTGGCAGCATAACCAAAACCAAGAGACACATAAAAATGCCTATTCCCAACTCTAAATTTTAGGAGGGAGGGATATTGGTGGAACGTTTAAATCTATGTGGAGACTACTGAGTCTTATTTTCTAGGAAACTAATAGATTTAAACAGGAAACTAGCTCTGAATTTTAAATTAAATTCCTTGCCGTCAGTACAGCTAAAGGTTTAGATGCAGCAATTACACTGTCTTCGATAAAATGCTTCTGAACAGTTTAATTATATTACTTATTATAACTGGAAAGGCCTACTTGGTACACCTACAACTTTTTGTTCATTTTGTTGTCACATCAGTTATTTTCATTAATATGATCACATGTAGTTGAAAGTTAGCTTGAATTTGGAGTTCTAAGCCTGTAGGCTAAAAAGAAATCTCTAATTTCATATAATATTGCAAAGAAAAAATGTAATGAGGATCAGATAAATACATTTATTCAACTTAAATTTGTCCCTGCAAAGTAAATGTTATATACTAGTGAAAAAAATAAAAGCAAAAACAAAACTTTCAAATATGTTTTGTTTGGTAAATCATCATATTTTTTTTTAAAGATTATTAAAAAAAAAAAACCTAAACCATAAAAAGCTTGCAGAGATATGTAAGCAACTTATTAATCACGAACCATAAAATAAAAATGATGGCAAAAACTATGAAATGTTACAAAATGTTATAGAAAGTATAGAGCTCAGTGTGATTGAATTGAATCNTTAAAAAGAAGATATATTGAAGCATTATATAATTCAGTTAAAGGGGGGAAAAAAAGGAGATATTGATTTAACCATGTAGGAAAATGGGATAATAGTACAGCAACTTTTATAAATAGTTTGTATGTTCTAAAGACAATAAAAGGATATACTGTCAGAACACCTATATTGAAAAGTTGTTTGTTCCTATGATGTATTACCACATAATTGTGGTTTCAGGCCGTGGATTTTAAGTCATTATAATGAGGCTCAAATTATCTTTATTAATCAAAATAGGAATCATTACAATCAACACAATGTTGCCAATGAGAAGTAAGTTTGTTTACTCCTGTAGCATAAAAATCCGTGATTCAGAATTCAGTGAACTCTCAGGAAGCATTTTCTACTTTCTGATTTTTTTTCAATTGTTGCTTCTATTTATTTATTTATTTTTAAATATAAATTTATTTGTTTTAATTGGAGGTTAATTACTTTACAATATTGTATTGGTTTTGTCATACATCAACATGAATCCACCACAGGTACACACGTGTTCCCCATCCTGAACCTCCTCCCTCCTCCCTCCCTGTACCATCCCTCTGAGTAGTCTCAGTGCACCAGCCCCAAGCATCCAGTATCATGCATTGAACCTGGACTGGCGACTCATTTCATATATATTATACATGTTTCAATGCCATTCTCCCAAATCATCCCACCCTCTCCCTCTCCCACAGAGTCCAAAAGACTGTTTTGATGGTTTTTCTTGCAAAAAGTTCTTGAGATACTTGAAGAAGTGGTAGTTGACTTAAGAGAGATCAGGTGAATACGGCAATGATGCAAAACTTTGTAGCCCAATTCGTTCAACTGTTGTAGTGTTGGTTGTACAACCTGCAGCTGGACATTGTCATGCAGAAGAATTGGGCCCTTTATATTGAGCAATCCCTACTACAGGCTTTACAGTTTTCAGTGCATTTCAGTGACTTGCTGAGTTTACTTCTCAGATGTAATGGTTTGGCTGGGATTAAAAAAAATTATAGTGGATCAGACAGGCAGCAGACTACCAAACAGTGACCGTGGCCATTTTTTGGTGCAAGTTTGGCTTTGGGGGATGCTTTGGAGCTGCTTCTCTGTCCAGTCACTGAGCTGGTCATTGCTGGTTGTCATATAAAATCCACTTTTCATTCCATGTCATAATCTGATTAAGAAGTGGTTCGTTGCTGTTGCATAGATAAAGAGAATACAATACCTCGAAACAACATTTTTTAAAAAATTTTCAATTAGCTCATGAGGCACCCACTTATTGAATGAACTTTGTTACCTTTCCAATTTGCTTCAAATATCAAATGACCACAGAATAGTTAATGTTGAGTTCTTTGCAACTTCTGGTGTAGTTGTAACAGGATCAGCTTACATGATTTCCCAGGAAAGAATACTGGAATGGGTTGCCATTTCCTTCTCCAGGGGATCTTCCTGATCCAAGGGTCAACCTGCTGCTCTTGCATTGGCAGGTGGATTCCTTACCACTGAGCCACCAGGGAAGTCCAATTATATTGGGTGCAGAAAAAAGTTTTTAATTTTTAATTTTTTTAAAGCAGTCAAGTCACAGTAAAATGAACTATGACTCTAGTACTCTCAAGAACTCAGAACTCCCATATACTACCCCACACCCAAGAATGCACAATATTTTATACTGACATCCTGCATTATAGTGGTATTTTCATTACAGATGATAAACCTACATTAACACATCATTACACCCAAATTCCATAGTTAAATTAGGGCTAACTCTTGGGGTTGTACATTCTTGGGTTTGAGCAAAGGTATAATAGCACATATCCATCAATTTAATATCATACAGAATATTCTCAGTGCCCTAAAATTCTCTGTGTTCCCTTCTTTTCTCTTGCTAATTCCTGGAAAACACTGTTCTTTTCCCTATCTTTATGATTTTCTCTTTTCCAGAATGACATTCACTTAGAATCAAACAGCATGCAGCCTTTTCAGATAGCCTTTTTCACTTAGTATTTATTTAAGCTTCTTCTATGTCTATTCATAGCCTGATAGGTGCTTTATTTTTACCACTGAACACTATTCCATTACCTCTATGTACCACAGTTCATTTATTCATACATTCTACTCAAGAGAAGCTTGATTTCTTCCAAGTTTTGGAAATTATAAATAAAGCTGCTATAAAACATTCTCATTCAGGCTTCAGTTCAGTTCAGTCACTCAGTCGTGTCTGACTCTTTGCAACCCCATGGACTACAGTACCCCAGGCCTCCTTGTCACCAACTCCAGGAGTTTACTCAAACTCATGTCGCTGATGCCATTCAACCATCTCATCCTCTGTCGTCCCCTTCTCCTCCTGCCTTCAAACTTCCCCAGCATCAGGGTGTTTTCAAATGAGTCAGGCATATATATGGAATTTAGAAAGATGGTGACGATAACCCTGTATGCAAGACAGCAAAAGAGACACAGATATATAGAACAGTCCTTTGGACTCTGTGGGAGAGGGTGAGGGTGGGATGATTTGGGAGAATGGCATTGAAACATGTATAATATCATATATGAAACAAATTGCCAGTCCAGGTTCGATGCATGATACTGGATGCCTGGGGCTGGTGCACTGAGATGACCCAGAAGGATAGTACGGGGAGGGAGGAGGGAGGAGGTTCAGGATGGGGAACACGTGTGTACCTGTGGTGGATTCATGTTGATGTATGGCAAACCAATACAATATTGTAAAGTAATTAACCTCCAATTAAAATAAATAAATTTATATTTAAAAAATGAGTCAGTTCTTTGCATCAGGTAGCCAAAGTAATGGAGTTTTGGCTTCAGCATCAGTCCTTACAATGAACACTCAGAACTGATTTCCTATATGATGGACTGGTTGGATCTTCTTGTAGTCTAAGGGACTCTCAAGGGTCTTCCCTAACACCATGGTTCAAAGCATCAATTCTTCAGCGTTCAGCTTTCTTTATAGTTCAAATCTTAATCCATACATGAATACTGGAAAAACCATAGCTTTGACTAGATGGACCTTTTTTGGCAAAATAATGACTCTGCTTTTTAATATGCTGTCTAGGTTGGTCATAACTTTTCTTCCAAGAGGCAAGCATCTTTTAATTTCGTGGCTGCAGTCACCATCTCCAGTGATTTTGGAGCACCCCAGAATAAAGTCTGTCACTGTTTCCATTGCTTCCCCATCTATTTCCCATGAAGTGATGGGACCAGATGCCATGACCTTTTTTTTTTTCCTGAATGTTGAATTTTAAGCCAACTTTTTCACTCTTCTTCACTTTCATCAGGAAGCTCTTTAGTTCTTCTTCACTTTCTGTCATAAGGGTGGTGTCATCCGTATGTCTGAAGTTATTGATACTTCTCCCAGCAATCTTGATTCCAGGTTGTACTTCATTCAGCCCAGCGCTTCTCATGATGTCCTCTGCATATAAGTTAAATAAACAGGGAGACAATATACAGCCTTGACATACTCCCTTCCCATCTTTCCATTCAGGCTTATATTTGAACATAGGTTTTAAGTTGGTTGGGTAAATGTAAGCAAGAAATTGTTTGATCACAGAGTCAGCATATGTATTATTATTATCATTTAATGTCAACCTATCTTACAAAGTGGCTGCACCAATTCACATTGCCCTCAGTACTGAATCTCTGGAGAAGGAAATGGTAACCCACTCCAGTATTCTTGACCTGGATAATTCCATGGACTGAGGAGACTGAAGGGCTACAGTCCATGGGATTGCAAAGAGTGGGACACAACTGAGTTAGTAACACAAACGCACAAACATGTAGTAGCAAATAAAAGTTCTCCTTGCTCCACAGCCTGGTCAGCACTTAAAGCAGTCATTGTTTTAGAGTTTGGCTTTTTAATATGTACATGGTGATAATATGTTTTTATTTTATTTTTCAATTCCTTAACGACATGTTATATTGAGTACTTTTTTTATAATCTATTTGCCATCTGTATACTATCTTTGGTGAGACATCTTTTAAGGTCTTTTTCACATTTTTAATCACATTGTTTATCATTTTACTGAATTTTAAACATCCTTTACATGTTTTGGACAATAATGCTTTATCAGTTATGTCTTTTTAAAACATTTTCCCCCACATCTATGGCTTTTATCTTCACTGTTTTATATTGTCTTCATTTTTTCTTCAGTAGACCAAGAGATTTTAATTTTAATAAAGTACAGTTATCAAATGTTCATTTGATGGATCATTGCTTTTATAATGGAAACAGTGACAGCTTTTTTCTTCTTGGACTCTAAAATCACTGAAGATGGTGACTGCAGCCATGAAATAAGAAGACAGTGCTTTTTGGAAGAAAAGCTATGGCAAACCAAGACAGTGTGTTGAAAATCAGAGACATCATTCTGCCGACAAAGGTCCATATAGTCAAGGATATGGTCTTCCCAGTAGTCATGTATGGAGATGAGAGCTGGACCATAAAGAAGACTGAGCATCGAAGAATTGATGACTTCAAACTGTGATTCTGGAAAAATCTCCCTAAAGCCCTTTGGAAAGCAAGGATATCAAGCCAGTCAATCCTAAAGGAAATCAACCCTGAATACTCATTGGAAAACTGATGTTGAAACTAAAGCTCCAGTATTTTGGTCACCTCTGAACAGATGACTCATTGGAAAAGTCCCTGATGCTGGGAAAGGTTAAGGACAGAAGGAGAAGAAGGCATTGGAGGATGAGATGGCTGGATGGCATCACCAATGCAATAGACATTATTGTGTGCAAACTTCAGAGATGGTGAGGTACAGGGAGGTTTGGAGTGTTGCTGTCCATGTAGTCACAAAGAGTCAGACACAACTGGGTGAATGGACAACAACAACTTCGGTGTTGTATCTAAAAGAGTATTGTGATAACTGAGGAGTCTTATGCTAATCATTTTATATTTAACTTATATGCAGAGAACATCATGTGAAATGCTAGGCTGGATGACCCACAAACTAGAATAAAGATTGCTGGGAGAAATATCAACAACTTCAGAAATGCAGATGGTACAATTTTCTTTTTTAGGATTTCACGTATAAGTGATATCATATATCTGTGTTTGACTTGCTTCACTTAGTATGACAATATCTAGGTTCATCCATGTTGTTGCAGATGGAATTATTTATTTTTTAATGGTTGAGCAACACTTCATTATACATGTACTACATCTTCTTTATTCATTCATCTGTAAGTAGAGATTTGGGTTGCTTCCACGTCCTGGATATTGTAAATAGTGCTGTAATGGACAATGGGGTGCAAGTATAATAGTGCTGCAATGAACAACGGGGTACATGTATATTTTGAAATTACAGTAAGCTCCTACATAACAAACAAATTCCATTCTGAGAACACATTTTTAAGTCCAATTTGTTCATAAATCCAACAAAGTTAGCTTCGGTACCCACTAACACAATGGGTTATATAATAATGTACTGAAATAGGTTTGCAATAATTTTCACATAAATAATACATAAAAAACAAAAAACAAAAAATGAAGAAAATATTTTAATCTTACAGGATGGTACCTTAAAATTATAGTAACATAGTACAACAGCTGACATCTAGTGAAGAGGCAAGAAGAGTTCTAACTGGGGGAGGGAGAAGAGGTGGGAATACTAGAGATGAAGGATTTTCAGCAATAGAAGATGGACCAGGTATACTTTCACATGTCTCACATTGATATAATGCAGGTTTCCATCTTAGAGCTCACAGCTTGAGGGTTTATATTTAGGGGACTTACTGTATGGTTTTCTCTGGATATAGGTTCAGGAGTGGGATTGTTGGATAATATAGAACCTCTATTTTTAGTTTTTTAAGGAACCTCCATGCTGTTCTCCATAGTGGCTGTACCAAGTTACATCCCCACCAACACTGTAGTATGGCTCCATTTTCTTCACACCCTCTCCACCATTTATCATTTGCAGACTTTTTGATGATGACCGTTCTGATCAGTGTGAAGTGATACTTTATTGTAGTTTTGGATAATTAGTGATATTGAACATCTTTTCATGTGGTTATTGACCATCTGTATGTTTTTTTTGGGGGGGGGCGGGGAGAGAAATGTCTATTTAGCACTTCTGCCCCTCCCCTGCTCTTTTTTTTTTTTTTTTTTTGACTTGGATTATTAGTTTCACTCAGTTTTCTTTTAAAATTGAGGTATAGATCCAAAACTGCAAAATAACATGTTTCCTAAGTGTAACCTATTACTTATATTTTCATGGAGCTCTACAGATTATCCTGCTTTGCATTCTACTTGTAAATAGGGCATCTTTGGGTCCAAATAATAGTTGGCCTTTAGAACACGATGTAAAATCATAGCTTGCTACTTATGCTAATCCACTGAATATGAAATATCTGTTGAGACTTCCCAAAACAATCAGTTTTAAATGATCTATACTTCCCGATGGAGGTATCAAATCAGACTGAATTAGATGAAGTGGAACTGCTATGAAAAAGCCATTATTTATCTCCAAAGAAGTGAAACAGAGCAAAAAACAGTGCATGTTTTATCCCATCCATCATGCACACAATTTTAAAATGCTAGTAAGAAAAACAGATTAATAATGGACTCCTCTGTGAGAATTTTGAAAAATATTTTAACTTAAATTACAAGCATTCAGTAAGACTCATTATATTTGAATTTTGAAAACACACAGGCAAAAAAAGGAAAACCAAAAACAAAAAACGTTGAGCTTTCTTATTCCACCATTTTTATCAACTATGTCTTCAGTCGCTCAGTTTTGTCCAACTCTTTGTGACCCCATGAACTGTACCACATCAGGCTCCTCTATCCATTGGATTCTCCAGGCAAGAATACTTTAGTGGGTTTCCATGCCCTCCTTCAGGGGATCTTCCTGATACAGCATCTCCTGTGTTGTAGACAGAGTCTTTACCTGTTAAGCCAAAGTCATTCTCTAAAATGAACTTTGAGAAGTTACAGTAAGAATAACTTTATTATGGGAAATCCATCAGAAAGCCAACTTGATAGCCTGTTTCCCCAAACTGTTGTAAAAACAGGCAATGGTAACCCATAGACATATCAGTGGAGCTCATATACCATTCATTTAGTAAAGGTGTGATCACAATGTGGTGTCTGATGACCTAGTCAGTTGTAGAAGGAAACATGTCTGAAGGGCGTTGTTCAAACCTAGTATATTAAGATATATGTGTAGATGCAATCATTCATTCAGTCAATATTTACTGAGTTCCTACCATGCTCCAGGCATTATTTAGAAATATATCAGAAAACTAAAACAGTAAAAGCTAAACTGAAATTATTTCTTCACAATTAGGGTAAGAAATAGTAAACTAAATAAATAAATATATCATGTAGTAATTTATGAAGCAATAAAATGCTGTGAGAAAGGCTAAAGGAAGTAAATGAAACAGGGTCTACTAGAAAAAGCAGTTAAAATTATAAATAAGGTGGTCAAGTAAGGTCTTACTGAGAGGATACTATTTGGGTAAATTCTTAATGAACTTGAGGAAATGAGCCTGGTCAATAATATCAGAATATTTCAGGAAAAGAAAACAGTGCAAAAGCCTTGACATGGGAGTATGTCTGGAGTGTTCAGGGACAGCAAAGTAGTTAAGTAGAATAAATAAGGGCAGAAGAATAGGAGCTAGCATTATAGGGATTAACAAGAGCCTGAACTGTGTAAGACCTTGCTTGACATTTGCTTGGAGTAAAACGTGGCACCACGGAAGTAGTGGAGAATGAAAACAGACTGACACGAAGTGATTAAATATTTAACAGAATAACTGTGACTACTATATTGAGCATAAACAGGAATAATGCAAGAGTATAAGTGGGAAAAATAGAGGTCCTTACAATCTACTGAGTGGAAAAAGAAAAAAGGCAACAAGGATGTCTTGAATAAGGTGATAGTGGTGGAGAAGTTGATGGTGATGGATCTGAGACTTAATTGCAAGCATTTCCTGAATGCCTGAATATAAATTTGGAGAGAAAAAATGTCTTTAATATTGGGAAGATTACCTTTATTAGGAGACTATGATAGGAACAGGTTTGAATACAAAGAATCAGAGCTGGTTTATGTTATTTTGTGATGCTTTATAAGCATTTAATTTGAATTTTGAAGACAAGAGGTAAAGTAGCATTTTTTTTAATACATTGTGGAGAACTAAACTTGTTAAATGTATCAGAATTTTTTAAATAATAATTAAAACAAATTTTGAA
>SJYR01000896.1:926497-937665 GCA_006410655.1 Kobus ellipsiprymnus
TGATCATCTTCTCTTGTTAAAATAAATATTAAAGCTTTCTTAAAATTTATTGTCAAAATATGTTATATTTATGTTAAATACAAAAAATAGAACTATTACAAAATAAAGCTGTAACATTTCTATCAAATCATATTAAATTTTTCCCAAGGGACTAAGTATTAGAAATAAATTGTGATGTTTAAGTGAGTAGTATTATAGTTTACTGATTCTGATATATCTGTAACATCAGGACAAGCCTTGTAATTTGATTTGGAAGTGCTTTTCTTTTTAATGGTACTTAAACTAAAGGTGTTTTAACTATTAAAATGTTTGAACAAATTATGGTATAGTAACAATTATTTACTATACCATAATGATTACAACCAAACATCACAAACTAACCAAACTGATCACATGGACCACAAACTTGTCTAGTTCAGTGAAACTATGAGCCATGCCATGTAGGGCCACCCAAGACCGATGGGTCATGGTGCAGAGGTCTGACAAAATGTGGTCCACTGGAAAAGGGAATGGCAAGCCACTTCAGTATTCTTGCTTTGAGAACACCATGAACAGTATGAAAAGGCAAAAAAAAAAAAAAAAAAAGACACTGAAAGACGAACTATCCAGGTTGGTAGGTGCCCACTATGCTACTGGAGAATAGTGGAGAAATAATTCCAGAAAGAATAAAGAGGCAGAGAATAAGCAAAAATAACAGCTGTGGATGTGACTGGTGATAGAAGTAAAGCCTGATGCTGTAAAGAATAATATTACATAGGAACCTGGAAACTTACGTCCTTGAATCAAGGTATATTGAAAGTGGTCAAAAGGAGATGGAGTAAAAAGAGTAAACATAGACATTTTAGGAATCAGTGAACTAAAATGGATTGGAACGGGAGAACTTAATTCTTGTAATCATTATATCTACAACTGTAGGCAAGAATCCCTTAAAAGAAACGGAGTACCCTTCATAGTCAACAAAAGAATCCTAAATGCAGTACTTGGGTACAATCCCAAAAATGACATTAATTTCTGTTTGCGTCCAAGGCAAACCATTCAATATCACAGTAATCCAAATCTATGCCCCAACCACTAATGCCAAAGAAGCTGAAGTTGAATGGATCTAAGATGACCTACATTATCTTCTAGAACTAATGCCAAAAAATGATGTCTTTTTCATTATAGGGGACTGAAAAGAAAATGTA
This sequence comes from Kobus ellipsiprymnus, assembly GCA_006410655.1. Lineage (NCBI taxonomy): Eukaryota > Metazoa > Chordata > Mammalia > Artiodactyla > Bovidae > Kobus > Kobus ellipsiprymnus. The sequence goes on from SJYR01000896.1 coordinate 927,682, forward strand.
GGAAGTCACGAGATACCTGGAGTAACAGGCAAGTTTTCCCTGGAGTACAAAATGAAGCAGGGCAAAGGCTAATAGAGTTTTGCCAAGACAATGCACTGGTCATAGCAAATCAGTGCAAATACTCCCTTCCAACAGTACAAGAGATGACTGTACACATGGACATCACCAGATGGTCAAAACAGAAATCAGATTGACTATAATTGTTGCAGCCAAAGATGGAGAAGCTCTATACAGTCAGAAAAAACAATACCAGGAGCTGACTGTGACTCAACTCATGAGCTCCTTATTGCCAAATTCAGACTTAAGTTGAAGAAAGTAGGAAAAACCACTAGACCATTCAGGTATAACCTAAATCGAATCCCTTAAGATTATACAGTGGAAGTGACAAACAGATTCAAGGGATCACATCTGACAGAGTGCCTGAATAACTATGGACAGAGGATCAGGACACTATACAGGAGGCAGGGATCAAGACCGTCTTCAAGAAAAAGAAATGCAAAAAAGGCAAAATGGTTGTCTGAGGACACCTTACAAGTAGTTGAGAAAAAAAGAGAAGCCAATGGTAAAGGAGAAAAGGAATGACATACCCATTTGAATACAGAGTTCCAAACAACAGCAAGGAAAGATAAGAAAGCATTCCTTAGTGAACAATGTGAAACAATAAAGGAAAACAATACAATGGGAAGGACTAGAAATCTCTTCAAGAAAATTAGAGATACCAAGGGAATATTTAGTGCAAATGGGCACAATAAAGGACAGAAACCATATGGACCTAACAGAAGGAGAAGACATTAAGAAGAGGTGACAGCCAGACATCCTGGAATCTGAAGTCAAGTGGGCCTTAGGAAGGTTCACTACGAGCAAAAAAGTGGAGGTGATGGAATTTGAGCTAAGCTATTTCAAGTTTTAAAAGATTATGCTGTTAAAGTGTGGCACACAATATGCCAGCAAATTTGGAAAACTAAGTAGTGGACACAGGACTGGAAAAGGTCAATTTTCGTTCCAATCCCAAAGAAAGAAAATGCCGAAGAATCCTCAAACTACCACACTATTGCACTCATCTCACACACTAGCAAAATAATCCTCAAAATTCTCCAAGCCAGGCTTCAACAGTACTTGAACTATGAACTTCCAAATGTTAAAGCAGGATTTAGAAAAGGCAGAGGAACCAGAGATCAAATTGCCAACAACCACTGGACATAGAAAAAGCAAGAGAGTTCCAGAAAAACATCTACTTCAGCCTTTTTGACTATGCCAAAGCCTTTGACTTTGTGGATAACAACACTGTAGAAAATTCTTCAAAATATTGATACCAGACTACCCTACATCCGTCATGAGAAATCTATAAGTAGGTCAAGAAGCAACAATTAGAACTGGACATTGAACAATGGAATTGGTTCCAAATTGGGAAAGGAATACATCAAGGCTGTATATTGTCACCCTGCTTGTTTAACTTATATGCAGATACTTTGTGCAAAATGCTGAGCTGGATGAAGCACAAGCTGGAATCATGATTGTAGGGAGAAATATCAATAACTTCAAATATGCAGATGACATCATCCATATGGCAGAGAGCAAAGAGGAACTAAAGCACCTCTTGATGAAAGAAGAGAGTGAAAAAACTGGCTTGAAACTCAGCATTCAAAAAACGAAGATCATGGCATCTGGTCCCATCACTTCATGGCAAAGAGATGGGGAAACAATGGAAACAGTGACAGACTTTATTTTCTTGGGCTTCAAAATCACTGCAGCCATGACATTCAAAGACACTTTGCTCCTTAGAAGTAAAACTATGCTCAATCTATACAATTTTGAAAAAGCAGAGCTGACAAAGGTTCATATATTCAAAGCTGTGTTTTTTTCAATAGTCATGTATGGATGTGAAAGTTGGGCTATAAAGGAACCTGAGTGCTGAAGAATTGAGGCTTTTGAACTGTGGTGTTGGAGAAGATTCTTGAGAGTCCCTAGGGCAGCAAGGAGATCCACCCAGTCCATCCTAAAGGAAATCAGTCCTGAGTATTCATTGAATGACTGATTCTGAAGCTCCAATACTTTGGCCACCTCATGTGAAGAACTGACCCATTAGAAAAGACCCTGATGCTGGGAAAGATTGAAGGTGGGGGGAGAAGGGGACAACAGAAAATGAGATGGTTGGATGGCATCACCGACTCAGTGGGCATGGGTTTCAGCAATCTCTGGGTGTTGGTGATGGGCAGGGAGGCCTGGCGTGCTGCAGTCCACGGGGTCAAAAGGAGTCGAACATGACTGAGCAACTGAACTGAACACTTATGTATTAAACTGTATCACATATCTAACAGGGTACTAGATTTTTTTAAATAAATTGTCAAGATTCTTTCTTTCTGTAAGATACTGAGGCCTAGAGAAGCACAGTCAATACCTAAAATGACACAGGTAATAAGTGACAGAAATGGAATCACATCCATGTACTACTGTGTCCAAAACTGTAATATTATTCACTATACTGTATTTATTTCAAAAACTTTCTATCAATGTCATTGCCATGTGATTTGAGGGTTTACAAAACCCAGCCTCTAGCTTAAGACCAAGTGGAGCTATGGAGTTGAGGCTAGGCAAACAGAACGGAGGCATATATTTTTAGACTAAAAAACTTATATTTTAGTCTCCTCAAAACCCACTCTGATATATCTAATGGCCAATGTTTATGCCTTGGCAGTGTCTTTATTTTGTCCCACAATCAGTTATAATACATACTCCAAGTTGCACTGAGCCACCTCTCACATGATCACCTTGGACAACCTGGCCAAGTCGTGGATATAAATAAGAGTAACAAGGGGATCTTCATTCAGTTCAGTTCAGTTGCTCAGTCATATCTGACTCTTTGTGACCCCATAGGCTGCATCACACCAGGCCACCTTCTCCATCACCAACTCCTGCAGTTTACTCAAACTCATGTCCATTTAGTTGGTGATGCCATACAACCATCTCATCCTCTGTTGCCTCCTTCTCCTCCTGCCTTCAGTCTTTCCAAGCATCAGGGTCTTTTCCAATGAGTTGGTTCTTCACAGCAGGTGGCCAAAGTATGGGAGTTTCAGCTTCAACATCAGTCCTTCCAAAGAATATTCAGGACTGATTTCCTTAACCATTGACTGGCTGGATTTTCTTGCAGTCCAAGGGACTCTCAAGAGTCTTCTCCAAAACCATAGTTCAAAACATCAATTCTTCAGCACTCAGCTTTCTTTATAATCCAACTCTCACATCCATACATGACCACTGGAAAAACCATAGCTTTAAGTAGACAGACCTTTGTGGTCAAAGTAGTGTCTCTGCTTTTTAATATGCTGTCTAGGTTGGTCATAGTTTTCCTTCCAAGGAGCAAGAATCTTTTCTATTCATGGCTGCTGTCACCATCTGCAGACCAACTCTCACATCCATACATGACCACTGGAAAAACCATAGCTTTAAGTAGACAGACCTTTGTGGTCAAAGTAGTGTCTCTGCTTTTTAATATGCTGTCTAGGTTGGTCATAGTTTTCCTTCCAAGGAGCAAGAATCTTTTCTATTCATGGCTGCTGTCACCATCTGCAGTAATTTTGGAACCCAAAAAAACAAAGTCAGCCACTGTTTCCCCATCTGTTTGCCATGAAGTGACGGGACCAGATGTCATGATCTTAGTTTTCTGAATGTTGAGCTTTAAGCCAACTTTTTCACTCTCCTCTTTCACTTGCATCAAGAGGCTCTTTAGTTCTTCTTCACTTTCTCCCATTAGGGTGGTGTCATCTGCATATCTGAAGTTATTTATATTTCTTCCAACAATATTAATTCCAGCCTGTGCTTCTTCCAGCCCAGCATTCTCATGATGTAGTCTGCATATAATTTAAATAAGCAGGGTAACAATAGACAACCTTGATGCACTACTTTCCCAATTTGGAACTAGTCTGTTGCTCCATGTCCAGTTCTAAGTGTTGCTTCCTCACATGCATACAGATTTCTCAAGACACAAGTCAGGTGGTCTGGTATTCCCATCTCTTGAAGAATTTTCCAGTTTGTTCTGATCCTTTAGTCAAAGGCTTTGGCATTGTCAAAAAAGCAGAAGTAGTTGTTTTTCCGAAGCTCGCTTGCTTTTTTGATGATTCAACTGATGTTGGCCGTTTGTTTTCTGGTTCCTCTGCCTTTGCTAAAACCAGATTGAACATCTGGAAGTTCATGGTTCATGGACTGTTGAAGACTGGCTTGGAGAATTTTGAGCATTACTTTGCTAGCATGTGAGATGAATGCATTTGTGCAGTAGTTTGAATATTCTCTGGCATTACCTTTCCTTGGGATTGGAATGAAAAGTGACCAGTCCTGTGGCCACTGCTGAGTTTTCCAAATTTGCTGGTACATCGAATGCAGCACTTTCACAGTAGCATCATTTAGGATTTGAAATAGCTCAACTGAAATTCCATCACCTTCACCAGCTTTGTTAGTAGTGATGCTTCCTAAGGCCCACTTGACTTCACATTCCAGGATGTCTGGCTCTAGGTGAGTGATCACACCTTTGTGATTATCTGGGTCATTAAGTTCTTTTTTGTAAAGTTTTTCTGTGTATTCTTGCCACTTCTTCTTAATATCTTCTGCTTCTGTTAGGTCCGTATCATTTCTGTCCTTTATTGTTCCCATTTATGCAAGAAGCATTCCCATGGTATCTCTTGATGAGATCTTTAGTCTTTCCCATTCTATTTTTTTCCTCTATTTATTTCCATTGATATATGAAGAAGGCTTTCTTTTCTTTCCTTGCTATTCTTTATAGCAAGGATCTTCATTACTTGAGTTTTAAACTCAGTTTGTTGGGTTTCTGAGATAGCAGCAGTATTTGTTACACATGCAGTAAAGTTGGGATTTTCTATCGGTTTCTAACATAATTTGAGTCTCTATGCAGACTTTGGGAATGTGGGAGGTAAAAAGAGAACTGACATTTATACTAGTCTATTTTTGACCAATATGAACAATACCTATTCAGGATTGAACTTGCACCTCCAGCAGTGGACTTAGATGGAACATCAGACTGTATATCTGTGCATAAATCTCCATAAAGATATTTGGCATGTGAAGCAAAAATATCTCTTTGTGGAGCTAAGTATATTTATATATCAGTGAACTACCACAAGTGCCCTATCACCCTGAAAGAGTATTGTCTGACCAGCTACCAGATTCTTAAAAGACTATGTAACACCCAAAACTGAAAGTAAAATCATGCAGAACTGGATATTGTTTTCATCATATTATTTAAAAATAATATGCTTTTTTGAAGTACAAACTATCAGAGTGATTTCCTCTCTAGATGATATGAGAGTCCAGTAAATATCAAAAAGGCTTAATATTGATTCCACTTAGGAAATAATTTGGTCCAAAAATATTGCTTAAAGATATCCTTATCTCAAGCAAGAACTATAAAATGTGTGGATAAGGCAAAGAGTTCCAAATAAACAAGCTAAAAAGGCAAAGATAAACTATATTTTGGAAGCTAAAGGTATTAGAGGAGATGATGTTAAAGGTTTAGTCACTAAGTTATGTCTGACTCTTGCAACCCCATGGACAGTAACCCACGAGGCTCCTCTGTGCATGGGATTTCCCAGGCAAGAATACTGAAGTGGGCTGCCATTTCCTTCTCCAAGGGATCTTCCTGACCCAGGAATCAAACCCAAATCTTTTGCACTGTCAGTGGATTCTTTACAAAGTGAGACACCAAGATATGTGTAAAATGATGAAGGAGAAAGGTAACTGTAAACAAGCAGAAGCGAGGGGATAAAAGAGGCAAGATTTGGGTATGCTGCTGCTCCTGCTGCTAAGTCGCTTCAGTCGTGTCCAACTCTGGGAGACCCCATAGACATCAGCCCACCAGGCTCCCCCGTCCTTGGGATTCTCCAGGCAAGAACACTGGAGTGGGTTGCCATTTCCTTCTCCAATGCATGAAACTGAAAAGTGAAAGTGAAGTCGCTCAGTCGTGTCCGACTCTGCGACCCCATGGACTGAAGCCTACCAGGCTCCTCCATCCAAGGGATTTTCCAGGCAAGAGTACTGGAGTGGGGTGCCATCGCCTTGTCCATTTGGGTATGAGGTAAGGACTATTAGGAGTGAAAAACTGAAAATTTCACTTCCTAGCCATTAAAATCTATATGGCTTTCCTTTTATATAACAGTGGAAAGAGCTCTGTGGTTTCTGCCTTCTGTCAGCAATAAGAAAATAAACTAGATTTAACTACAGTTTACTGGTTAGAGAAATGGAAATGAAACAAATGAATTTAGTAAGACTTAGAAAAAAGGAAGAAAACATTTACCTAGTGCTACCAGTGTTTTAAATTTCTCCTCAATCACATATTAAAGTGTTTAAATAGGACCTAAAAGTCTAAGAATAATGTTCCTGTCTCTTATACACATCTTAATTTAACACAGATTTTTCTGGAATAAGATCTTGGTATAATTGAACCCATATCAGTCATAATTATGTCATGATAATGTCAATTTAGTTTAAAGTCTAGCTTTCTCAATTGCATTTTTAGAAGCTGAATTTCTTAATTTATTTTGTGTCTTTCATGACTGTTTCAAATTGTTGGTTTTGGATAATTCTATTATGCATTGTTCATTCATTTATAAATCTATTGGCAAAATTACCCAACTAAAAATAATGTACCTATATTCCTACTGCTGGAAATTCAAAGAATATTAAGTCACAAACCTAGAATCAAATTACTTAGCCAGATAAGGGAAACCATGCCAAACAATAAATTTAGGAGGATGTAATATATAACATAAGATAATTTTGTTCTAAGAAAACAAATGAAATAGAGAGTGATTCTTTATGGATGGTTTTTAAAATAGTCTAGATAAGCAAACTTAATCTGGCTCATAAAATAAGGTACACATATATATGAAGAAAGCAACAGTAATGCACTTATATTGTCTATTTGTATTTCTTTGGGGATGTGCAAAACTAATATTATTAATAAAATTTTGTTTAAATATCACTCATTGATAAAGTATTATGAACAAGTGTTCCTTATCCTTTCAGAGTTCTGATTGTCAGGCTATGCCTATTTTTTTTCTAAATTATAACAATTTTGCCATTTTGGATATGCTAATTACTATTTTTGTGTATTCATGCGTCATTTTCACTAAGTCAAATTACAGTAATTATTGTGCTTATATAAAGCATATATATTCAAACAACCAGCATTTTGCAAATAATTGAACAAAGTATGCTCTATACTTTATGTTAAAGTACATATTTCTGTCTTAAAAGAGAACTTTTCTTGTCAACATTTGAGGAGAAAAACACTTATAAATAATTCCATTGAATTAATAGGGCAAACATATTCTACATTAAGTACCCTGCACGCTAATGAGTTTCATTCTGAAAGTGCATCCATAAGTCCAATTAGTTCCAAAGTCTGACAACGTTAGCCTGGGTATCCAACTAACACAATCAGCTATACTGTACTGTACTGTAATAAGTTTATAATACTTTTTTAAAATTTTACTTTACAATACTGTATTGTATTGTATACTTTTCACAAAATAATACATAAAAACAAACACTCAAAATGATAACATTTTAACCTTATAGTACAGAACCTTGAAAAAGTAGCTGGTATGCAGGGACTTGTTTCTAGTAAACAGGCAAGAAGAGCTTCTGGCTGGAGAAGGGAGGGAGGGGAAGTGGAAATGGCAGAGATGTATCTGTAACTTACAGAGATGTATTTTGTAACTTAAAGACTTCTTTGCAGAGAGCTTTTATTTCTCAGTTCAGCAAAGAGTTCGTGTCCGACTCTTTGCGACCCCATGGACTGCGGCACTCCAGGCCTCCCTGTTCATCACCAACTCCCAAAGTTCATCCAAACCCCTGTCCATCGAGTCGGTGACTCCATCCAGCCATCTCATCCTCTGTTGCCCCCTTCTCCTCCTGCCCTCAATTGTTCCCAGCCTCAGGGTCTTTTCCAATAAGTCAGCTTTTCCCATCAGGTGGCCAAAGTATCAGAGTTTCTGCTTCAATATTAGTCCTTCCAGTGAACACCCAGGACTGATCTTTAGGATGGACTGATTGGATCTCCTTGCAGTCCAAGGGACTCTCAAGAGTCTTCTCCAACCCCACAGTTCAAAAGCATCAATTCTTTAGTGCTCAGCATTCCTTATAGTCCAACTCTCACAACCATACATGACTACTGGAAAAACCATAGCCTTGACTAGATGAATGTTTGTTGGCAAAATAATGTCTCTGGTTTTTAATATGCTATCTAGGTTGGTCATAATTTTCCTCCCAAAGTAAGCATCTTTTAATTTCTTGGCTTCAGTCACCATCTGCAGTGATTTTGGAGCACCAAAAAATAAAGTCAGCCACCGTTTCCACTGTTTCCCCATCTATTTGCCATGAAATGATGGGACTGGATGTCATGATCTTAGTTTTCTGAATGTTGAGCTTTAAGCCAACTTTTTCACTCTCCACTTTCACTTTCATCAAGAGGCTCTTTAGTTCTTCACTTTCTGCAATAAGGGTGGTATCACCTGCATATCTGAGGTTATTGATATTTCTCCTGGCAATCTTGATTCCAGCTTGTGTTTCTTCCAACCCAGCGTTTCTCATGATGTACTCTGCATATAAGTTAAATAAGCAAGGTGACAATTTACAGCCTTGACATACTCCTTTCCCTATTTGGAACCAATCTGTTGTTCCATGTCCAGTTCTAACTGTTGCTTCCTGACCTGCATACAGTTTTCTCAAGAGGCAGGTTAGGTGGTCTGGTATTCCCATCACTTGAAGAATTTTCCAGTTTGTTGTGATCCTTACAATCAAAGGCTTTGGTATAGTCAATAAAGCAGAAGTAGAGTTTTTCTGGAACTCTCTTGCTTTTTAGATAATCCAGTGATGTTGGCAATTTTATCTCTGGTTCCTTGGCCTTTTCTAAAACCAGATTAAAAATCTGAAATTTCACAGTTCACGTATTGCTGAAGCCTGGCTTGGAGAATTTTGAGCATTACTTTACTAGCATGTAAGATAAGAGCAATTGTGTGGTAGTTTGAGCCTTCTCTGGCATTGCCTTTCTTTTGGATTGGAATGAAAATTGACTTTTTCAAGTCTCATGGCCACTGCTGAGTTTCCCAAATTTTGCTGGCATATTGAGTACAGCACTTTCACAACATCTTTTAGTATTTGAAATAGCTCAACTGGAATCCTATTACCTCCACTAGTTTTGTTCATAATGATGCTTCCTAACGCCCACTTGACTTCATATTCCAGGATGTCTGGCTCTAGGTGAGTGATCACACCATCGTGATTATCTGGGTTGTGAAGATCTTTCTTATATAGTTCTTCTTTGTATTCTTGCCATCTCTTTAATACCTTCTGCTTCTGTTAGGTCAGTACCATTTCTGTCCTTTATTGAGCCCCTCTTTGCATGAAATGTTCCCTTTTCATCTCTAATTTTCTTGATGAGATCTCTAGTCTTTCCCACGCTATTGTTTTCCTCTATTTCTTTGCATTGATCACTGAGGAAGGTTTTCTTATCTCTCCTTGCTATTCTTTGGAATTCTGCATTCAAATGGGTATATCTTCCCTTTTCTCCTTTGCTTTCCACTTCTCTTCTTGTATTTTTAAAAGGTCCCAATAGTAGGGACCAACGAACTTTACATTTGTCATTTAACAGTGTGTATTTTTATTCTCTTTTTAACTTTGCATATATTTATTTCCTTCATCTCTCGTGCAAACCAACGTTAGTCAAGTTTTCCTGTCTCATTCAAATCTTAGTTGTAAGCTGTATTTGTAAGTTAGATATGGTTTAATGATTATTAATGCTTTTTAATATAATACTTGCACAACCATAATGAAGGCATTTTGTTAATGTATGGCTACTTTTCCCCATAAAACAAAGATATAAAGAAAACTATGATTAATACCGTAAATCGGATCTGTATTTTTCTACTAAATTAATATAATTAACATGGGGATTGGTTTAATTCTCATGTAAATAGC
>SJYR01000896.1:937807-957948 GCA_006410655.1 Kobus ellipsiprymnus
TTAAAATTCTGTTTAGCTTAACATAATATTTTGAGCAAATATTTTAAATATACAATTTAACTGCCACTAATTACAGACACAATGCATATTTGTGGTTGATTCCCTTAGCTTTTTAAATTACTGAGATACAAAAAATGCAACTCCATTTATAATTTCATTAGCTGAAGCCTGGAGAATCCCAGGGACGGAGGAGCCTGGTGGGCTGCCGTATATGGGGTCGCACAGAGTCGGACACGACTGAAGTGACTTAGCAGCAGCAGCAGCAGCTGAAGAATACCTTTATATTTCCTTAATTTGGGACAAATTATACAAGATGCTCTGGATTTGTATATTAGTTATATTCTAATTTTTTCTAGCATTTTGGGAAGAAAACATCAATTAATGATTTACTTAACATAAAAAAAATAGAGTGTACTTTGTTTAATTATTTACAACATACTGGTTGTTTAGTTATAAATGCTCTATATAAACACAATAATTAGATGCTAACAGATTATCATGCACAATAAATAGATTTTAAATTTTTTATACAAATTGAAAAAATAAAGGAAGAAATAAGTGTTTTAAGCACCTAACTTGTACTTGATACATAGTAAATGATCATTAAATGCTTGCTAAATAAACTTATTGGCACTTAAAACATGTTTTCTTCTAAAATCATAACTTGAGGTAAGTACTACCACTTTCAAAGTTCAGATCAGGAAGTTGTATCAAGAAGGCTAATATCTTAAAAAAGTGAACTTCTCCAAATATACTATGTAATTTTTTAATATAAATTTATTTCTTTTAATTGGAGGTTACTTTACAATATTGTATTGGTTTTGCCATACCTGACTCCCAACAAATCACTGTGTCATTCCTCTGATAGCATCGTATTTTTTACATATTATATTATACCCACAGCTAGGCAGCTGAATCTAGTTAAATCTTTATTTTAATAGGAGATAGAACAAGGTAAATGTTCACTCCACAACAGATTACTATCATAAAACTACTTTATTAGATTAGTCACATACTTTTATATCTACACCACACCTGCACACTTTGTTTTGGACCATGATATTATACTCATGGGGCTTCCCTGGTGGCTCAAACTATGAAGAATCAGCCTGCAATTCAGGAGACCCAGGTTCAGTCTCTGGGTTGGGAAGATCACATGGAGAAGGGCATGGCTACCCGCTCCAGTAATCCTGCCTGGAGAATCCCATGGACAGAAGAGCCCAGCAGGCTACAGTCCATGGGTTCCCAAAGAGCTGGGCACAATTGAGAAACTAACACTTTCACACATACATTATACTCATGGTGGCAAGTGTTCTAAGAAGTATCATGCTTGACAAGAAATTCTCAGAATCACCTTCAGTTTTGTTTTCCATCAATTAATGGGAAATATGTTGTACCTACAGAATCAGAACTTTATTTGTAAGGACTCAGCTGTTTTAAAGCATCAGTTCAGTTCAGTCGCTCAGTCGTGTCCAACTCTTTGCGACCCCATGAATCGCAGCACGCCAGGCCTCCCTGTCCATCACCATCTCCCAGAGTTCACTCAGACTCGCGTCCATCGTGTCCGTGATGCATCCAGCCATCTCATCCTGGGTTGTCCCCTTCTCCTCCTGCCCCCAATCCCTCCCAGCATCAGAGTCTTTTCCAATGAATCAACTCTTCGCATGAGGTGGCCAAAGTACTGGAGTTTCAGCTTTAGCATCATTCCTTCCAAAGAAATCCCAGGGCTGATCTCCTTCAGAATGGACTGGTTGGATCTCCTTGCAGTCCAAGGGACTCTCAAGAGTCTTCTCCAACACCACAGTTCAAACGCATCAATTCTTCGGCGCTCAGCCAAGTATGTCAGAAATTGAGACATACTCAACAGATTAATCTATTTAAGCAAAAATTGAATTAATTTATTGAGCACCTATTTCAGGAAAGACCCAATTTTAGAGGTGGTCATTAGTTTTTAGAACAAGAAGTTTGGGTTCATTATGCTGTCTAGACTCCAAATTCTATAATTATCTGTGCAGAGATCTCTCCTTTTGTTAAAATCCCTCTTCAGTTCATATTTTCTTATCAAGGCTCAGAGTGTCATATACTCTTGGTTTCATAAGCATACAGGTCGATCAAAATTAAGTGTTTCAATTTGACTTTAATTGAACTATGATAGAATCACTGTTCAATTTATTATTCAGATAACCATCAAATTTTTGCTATTGTGGCTATCACAATAAAATTTCTAACGAAATAAAAATGAGTCATACCTTCATTAATTTGAAAATTTTTATTAATTGCAGTCCACATCACAGCAGTTCAGCTGAAGGAGAACAGCCTTGTTCTAATTTTAACTTAACCTGTCAATTGATGAATTGTATAATTTCTTTTAACTGGTGTTTATTGAGGAAATGTCAAGTTATTTGTTAGACTTCAAGCATTCATAGACATAGAAGCATGAACTCTGACATCATATGTGTACAATCTGGAGGAGAAAGGAAACATCTATGAGCGAATCTCATTGAAATCAGTTAGGTGTTTACAATCTACAGGAGATTGATATGAAAGGACAAACAAGGATCTTCTAAACCAGGTTGGATGTGGTTGTGTGCTATGATAGAAGTAGTACTGTGTGGTAGCAGAAAGTCTGCTGATTTTGAAGTTCACAGTATTTTATATCAATCCTATATATGCATATAATTTCCATTTTCTGAATGAAATAAGAGTAAAGACTAAGGGTTAACTTTGAAAAATTATTTTAACAAATAAGGGACTATTATATGTGACAGGAGCCTTGTGAAACAGTATGAGGTTATAGATAGGATTTGAAAGTTACTGCCAAACATATGAAGTTTGATAACTGTGTGACTAACTTGGAGAAATTAAGAAGTTTCTGGAAGCCTCTATCACATAGAGAGCACTAAAGAATTTTTTTTAAATATATGAATGACCCTTTCTTAATAAACTTTGAAATTTGTATATAACTTCTTCCCACTTTTCATCACATCACAATATTATATGAACAGCTGGTGCTTTGTGTTTCTTGTACCCAATCAAACACTCTCAATTTGTTGTCTGAAAACTCTCAAAAAAGGCTTCTAGTGAAAAACAACCCAAGAGAAACTCATTTTTTAAATTATTTTTGTCTAATAATTTCTATATAGGTATTAAAATCCTGAGAATAGCTTCTAGATTCATATAGAAGTGTTTTGGGTCATTCTAGCTTAAAAATACACTTCCGCAGCTAGGAATTTTAAGTAATAAATGGATGACGTGTGATATTATAAGTATAGACAATGCATAGACTTTTTTTTTAATCCACTGATTCACTTTATGTCTTTTGACTGGAGAATTTACTTCATTGACATGCAAAGAGATTTTTGATAAGCATCACCAATGCAATGGACATAAACTTGGGCAAACTCTAGAAGCTGGTGAGGGACACGGAGGCCTGGCATGCTGCTGTCCATGGGGTTGCAAAGAGTATCAGAAACGACTGGGTGACTGAACAAAACTTGCACTTATTGCTATTTTGTTACTTGCTTTCTCCTTATTTTTGTGTGTCTTCCCCTGTGGTTTGAGACAGGGAAGGCAATGGCAACCCACTCCAGTACTCTTGCCTGGAAAATCCCATGGATGGAGGAGCCTGGTGGGCTGCAGTCTATGGGGTCGCGAAGAGTCAGACATGACTGAGAGACTTCACTTTTGCCTTTCACTTTCATGTGTTGGAGAAGGCAATGGCAACCCACTCCAGTGTTCTTGCCTGGAGAATCCCAGGGACGGGGGAGCCTGGTGGGCTGCCGTCTATGGGGTCGCACAGAGTCAGACACGACTGAAGCAACTTAGCAGCAGCAGCAGCAGCCTGTGGCTTGATACTTTTCTTTAGTGTTATGTTTATGTATTTCTCTCTCTCTGGTTCTTGTATATACATTGAAGGTTTTTATTGTGATTATCACATAGTCCAGACATGTTGACCTATAACTATATCTCATTTTTAACTGATAATCATTTAGTCCAAACACATTCTAAGAGCTCTACATTTTAACTCCACTCCCATTTTTGTATTTTTCTGCCATATTTTACATCTTTATATCCATCCCTTACCTATTTACTGTAGTGATAATTGATTTTACAATTTTATTTTTAGCCTTTGTACTATCTTGTTTAAGTGGTTGAACCAGTGCCTCTACTATAGACCTGCCTTTACCAGTGGAATTTTTCTCTTCCTAATATTTCTTATTTCTTGTTGCAGTCTTTCTTTTTTTCACTTAAAGAAGGCTAACACTTTTTGTACAGTGAAGTTAGTACTGATAAATTCTTTCAGTTTTTGCTTGTCTGAGCATTCCCTTACTTTCCTTCATTTCTGAATGATAACCTTGCTGGGTATAGTATCTTAAGTTATAGCATGCATGCGTGTATGCTAAGTCACTTCAGTTATGTCCGACTCTTTGTGATCCCACGGACTGTAGCCTGCCGGACTTCTCTGCACATGAGATTTTTCCAGGCAAGAATATTGGAGTGTGTTACCATGCCCTCCTCTAGAGAATCTTCCCAACCCAGGGATCAAACCTGTGTCTCTTACATCTCCTTCACTGGCATATGAGTTCTTTACCAACTGATAGGGTTTTCTTTTTCTTGGTTGTTGTTGTTGTTGTTCCTTTTAACACTTTAAATATGTTATGCCATTCCCTTTTGACCTTAAAAGTTTCTACTGAAAACTCAGCTGATAGCCTTGTGGGGGTTCCTTTCTATGGGACTCAGTTTTTCTCATACTGCTTTTACAATTCTCTGCCTTTCATATTTTCCATTTTAATTATACTATGCCTTGGTGCAGGTCTCTTTGGGTTCATCTTTTTTGAGATTTCTGTTCTTCATATAACTGGATATCTGTTTTTCTTCAGGTTCATGAAGTTATCAAACATAATTTCATGACTTCTGAGACCCTTATAATGTGAACATTAGTAGACCTGATGCTGTCTCAGAGTTCACTTAAACTTTTTTTCTTTTTCCTATTCTGATTGCCTGATTTCCATTATTCTTTCTTCCTGATGGTTTATGTGTTCTTCTGTATCCCTTAATATGCTGTTACTTTTCTCTTTTGTAATTTTTAAAAAAATTCAATTACTGTATTCCTGAGCTCTGACAGGTTTTTGAATTTTTTATATTTTTGAAATTCTCACTGTGTTCATTTATTCCTTTCTCCAGTTCAATTGGAATTCTTATTACTATTGATTTGGATTCTTTATCAGGTAAATTATTTAGCTCTGTTTTATCAGGTTTTTTTTTCTTGCTTTTTCACTTAAATCATATTCATCTTTTGTTTGCATTTCTCTGTTTCTATGAAATTGGGTGAAACAGTTACCTATTCTGGTCTTGAAACTGTTACCTATTCAAGGCTTCCCTGATAGCTCAGTTGGAAAATAATCCACCTGCAATGCAGGAGACCCCGGTTCCATTCCTGGGTTGGGAAGATCTGCTGGAGAAGAGAAAGGCTACCCACTCTAGTATCCTGGCCTGGAGAATTCCAAGGATGGTATAGTCCATGGAGTCACAAAGAGTCGGACACAACTGAGCGACTTTCACAATTCTGGTCTTAAAGGTATCTTCTTGTGTGGAAGCATCCCTATACAGTCTGCGTGAACGGCTTTGGTGAGAGAGCTAGAGCCAAAGAGGGCACCAGCAGTATCTTCTCTCAGGACATGCTGGCAGCCACCGTCTCTGTGGGAGGTAGAACTGGACTCAGAGAGGGTGCAGCCATAGCCGGATGCAATCCAGTGCTTCTCCTGTCCTCAGTCGGTATATCTCTATGTGGGCCCAAATTCTGGAGCAGGAGCTCTAAGGATGTTGGGTTTCTCTTAAGTGTAATGGCCGTCTCTGCTTTGATTTGTGATGTTACCAGTGCCAGACTGCTAGGAGCTGCACTTCTGTGCTCCTTTCATTTTCTCCTTCTTGTGCATACAATGATTAAAGGCTGGGTCAGATCCAGAGAGACTGGGGCAGCATCGCTGAGCTGGCCCCAGCCCCGTTCAGTAAGTGTCCAAGGAGACTTAAACTCACAATGACCGTCTCCACCCTGGAGCCCCCTTAGCTCCCTCCAGAGTGTACACTGACACACCAGCTAGCAATGGCTGCCTCAGCCCTGGTCAGAGGCAGGGAAGGAGTCCCAGCTGACTCCATTCCAGCTTAGTGTGTGTAATCTCCTTGAAAACACCCTTTCTCCTAGTTAGGAATAGAACAAGACGGTGTGGAGTAAGAGTCTAATGTGGACTGAGTGGGGCTTCCCAGGTGGCACTGGTGGTAAAGAACCCACCTGCCAGTGCAGATAGCAAGAGCCACGGGCTCCATCCCTGGGTTGGGAAGATCCCCTGGAGGAGGGCATGGCAACCCACTCCATTGTTCTTGCCTGGAGAATCCCATGGGTAGAGGATCCTGGCAGGTGATGGTCCATGGGGTCTCAAAGAGTCGGACATGACTGAAGTGATTTAGCATGTACACAAGCACATACATACGTGGGCTGGGTGGCAGGCTGGGTTTGTCCTGGAAATCTAGCAGAGCCCCAGAGAGTTTTCAGCCTGCTGTGACTAAGGGTAAATAGGTCTGGGCATGCATTCTTGAAGAGTAGAGATTCAGTTTCTTATAGCTCTCCAGTAGGCCTCATTGGTTTTTAAGCCAGTAAGGGGGCTCATCTTACCTCTGTCAGACCCAGATCTAAGGTGTCCAATATGAGACTCAAATCTCTCACTCCCCAAGCCTATAATACTACTTTTCTCTCTGTGTCCCCCAGGAGAGGTATGGTCCTAATCGAACTGATATTTGTTACTTCCCACCAGACTGCATGTCAAGGTTTCTTTTTATTCTTGTTGCAGAAAAGCTATTCTGCTAGGAGAAGGCAATGGCACCCCACTCCAGTACTCTTGCCTAGATAATCCCATGGACGGAGATGACTGGTGGGCTGCCATCGATGGGGTCGCACAGAACTGAACACGACTGAAGTGACTTAGCAACAGCAGCAGCAGTTCCCGGGACAGTTTCAATTGCAGTCACTCTTAGTTGTACTATTGACATTTTCAGGAGAGGATGTGAGCCCAGCAACCTCTTTACTAGGTCATCTTAATCTCTGAAACTAATTTACCTAACCTAACCTTACTTCATCTCTGAACCTATCCACCTTAAGTGTAAGGTGGATACTTGCACCTAACAACATACCATGGATAATTCAATTAATTCATAGTATACATATCTTGCAATATATATGTTTACATATATCATGTTATATATGCACATATATAACACATGTTTTAACATGTAATCCATAATTCAAATGCTCTCTATGACTTTGGTGAGCAAAAATGAAGACAACACCTGCATGGTATCCAGAACGCATTTTAAAAAGAAGCAGTTCACAATTTAATTCTCTCCAAAACAAAATGTCAACTTTTTGACTGGTCCAGTAGCATAAATCAGAAAGAACTCATATACTCTTTTAAGCTATAATGGAAATCCATTGACTGTAACTGATGAGTGGCTGACTGAGCATATATATCTATAAAAGCAATTTAAGTGTTGAAACAGATTTCTTGGAATCCCTTAGATACAGAATTACTTTCTGTATATTTTGAAAATTACCTTTGAAACAAATGATGGAACAGAAAACAGCAACAAAATATTGCAGATATGTTTCCTCCATGCAACTATTTGAACAATGTTTCTGAAATGTATACACTTGTATTTTATCCTTTTCATTTCTTTGATATTCATAGCTTCACAGTATGAAAATGAATAGGCATATCTGTTTATCTATCTCTGGTTATTTATAAGCTCTGTATTCATATTGTATGACATATATGGACAAACATAAACATATTTCTTTAGAAAAGAAACATATTAAATTTCTTTACACTCAGCCTACACACAGACACATGTATGCAACAGGGGATAGGGTATCACATTTGGGAAGGAATATAAATATATCAGGTCAACATGTGCCCAGATGGAATAGTATCACCCAAGTTATTGAATATAAGGACCCATAACCATTGTTACCATCCATACTGTAGATAATAAATATGAGAATATACATGCTTTCATATTTTTTCCTTCAGTGTTCTTAGTTATCATGCAATTGACATGTACATATTGCTATTTGATTTTAACTAAGCAGCACATTTAAAATTTTACATATAGATAGAATGTAGTCAGCAAAGTTTTATATACTTACTCTCTGCCTTTAAACAGTATAGTATCTACAATTTATATCTTACATATGTCTTCATTACTATCAGAATTAAATTTCAGCTTAACTGTGAGCATGTTCCCTGTGTTCCAGATTCTGTCTTGTTACGTAGTTTCACAATTTTGACGTTGATTTATGGATATAAAATTAGACAATGCTATTAATACATTCAAATATGAATTTTTAAAATGATTTTAATAGGCAAAATTAGTGGATGTGGACTAACTATATCAATTCTTAGGACTGATGACAAGTGAACATTTATCTTTTTAGTTATAGGATATTATTAACATAAAGTTAATGTATCATAAGAATGACTTGTTCTGCATTCAGTAGCTCATTGATAGCCTAATATCAGTGTATTACCATTGTCATTGTAGAGTACCTATGTATGGTATATCAAGGTTAAAGATTAAACCTGAGAAATAACCATGGGCTCATAGAGCTATTAGACAAACATTTGTTTAAAAGAGTGATTTTAAACAAGTTTTAGATAAAAGTAAAATTAGTGTTGGTTAGAAATCCTACAGAAAGTATCTTTAGAATAATCATCTATTTAGTATATATAATCAAGTGATGTTTATTGATAATTAAATGATGAGACTAAAAATATTTTATTGCAATTATAAGATGTTAACAAGAGAAAATTAATAATATAAAACATTGATTGGTATATTATCTGACACTATGCAGTAACATAACACAAAAATCTAATTCTTTCTAGAAAGAAGTAAAAAATATCTCTAAGGATGCATAAACATAAACGTGTAAAATAAAAAGTGCTTAGTAAAGACCAAATAAAAAATAGATTCATTTCAATTGCGATGCAAGAGAAAGTGAAACAATCAACTTTCTCATTCCATGCATTTTATTTGAAAAAACACAGCTGAAGAATAAATTGCTTCCTGTGCCAACTACATACTGAAAATGCTTATCTTTCATGATGCACTATGATACAAAGCTATGCTATCTATTTGTGTTTCTTAGAGAACATAAAGTTCTCTAATTAAAATTAATGTTATCCCTATTGATATATCACGCTAGGTTCTCAGAAGTGTTAAGACCAAACTCTGCCATTCTGTTCCATATATTGTATTGCTAATACCCCACGCCCAAGGTAAGAGAAACCCAAGTAAGCTGGTAGGTGTTGCAAGAGGGCGTCAAAGGGCAGACACACTGCAACCATGAGTAAGTGAATGAGTGAAGTCGCTCAGTCATGTCCGACTCTTTGCAACCCCATGGGCTGTAGCCCACCAGGCTCCTCCCCCATGGGATTCTCCAAGCAAGAGTACTGGAGTGGGCTGCCACTTTACTCACAGGAAATTAGTCAATCCAATCACATTAGGACCACAGCCTTGTCTAACTCAATGAAACTAAGCCATGCCTGCAGGGCAACCCAGGGCGGGCAGGTCATGGTGAAGAGGTCTGACAGAATGTGGTCCACTGGAGAAGGGAACGGCAAACCACTTCACTATTCTTGACTTGAGAAACCCATGAACAGTATGAAAAAGCAAAATGATAGGATACTGAAAGAGGAACTCTCCAGGTCAGTAGGTGTCCAATATGTTACTGGAGATCAGTGGAGAAATAACTCCAGAAAGAATGAAGGGATGGAGCCAAAGCAAAAACAATACCCGGCTGTGGATGTGACTGGTGATAGAAGCAAGGTCCAATGCTGTAAAGAGCAATATTGCATAGGAACCTGGAATATCAGGTCCATGAATCAAGGCAAATTGGAAGTGGTCAAACAAGAGATGGCAAGAGTGAACATCGACATTCTAGGAATCAATGAACTTAAATGGACTGGAATGGGTGAATTTAACTCAGATGACCATTATATCTACTACTGTGGGCAGGAATCCCTCAGAAGAAATGGAGTAGCCATCATGGTCAACAAAAGAGTCCGAAATGCAGTACTTGGATGCAATCTCAAAAACGACAGAATGTTCTCTGTTCGTCTCCAAGGCAAACCATTCAATATCACAGTTATCCAAGTCTGTGCCCCAACCAGTAATGCTGAAGAAGCTGAAGTTTACCAGTTTTATGAAGACCTACAAGACCTTTTAGAACTAACACCCAAAACAGATGTCCTCTTCATTGTAGGGGACTGGAATGCAAAAGTAGGAAGTCAAGAAACACCTGGAGTAACAGGCAAATTTGGCCTTGGAATGTGGAATGAAGCAAGCAAAGACTAATAGAGTTTTGCCAAAATTCACTGGTCATAGCAAACACCCTCTTCGAACAACGCCAAGAGAAGACTCTACACATGGACATCACCAGATGGTCAACACTGAAATCAGATTGATTATATTCTTTGCAGCCAAAGATGGAGAAGCTCTATACAGTCAACAAAAACAAGACCAGGAGCTGACTGTGGCTCAGATCATGAACTCCTTATTACCAAATTCAGACTGAAATTGAAGAAAAGAGGGAAAACCGCTAGACCATTCACGTATGACCTCAATCAAATTCCTAATGACTATACAGTGGAAGTGAGTAGATTTAAAGGCCTAGATCTGACAAATAGAGTGCCTGATGAACTAAAAATGAGGTTGTGACATTGCACAGGAGACAGGGATCAAGACCATCCCCATGGAAAAGAAATGTAGAAAAGCAAAATGGCTGGCTGGGGAAGGCTTATAAATAGCTGTTAAAAGAAGAGAAGTGAAAAGCCAAGGAGAAAAGGAAAGATATAAGCATCTGAATGCAGAGTTCCAAAGAATAGCAAGAAGAGAAAAGAAAGCCTTCTTCAGTGATCAATGCAAAGAAATAGAGGAAAAGACAGAATGGAAAAGACTAGAGATCTCTTCCAAAAAATTACATACCAAGGGAATATTTCATGCAAAGATGGGCTCGATAAAAGACAGAAATGGTATGGACCTAACAGAAGCAGAAGATATTAAGAAGAGATGGCAAGAATACACAGAAGAACTGTACAAAAAAGATTTTCATGACCAATAATCACAGTGGTGTGATCACTCATCTAGAGCCAGACATCCTAGAATGTGAAGTCAAGTGGGCCTTAGAAAGCATCACTACAAACAAAGCTAGTGGAGGTGATGGACTTCCAGTTGAGCTCACATGCTAGTAAAGTAATGCTCAAAATTCTCCAAGCCAGGCTTCAGCAATACATGAACCGTGAACTTCCTGATGTTCAAGCAGGTTTTAGAAAAGGCAGAGGAACCAGAGATCAAATTGCCAACATCTGCTAGTTCATGGAAAAAGCAAGGGAGTTCCAGAAAAATATCTATTTCTGCTTTATTGACTATGCCAAATCCTTTGACTGTGTGGATCACAATAAACTGTGGAAAATTCTAAGAGAGATGAGA
Source organism: Kobus ellipsiprymnus (assembly GCA_006410655.1). Taxonomy (NCBI): domain Eukaryota; kingdom Metazoa; phylum Chordata; class Mammalia; order Artiodactyla; family Bovidae; genus Kobus; species Kobus ellipsiprymnus. The sequence goes on from SJYR01000896.1 coordinate 949,349, forward strand.
ATACCAGACTACCTGACCTGCCTCTTGAGAAATCTGTATGCAGGTCAGGAAGCATCAGTTAGAACTGGACATGGAACAACAGACTGGTTCCAAATAGGAAAAGGAGTACATCAAGGCTGTATATTGTCACCCTGCTTATTTAATTTCTATGCAGAGTACATCATGAGAAACACTGAACTGGAAGAAACACAAGCTGGAATCAAGATTGCCGGGAGAAATATCCATAACTTCATATATGCAGATGACACAACCCTATGGCAGATAGTGTAGAAGGACTAAAAAGCCTCTTGATGAAAGTGCAAGGGGAGAGTGAAATATTTGGCTTAAAGCTCAACATTCAGGAAACAAAGATCATGGCATCTGGTCACATCATTTCATGGGAAATAGATGGGGAAACAGTGGAAACAGTATCAGACTTTATATTTTGGGGCTCCAAAATCACTGCAGATGGTGACTGCAGCCATGAAATTAAAAGACACTTACTCCTTGGAAGAAAAGTTATGACCAACCTAGATAGCATATTCAAAAGCAGAGACATTACTTTGCTGACTAAAGTCCATCTAGTCAAGGCTATGGTTTTTCCAGTAGTCATGTATGGATGTGAGAGTTGGACTGTGAAGAAAGCTGAACGCTGAATAATTGATGCTTTTGAACTGTGGTGTTGGAGAAGACTGTTGAGAGTCCCTTGGACTGCAAGGAGATCCAACCCATCCATTCTGAAGGAGATCAGCCCTGGGATTTCTTTGGAAGGAATCATGTAAAGCTGAAACTCCAGTACTTTGGCCACCTGGAGGGATTGGGGGCCGGAGGAGAAGGGGATGTGAGAAGATGAGATAGCTGGATGGGATCACTGACTCGATGGACGTGAATCTGAGTGAACTCCAGGAGTTGATGATGGACAGGGAGGCCTGGCATGCTGCAATTCATGGGGTCGCAAAGAGTCAGACATGACTGAGTGACTGAACTGAACTGAACTGAAAGGGCAAAGGAACTCAGACGTGAACGTTTTATATGTTCTATTAACTGATTCAGTGCTATTGACTTTCTTCATAGCTCTGTTGGTAAAAAATCCTCTTAGAAAGCTGGAGACCCAGGTTTGGTTCCTGTGTTGGGTAGATCTCCTGGAGAAGGAAATAGCAACCCACTCCAGTTTTCTTGCCTTGGAAATCCCATGGACAGAGGAACCTGGCGAGCTACAGTCCCTGGGGTCATAAGAGTTTGACACAACTTAATGACTAAACCACCACCATTAACTGATTCTGGATTTTGCATGTATTATATAGGATACATTTGCCAAATATTTGGAAAGGCCATTATTTTATTTCCATTGATTTACAAAGAAAATAATGCCACGGACATTTTGCAACCTATCTCTTTGCCTTTACCTATCTCATTGCTTTCTACCAACTTTTTTCTTCTTCATAAAGCATTTATGCTGAGATCTGAAAGATAAATAGATGTGGCACATCAAAGAAAGATTGGAGAAAGCAGAGGAAACAGGAGGTTCAAGAAAACAGACACTTGGAAACACATGGCATAATATAAAAGGAACACCGATTTAAACATTGTTGGAAGATGAGGTGCAATTGAAAGCATGATAAGGAGGAACACAGAAGAGATGGCTAGGAGCAAAGTTTCAGCGTATGATATAATGTGGTATTTCAGAAGCTGAGAAAAGAACAATTATTGAAACGCAGAGAGGGAACTGGTTAATACTGGCTTGCATATGTGCTCAGTAATGTCCCATTCTTTGCAACCCCATGGACTATATAGCCCATGAGGTTCCTTGGGCCATGGGATTATTCCAGGCAAGAATACTGGAGTGGGTTGCTGTTTCCTCCTCCAGGGAATCTTTCCAACCCAGGGACTGAACTCATGTCCCTTGTGTCCACTGCATTGGCTGTGCTGTTCTTAATTGCTCAGTCGTGTCTGACTCTTTGTGATCACGTGGACTCTAACCCACTAGGCTCCTCTGTCCATGGAATTCTCCAGGCAAGAATACTGGAGCAGGTTGCCATTTCCTCCTCCAGGGGATCTTCCTGATCCAGGAGTCCAACCTGCAATTCCTGTGTCTCCTGTATTGCAAGCAGATTCTTTACCACCAGTGCAATTTGGAAATCCTACTGCTGCTGCTGCTGCTGAGTCACTTCAGTCGTGTCTGACTCTGTGCGACCCCATAGACGGCAGGCCACTAGGCTCCTCTGTACCTGGGATTCTACAGGAAAGAATACTGGAGTGGGTTGCCATTTCCTTCTCCAATGCATGAAAGTGAAAAGTGAAAGTGAAGTCACTCAGTCGTGTCTGACTCTTAGCAACCCCATAGACTGCAGCCCACCAGGCTCTTCCATCCATGGAATTTTCCAGGCAGAGTACTGGATTGGGTTGTCATTGCCTTCTCCTGGGAATCCTGCTAGGAGTTACTAAAGAGAGAACCTTGTACTGGGTTTTACAGAGGAGAGTCTCCTTCTGTATGATCCCTGGTAATTCCTTGATTCTCTAGCAACTCATCATGTACTCTGAGAGCTAGAAAGGAGAGAACTTTTATTTTTCATGAGGCTTCCTGAAATTGGGGAAATGATATTGAATGGAAAGGATAGGAAAATGTGGTATTAAAATACTTAACAAATGTTATGACTTTAGTTATTAATCTCCTTTATTGGTTAAAAAATACATAAAAATTAATGGAGAGGATTTCTAGATTTAAGTGTATGAATTTCTTCAAGAAGTAAACTTTGGACACATCACAGGTTGACTTACCAACCACAGCAATGAAATGTTTGGTTTCCTAGTATATATAAAGGGTACATTTGGACTTCCCTGTCTGTGCCCTAATTAAGACTACATGATTCTAATTCAGGGGTCATTGGTTCAATCTCTGGTGGGGGAACAAAGATCCCACATGCCATGAGGCATTGCCAAAAACAAACAAACAAAAAGTTATGTGTATACTATATTGTAGTCTTTTAAATGTGCAGTAGTGTTATGTCTAAAAAACAAACTTTAAAAATCTGCATTAATTTTAAAACAAAGCTTTTGGAAGAATGATATCAATAGACTTGCTCATTGCAGAGTTGACTCATCTTCAAATTGCAATATCTACAAAGTGCAATAAAATAAATAAGTTCAGTTCAGTTCAGTCTCTCAGTTGTGTCCGACTCTTTGTGACCTCATGAACCGCAGCACGCCAGGCCTCCCTGTCTATCACAAACTCCCGGAGTCCACCCAAATCCATGTCCATCGAGTTGGTGATGCCATCCAACCATCTCATCCTCTGTCGTCCCCTTCTCCTCCTGACATCAATCTTTCCCAGCATCAGGATCTTTTCAAATCAGTCAGTTCTTTGCACCAGGTAGTCAAAGTATTGGAGTTTCAGCTTCAACATCAGTCCTTCCAATAAACACCCAGGACTGATCTTCACTAGGATGGACTGGTTGGAACTCCTTGCAGTCCAAAGGACTCTCAAGAGTCTTTTCCAACACCACAGTTCAAAAGCATCAATTCTTTGGTGCTCAGCTTTCTTTATAGTCCAACTCTCACATCCATACATGACTACTGGAAAAAACATAGCCTTGACTAGATGGACCTTTCTTGGCAAAGTAATGTCTCTGCTTTTGAATATGCTGTCTAGTTTGGTCATAATTTTTCTTCCAAGGAGTAAGTGTCTTTTAATTTCATGGCTGCAATCACCATCTGCAGTGATTTTGGAGCCCCCCAAAATAAAGTCTGACACTGTTTTCCCATCAATTTGCCATGAAGTGATGGGACTGGATGCCATGATCTTCATTTTCTGAATGTTGAGCTTTAAGCCAACCTTCTCATTCTCCTCTTTCACTTTCATCAAAAGGCTCTTTAGTTCTTCTTCACATTTTGCCATAAGGGTGGAGCTATCTGCATATCTGATGTTATTGATATTTCTCCTGGCAATCTTGATTCCAGTTCATGCAACATCCAGCCTAGCATTTCTCATGATATTCTCTACATATAAGTTAAATAAGCAGGGTGACAATATACAGTCTTGATGTACTCCTTTTCCTATTTGGAACTAGTCTGTTGTTCCATGTCCAGTTCTAACTGTTGCTTCCTGACCTGCATACAGGTTTCTGGTATTCCCATCTCTTGAAGAATTGTCCACAGTTTATTGTGATCCACACAGTCAAAGGCTTTGGCATAGTCAATAAAGCAGAAATAGATGTTTTTCTGGAACTCTCTTGCTTTTTTGATGATCCATTGAAGTTGGCAATTTGATCTCTGGTTCCTCTGCCTTTTCTAAAACCTGCTTGAATATCTGGAAGTTCACAGTTCATGTATTGCTGAAGCCTGGCTTGGAGAATATTAAGCATTATTTTACTAGCGAGTGAGATGAGTGCAATTGTGTGGTAGTTTGAGCATTTTTTTGCATTGCCTTTCTTTGGGATTGGAATGAAAACTGACCTTTTCCAGTCCTGTGGCCACTGCTGAGTTTTCCAAATTTGCTGGCATATTGAGTGCAGCACTTTCATAGCATCGTCTTTTGGGATTTGAAATAACTCAACTGGAATCCCATCACCTCCTCTAGCTTTGTTCATAGTGTTTCTTCCTAAATCCCACTTGACTTCCCACTCCAGGATGTCTGACTCTAGGTGAGTGATCATGCCATCATGATTATCTGTGTCATGATGATCTTTTTTGTACAGTTCTTCCATGTATTCCTGCCACCTCTTCTTAATATCTTCTGCTTCTGTTAGGTCCATACAATTTCTGTCCTTTATCGAGCCCATCTTTGCATGAAATGTTCCCTTGCTATCTCTAATTTTCTCGAAGAGATCTCTAGTCTTTCCCATTCTACTGTTTTCCTCTATTTCTTTGCATTGATCGCTGAGGAAGGCTTTCTTATCTCTCCTTGCTATTCTTTGGAACTCTGCATTCAAGTGCTTATATCTTTCCTTTTCTCCTTTGCTTTTTGCTTCTCTTCTTTTCACAGCTATTTGTAAGGCCTCCTCAGACAGCTATTTTTCTTTTTTGCATTTCTTTTTCTTGGGGATGGTCTTGACCCTTGTCTCCTGTACAATATCACAATCTTCCATCCATAATTCATCATGCACTCTATCTATCAGATCTAGTCCCTTAAATCTATTTCTCACTTCCACTGCTAAGTCACGTCAGTCATGTCCGACTCTGTGTGACCCCATAGACGGTAGCCCACCAGGCTACCCAGTCCCTGGGATTCTCCAGGCAAGAACACTGTAGTGGGTTGCCATTTCCTTCTCCAGTACAGGAAAGTGAAAAGTGAAAGTGAAGTTGCTCAGTCGTATCTGACTCTTTGCGACCCCGTGGACTGTAGCCTACCAGGCTCCTCCATCCATGGGATTTCCCGGGCAAGAGTACTGGAGTGAGTTGCCGTTCATGTATAGTCATAAAGGATTTGATTTAGGTCATACCTGAATAGTCTAGTTATGTGGAATCTCTTTTCATGAACCTATTGTCCATCTGTATGTCTTCTTTGAACAAATATCTATGTACAGTATCAGAAAAATTTTAAAAATTAGATTGTTTATCTTTTTGTAGTTGAATTATATAGGTTCCTTATGTATTTTAGATATTAATTCTTTATCACATAAATATATATTTTTGCAAGTATAGATTTCAGTTTGTTAATGGCATTCTATTGCTCTATGGTATTTTATACCTTGATGCAATTCCACTTTTTTTTTTTTTTCTTTTGGCCTTTTATTGCCTTTGTTTTTATTACCAAATCCAAAAATTATTACCAAGACCAATGCCAAGGAGTTTATTGTTTGTATTTTCTTCTAGGAATTTTATACTTTCAGGTCTTATGTTCAGGCCTTTATTGATTTTGAGTTGATTTTGTGTATAGTAAAAGATAAGGCTCCAGTGTCATTATCTTGTATGTGTTTGTCCAGTTTTCCTAATACCATTTATTGAAAGGAATATTCTATCCTCACTATATACATTTGGTTACTTTATTATAAATTAATCAGCCATATATGTATGGGTTTATTTCTGGGACTTCTACTTGGTTGCAATTATCTATATTTCTGTGTTTTTACTAACATCATATTGTTTTGATTATTATAGCATTGTAATTTATTTTGAAATAAGAAATTTTGATGCCTCCAGTTTTATTCTTTCTCAAAATTGATTTGGATGCTCAGGGTCTTTTATGGCTCCTTATTCAAAGAGGCAGGAGATGGTAAAGGACAGGGAAGCCTGGCATGCTGCAATTCATGGGGTCAGAGTTGAACAAAACTTTGTGACTGAACAACAATAAACTTTAGGATTGTTTTTCTATTTCTGTGAAAAATCCCATTGGAATTTTGGTATGGTTTTATTGAATTTATAGATAGCTTTGTGTAGTATGCACATTTTACCAATATTAATTCTTCCAATCATTCTTAATATTTTATCTTTTATAATCAATAACTGAATGTTAAAGAAAAATATGCCACATTATTTTTTCAAATGTGAAATGTTGGTGACATGCTGCTAATAAATTACTAATTTTATTCTAATAGAAAATATTTGTACGTATGTCATTTTATGGTTACCATGTTTTAAAAGTATATTTTATGCATATCATTGAAAAGTTTAAATTTTGGAGAAATTGTATTAAAATGAAACATCTAGTAGTCATGATCAATTGGTATACATTTTTGTAAGAAACAATTTGGCAGTAACTTAGGATATACATCTTTTCTTGCATGGCCTACCTGTTTACCTGTCTTATAGAAGCCAGCATCATTTTTTCATTTTAATAAATGCTACATGTATAGGGACAAAGCCTGCCATGCATTATAAAATAATTTTACCAGTTTCTTGCTATGTCTTCAGACTCTATTTACCCACTTGTGTTTTGAATTTATTTTGTAATTCCAGTGGAATAAAATGTCAATTGTGAACCTAAAGTGCATATCCAATAAGAAAGAAAACAGACTTGTGGACACACTGGAAGAAGGAGAGAGTGGGGTAAATTGAGAAAGTAGCATTGAAATACATACATTATCACATGCAAAATAGATAGCTAGTGAGATTGTGCTGTATGATGCAGGGAACTCAAATCTGGTGCTCTGAGATAATCTAGAGGAGTGGGATGGGATGGGAGGTGAGAGAGAAGCTCAAGAGGGAGGGAACATATGTATATTTTTTGCTGATTTATGTTGACATATGGCAGAAACCAACACGATATTATAAAGCAATTATCCTCCATTAAAAATAAAAGGAAAAAAGAAGGAGAAAATAACCACAAAAAAGAAAATATACAAATATTTCAGAGAATAGAAAAGAAAATGATATTACATAATTAGAAATCATTTCTAATCTGAAAGCTTTATTTCTGTTATTCAGTCATTTTACACCAACTGAGAAATCTAGATTGTTTCTATAGGACCTGAAGTTTTGATTAGTACAACATAAACTGAAATCAGTCCTTTTTATCAACTTTCTTTTCCCTAAAACAAAAATGTACACTGCGGTCATCAAAGGCCCAGTGTGTGTTAACAGAGCATACCTGCTAGTGTTATAAAAGACATGTGTCAGTGAAATGTCTGTCACTGTGTAGATAAGCCTTGATGTAAAGGGAACTATAAAGGACAAGCCAGTTAACATTTAAAATATGTAAAGTCAATTTTGAGAGAAGAAAGATATAAAATATAATAAGTATATCAAAAAGAAGCAAAATTAATTTATACAATGAAATAAAGCAATGGAAGAATGATGTGTAACAAATATTTGAAAGGCTGTTTAATCAAAGGAACACTATTTTATTTCTTTGAGTATTGCATAAAAGAAAGTGAGAATAGATTAAAAAGCACACACAGAGTACATCAAAGTGACAGAAACCTTCAAACAATTTGCATTTTTCCCTTCAAATGAAAAGATTATACATGATTATATTATTTACAACTATCTTGTTGCCACATATTTAACAATGTTGTGGATTTGCTATTGAACGGACATTCTGTACTGTGGAGATGACAGAGGTCTTGCCTATAATTAATAGTGATGGAATATCAGCCAAGGCCCAACAATGCAAAATGGATGGATAGCAGTTTTCAGCATCCTACACTTTTTATATTACTGTACTTCTGATCCCCTTCAAGCCAATTTATCTCACTGGTAATGTCGGTAGCCACTGGAATGGCCTATCTAGTTTAATGAAGTTTTGATGAGTGATAGTTCACTTGTATGAAAGAATCTACTAAAGTATTAAGCGAGGCATTTCATTTGCCCAAGTCTGTGTGAAATAGATACAAATCTTCAAGGTAGAGTGATTAGCACACAGAAAATCACATTGCCAAAATCATAGAGATTGCCAAAAGTGCCATAAATATCTACTATTTCACACTATTTACTCCCTAGATTCAGAGGAAGCTGACAGAGTTAGAGGTAAAATTCTTTGATCAAGTCTGTGCTTCTAGACAGAAACAAAGCCAGAATGATACCAATGATTTCTTCCCACAAACCCCAGTCTTTTCCCACCATAACACACTGTCTTGATGTGTACATTAACTAATTTTAATTTTATTAATACTTTTCTTATTCTAAGCATTTTAAGTAGAAAATAATTTCATATTTTATTTTCTTTGCATTTTTACTTGAAGGAA
>SJYR01000896.1:977510-989682 GCA_006410655.1 Kobus ellipsiprymnus
CTAATGTAAGCTACACATGACTATTGGTGAAAACAATGCATTAAATATCTATATAGAGGTATGTTTACATGTGAGTCATCCATTTCCCTTTTAGTTTCTTTAGTTTTGTAGTGAAGAAAAAAAAAAAACCTCTCACAAGAAGTGGGAAAGGGAAACCTTCTTGTGAAGATTGATTATGTGTTTTCAACTCTTTTGTGAAGAGGAACGTAATAGTTTATTTCTTCACTAGCATCATTTATCTGTGCACAAGAAAATCTAACTTTTAATTAGAAAAGGAAGTTTAAAGATATTTCTGGTTTTCAGAGGTGGGATCCTGAAAATGTTTCACAACTCATAATATCCCATTTTATGTGGCGGATTCATGTTGATGTATGGCGAAACCATACAATATTGTAAAGTAACTAACCTCCAATTAAAATATATAAATTTATATTTAAAAGAAACTGTGTAAAGTATTTATTCAGCACTGCCTTGCTATATTTTATTAAGATATTCAGTCTTATACTTGCTGAGATCACTATTTCACATCTTCTCTTTCTTCTAACACTTCTAATATATTTTCTTCTCAATTTTAGCTATCAATTTTTTACCCTGTTTCAGTGTGAAAGCAAATGTAACAGAAGACTTTCTCAGATTTTTACTTTTAAACTTACCTATAAACACACATATAAACTATGTCTTGCAGTTGTCCATGTTTTAGTAAAATAAATAAACATTAAAAAAAATAACCAAAACTTTTCATTGCATTCAGCTTCACTTCCACTTCATTTTTTTTGGTTGCATTCACTTCTCTTAGAAAGAATAATTATATATAACAATAGTGCTCACTTTCTTATATATTCAAGTCATTCTCATTAAAATTTCCAAAGATCCCAGCACTTCAAATCTCCAAAGTTAATTCACTGTTCTAATCTTAACATTCTAAGCAGCAACTGAGTCATTTTCTCTTTTTTTAATTTCCTTTTTTTTTTTTTTTTTAAAGTGTTCTCCTTTGGCTTCTGGAACACTCTATTCTCCTGATGTTACTTTATTACAATGGTTGCTACTCTCTCCCTCTGTTCTGTTTTTTTCTCCTCTTGCGATTTATTAAATTTATGAGGCTTAGTACTCAAAACTGTCTCTACTTATGTTCTACTTACATTATTTACACAAGTGATCTTTTTTCACACACATTTTAAATATTATTGTTAGGCCTACTGCTTTTAAATTTCTAGTTTTGTACTACCTGAAGTAGAATAACAACTTACATAAAGTATTTTAGATGAGTCAGAGTTACCTGTCCACAAAATAAATTCTTTAATTTTTTTCTCATATTCTAACTAATGTATTCTTGGTCTCAGTAAATGACACTAAGCTCCAGTTTAACTTGTCTTTATTGCTCTGTAATTAACATATGCAGAATATCTGTGACAGAAAACAATAAAGATTTGTTTCTCATATTTCTGTTTTTTTGGTGACTTGGCTGATATTGGTTGGCCTGGCAGAGTAGCTCTAAGCAGGAGGTTGCAGCTGGAACAGTTCTAAATATCAGTCATCCTCCTGGGATCTGTGGTACTCAGGGAATGATTTTCTCATTGAAATTATAGCATCTGGAGGATTGTTAGAATCAGGTTAAACATCTTAAAGCCTAGATTCAAAAAGAGTATAATGACAATGTTTCATGTCTTATCCCAAAGTGAAGAGGCAGCAAATTGCATGCCATTGTTATGAGAGCTGTAATGTTTTGTGACAAAGGTTTAATTACAGAGAAAGTTAACAAATTGAGCCCATAATTCAATCAGCAAACTGAAATTTTCAATACCTGATAAATGGAGGAGTATAAAAGGAGGTCTTACTTTTATCGATGACAATTAGAAACAACAGATATAATGCAAAAACCGACAGTTCAGAGCTACTAGAGGCTGGTCAAAATAAGAAGGAATTGAGGAGTTGAGATCCCAGTGACTGGAGAATCCCAGATAAATTACTTTACCTCTGCAACACTTTTCTCCACCCACCCAGGGAGTATTTGCTGACATGATTATAGAAAAAAGGCTGAGAATATGACTTTTTTCCTTGCTGAGGGCTATTCTTTATTAATATAGAAAACAGCAGAGCTTTATGCAGAGACTAGTGATGGAAAGAAAGACTGGAAAGTGAAGGGCCTCAAACAAGTGTTCTTAAAATGATTGCTTAAATCTAAGGCTGTATGGGACTTCACTGGTGGCTCAGATGGTAAAGAATCTGCCTGCAGTGCAGGAGACCTGGGTTTGATCCCTGGGTTGGGAAAATCCCCTGGAGAAGAGAATGGCTACACATTGCAGTATTCTGACCTGGAGAATTCCATGGGCAAAGGAGTCTGGCAGACATGGCAAATTGACTAACACAACACAAGACTGTGTGAGAAAAGAGGCTGAAGCATTCCTGTAAGGTGTGTGGAATTTTACTGATGAGGAGACAAATGCTTTGAGAGTGAAGGTCTCAAAAGAATACATTTTAAAATAAAAAATCTCTTATATGAATGTGCTCGAAGGATAGACATTAAAAAGAGGCGAACCAGAAATATGTCTTGCCAGAATTTCAACACAGCTTTGACTTCACTTAATTCTTGAATGAATTATGGTGATTAAATCACCCTTGTCTACCTTTCTGGCAGAGGTAAAAGCGATATCCCTGTGTGGAAAAAGGACTTCCCTGGTGGCTCAGACAGTAAAGCATCTGCCTAACAATGCAGGAGACCCGGGTTTAATCCCTGGGTTGGGAAGATCTCCTGGAGAAGGAAATGGCAATCCACTCTAGTATTCTTGCCTGGAAAATTCCATGGACAGAGAAGTCTGGTAGTCTACAGTCCATGGGGTCACAAAGAGTCAGACACGACTGAGCAACTTCATTTTTCCTTTATGTGGAAAAACATATATATATCTTCCTTTGTATCTATCAATTTACTATGTAAAATTGTATTAAAATCTAGGTGCCAGAAGATGAGACTTTATCACTAAAATAGCAAATATAAACAGAACCAGTTGTTTTCTAGACACTGAAGTTAGGATAATGATTTATAAATAACCTTAATTAATAAAGTCAAGAATCTACGTGTGGATACTGGAAAATCATATTAAAATTTGAACTACTTTATCACATGAACACTTAAAAATATTTATTTTAGCTATATAATTTAGTGCAAAGTGCAAAATAAAAAGAACAAAGAGAATAATGTGGGAAAAAAGTGATTTTCAACAACTGTGCTACATCAATTAAGGATCCACATAGAAAAAAGGGAATATTAATGACAATCTCACATCATACACACACACACACAAAAAAAATAAATTAAAGCTGAATTTAGAACCAAATGTGAAAGTAAAAACATTAAAGCATCTAGAAGAATTCAAATATATATCTTCCTGATGTTATAGACCAACATCCTTTAAACAAGATCCAAAAAATAAAAATCATAAATGAAGAAAAAAAGATTAATTGAAATACATTAAAATATGCTAAGAAAAGACACAATTCTAAAATTTAAGCTGCAAACTATACATTTGGAAAACATTTATAATAAATATATGTAACACGCATCCTAGAGGAGATCAGTCCTGGGTGTTCATTGGAAGGACTGNTTAAAATATGTTAAGAAAAGACACAATTATAAAGTTTAAGCTGCAAACTATACATTTGGAAAACATTTATAATAAATATATGTAACACGCATCCTAGAGGAGATCAGTCCTGGGTGTTCATTGGAAGGACTGATGTTGCAGCTGAAACTCCAACACTTTGGCCACCTGATGTGAAGAGCTGACTCATTAGAAAAGACCCTGATGCTGGGAGGGGTTGGGGCAGGAGGAGAAGGGGACAACAGAGGATGAGATGGCTGGATGACATCATCGACATAATGGACATGTGTTTGGGTAGACTCTGGCTGTTGGTGATGGACAGGGAGGCCTGGTATGCTACAGTTCATGGGGTCACAGAGTCGGACATGACTGAGTGACTGAACTGAACTGAACATGCATTCTGTATACACATATACATACATGCAACATATATAAACATGGACATAGAGCTTATAATGAGTATGGAATATATAACAAAATTCAGTAAAGAAAGAAACTCAAACACCCAAATACAAGTAAGGGCAAAAAACTTTCAAAAACATTCCATTAAAGACTATGCATGTGAAATGTTCAGCATGAGTATTTATCAGGGAAATTCAATAAAATCAAAAAACAATATAAACGTAAATCAGACCAGCTAAATGAAAAATAATAATAATAAATAGGGGTGATACTAAGTGCTGGTGAGGCTATACAGATCAATTAGATCTATTAGGCACTGCTGATGGAAACATAAATTAGTATATCTTCTTTGAAAAACTCATCAGCAGAATCTACCAAAATGTGTATACAAAAACACCATAACCCAATAGTCTTATTCCAGAGAACATATATGCAGAAATGTACACGTATGTTCACCAAAAGTATTATACAAAAGTGTTCATGGGCAGTATTACCCATCAGTTCAGTTCAGTCGCTTGGTCGTGTCTGACTCTTTGCGACCCCATGAATCGCAGCACGCCAGGCCTCCCTACCCATCACCAACTCCCAGAGTTCACCCAGACTCACATCCATCGAGTCAGTGATGACATCCAGTCATCTCATCCTCTGTCATCCCCTTCTCCTCCTGCCCCCAATCCCTCCCAGCATCAGAGTATTTTCCAATGAGTCAACTCTTCCCATTAGGTGGCCAAAGTACTGGAGTTTCAGCTTCAGCATCATTCCCTCTAAAGAAATCCCAGGGCTGATCTCCTTCAGAATGGGCTGGTTGGATATCCTTGCAGTTCAAGGGACTCTCAAAAGTCTTCTCCAATACCACGGTTCAAAAGCATCAATTCTTTGGTGCTCAGCTTTCTTCACAGTCCAACTCTCACATCCATACATGACCACTGGAAAAACCATAGCCTTGACTAGACAGACCTTTGTTGGCAAAGTAATGTCTCTGCTTTTGAATATGCTATCTAGGTTGGTCATAACTTTTCTTCCAAGGAGTAAGCATCTTTTAAGCTGCAATCACCATCTGCAGTGATTTTGGAGCCTCCCCCAAAAAAAGTCTGAAACTGTTTCCCCATCTATTTCCCACAAAGTGATGGGACCGGACACTATGATCTTCGTTTTCTGAATGTTGAGCTTTATGCCAACTTTTTCACTCTCCTCTTTCACTTTCATCAAGAGGCTTTTTAGTTCCTCTTCACTTTCTGCCATAAGGGTGGTGTCATCTGCATATATGAGGTTACTGATATTTCTCCCAGCAATCTTGATTCCAGCTTGTGCTTCTTCCAGCCCAGTGTTTCTCATGATGTACTCTGCATATAACCCATAGTATCACTAAAATGGAAACAACCGACATATCTATCACCAGTAGAGGAGATACATACATTACATGACATTTGTCCAACCACATGGCATATTGCAGAGAAAAGAACACCCACAACTGTGTAGAGCAATATGGTGACTGTTAAATGGAAGCAGCCAGACATAAATGAAGTTATATGTTGTATGGTTCTATTTATATAATGTTCTGAAAAGCAAGTAATATGGTGAAATAGAAGCTATGACTCTTAGAAGAGGGGAAAGACAGAAAGGGAACCAAGTATGCTTCTGTCTGGTCATTAATGGTTATTTTCTTTCATGTGTTGGTAAAATGGATCAATAATATTTATGATTTGAACATATTTCTATTTATAGGTATATTTAAATTCAAAATGTACCTCCAACATTTTAGGTACTATGCATTTATAATCCCAGTTTCAATACTTACATTCCTTTTTGGATTTTTGCTTTCTTTTTACTATTATTTTTTTATTATCATAGGATTTTCCTGTAGAATCAAAACCTGTTATATCATCAGGGGACTTGCCTCTACCAAGCACTTGTTTCTACATACAATCTAATTATGAAGTAAAAGTCCTTGCAGTAGAATTCAGAATTTTTGTGCAGTTTTTTGTTTGTTTGTTTGTTTTAATGAAGAGACCGTAAACACTGTCTTGAGTTTCACTAATTAGATGAATGGCTAACCTGGATGTTCAGGTTCACATGGATAGCATATTAAGATTTAGAGGCAAAAGGAAGTGTAGAAACTTGTGAAAATTGCTGAAAATTCACTGTCATTGAAATGTAGATATCAAAGGGAAAGTGATGATAGTTACATTTCATCATGTTGAAAGTAAAAAAAAGAACTGCAAGAGATGGAGCCCATATTAAAGCACTTTTAAATACTAAGAATAATAAAAGGTTATGAAATTCCTATTTACTTCCTTTGTTAGTTATTTTGTACATTTATTTTACTACATTTTCTTGCACATCTCTTACTAACAGAGCTTCAATTTCCTCTTTTGTTTGATATTATATGAACAAAAGTGTAATTTCCGAGTGGAAATTGTAAGAACCAGTGTTTACTTTGTCTCTGTTTCTCCTCCAGATAGTGACTGATCAGTTAATCTGGCTCTGGGAGGGAGGGCAAAAACAGTTTAATCTCAGAGCCCCAGCAGACTGGAAGAAGTCCTAAACTACTAACACATGGTAGCACTCACAGGATGCTTACTGAGCATTGTATAAAGATTGGCATTTGGCAATCATATATCACTTGGAGAAACACAGACTTCTTTTTTGTGTTAGCACCCTGGGATTTATTGAACCCAACCATAAACAAAGGGGTTAACATGGTGAAAGTTATGTAAAGCCAAGGGAAATTCAGTTCAAACAAGCAGAAATACATTATGTGGAGTTATCAGACACTGGCAGTTACAAAATTTTTGTTATAGACTCCCCCTGCCCCCTCCCCCCATATTCTGTCTCTAAGCTATCATTATAAGCCAGGAATGTAAACACCAAAACTTGACTGAACTCAAAATTTTATAGAGAGTACTAGTATGTGAGATTTGGTTTTATTTGGTTTTAGTTTATTTTTGTTTTAGTTGTCTTAATATCCTTGGCTCAGTGCTGAGCCAGAGTCCAAGAACTCCCCAAATTCAGTCTTTATCTCAAAATGACCGGTGCAAGGTCAGAGTGGAAATGAGCAAGTAGTTTTTAGGACTTGTAGAGAGTTTAAACTTCTCAGCTCTACCTTCCTTCCAAAAAGAAGGGTATAATTCCTGCATTAGTGTTTTCCAGAGGAACAGAACCAGTTGAATAAATCATCTCTTACAATTTGTTATAGGAAATGACTCACACAACTATGAAGGCTAATATGTTCCACAGTCTACCATCTGCAAGCTGGTGAACAATGAAAGCCAGTGATACTACCCAGTTCAGTTCAGTTCAGTCACTCAGTCATGTCCGACTCTGTGATCCCATGGACTGTAGCATGCCAGGTTTCCCATTACCAACTCCTGGAGCTCAATCAAACTCATGTCCATTGAGTTGGTGATACCATCCAACCATCTTGTCCTCTGATTTCTCCTTCTCCACCTGCCTTCAATCTTTCCCAGCATAGGGGTCTTTTCAAATAAATCAGCTCATCACATCATGTGGCCAAAGTATTGGAGTTTCAGCTTCAGCATCAATCCTTCCAATGAACACCCAGGACTGATCTCCTTTAGGATGGACTGGGTGGATCTGGTTGTAGTCCAAGGGAAACTCAAGAGTCTTCTCCAACACCACAGTTCAAAAGCATCAATTCTTCTGTGCTCAGCTTTCTTTATGGTCCAACTCTCACATCCATACATGACTACTGGAAAAACCATAGCTTTGTCAGCAAAGTAATATCTCTGCTTTTTAATATGCTGTCTAGATTGGTCATAGCTTTTCTTCCAAGGAGCACTGTCTTTTAATTTCATGGCTGAAGTCACCATCTACAGTGAATTTGGAGTCCAAGAAAATAAAGTCTGTCACTGTTTCCATTGTTTCCCCATTTATTTGCCATGAAGTGATGGGACTGAATGCCATGATCTTAGTTTTCTGAATGTTGAGTTTTAAGACAGGTTTGTCACTCTCCTCTTTCACTTTCATCAAGAGACTCTTTAGTTCTTCACTTTCTGTCATAAGGGTGTTATCATCTGCTTATCTGAGGTTCTTGATATTTCTTCTGGCCATCTTGATTCCAATTTTAGCTTTATCCAGATACTACTCAGTCTTAGTCATGGTTTTAGTTTATTTTTGTTTTAGTTGTCTTAATATCCTTGGCTCAGTGCTGAGCCAGAGTCCAAGAACTCCCCAAATTCAGTCTTTATCTCAAAATGACCGGTGCAAGGTCAGAGTGGAAATGAGCAAGTAGTTTTTAGGACTTGTAGAGAGTTTAAACTTCTCAGCTCTACCTTCCTTCCAAAAAGAAGGGTATAATTCCTGCATTAGTGTTTTCCAGAGGAACAGAACCAGTTGAATAAATCATCTCTTACAATTTGTTATAGGAAATGACTCACACAACTATGAAGGCTAATATGTTCCACAGTCTACCATCTGCAAGCTGGTGAACAATGAAAGCCAGTGATACTACCCAGTTCAGTTCAGTTCAGTCACTCAGTCATGTCCGACTCTGTGATCCCATGGACTGTAGCATGCCAGGTTTCCCATTACCAACTCCTGGAGCTCAATCAAACTCATGTCCATTGAGTTGGTGATACCATCCAACCATCTTGTCCTCTGATTTCTCCTTCTCCACCTGCCTTCAATCTTTCCCAGCATAGGGGTCTTTTCAAATAAATCAGCTCATCACATCATGTGGCCAAAGTATTGGAGTTTCAGCTTCAGCATCAATCCTTCCAATGAACACCCAGGACTGATCTCCTTTAGGATGGACTGGGTGGATCTGGTTGTAGTCCAAGGGAAACTCAAGAGTCTTCTCCAACACCACAGTTCAAAAGCATCAATTCTTCTGTGCTCAGCTTTCTTTATGGTCCAACTCTCACATCCATACATGACTACTGGAAAAACCATAGCTTTGTCAGCAAAGTAATATCTCTGCTTTTTAATATGCTGTCTAGATTGGTCATAGCTTTTCTTCCAAGGAGCACTGTCTTTTAATTTCATGGCTGAAGTCACCATCTACAGTGAATTTGGAGTCCAAGAAAATAAAGTCTGTCACTGTTTCCATTGTTTCCCCATTTATTTGCCATGAAGTGATGGGACTGAATGCCATGATCTTAGTTTTCTGAATGTTGAGTTTTAAGACAGGTTTGTCACTCTCCTCTTTCACTTTCATCAAGAGACTCTTTAGTTCTTCACTTTCTGTCATAAGGGTGTTATCATCTGCTTATCTGAGGTTCTTGATATTTCTTCTGGCCATCTTGATTCCAATTTTAGCTTTATCCAGATACTACTCAGTCTTAGTCCAAAGTCCTGAGATCCAGGGAGCCACTGGTGTAAGTCCCAGAACTTAAAAACTTAAGAAACAGTACCTCAAGGGTAGGAGAAGGTAGAGAGGAGATAGTGCAAATTTGTCTTTCTTCGCCTTTTTGTTCTAATCAGGTCTCAATAGATTGGATGATTTCCACCCCCCATTGGTGAGAGCATATCTTTTTTATTTGATCAACTGAATCAGATGTTAGTCACTTCTTTAAACATTCTTGACAGACACATACAGAAATAATAATTTTTCAGCTATTTGGGTAATGTTTAGCTCAACCAATTGACATTAAATTTAATGATTACTATCCCTAAACATAAGTATTATTTCTTTCTCCCAAACTAAAGGTGGCAGATTCTAACCAAGGGTGGAAAACAAGGAAAACAGGAGTCTGTTTTTATGGAGAGCAAAACTTCAGATTTAGCTAAAATGGAGGAAATTATGAACAGTCATAATCCAAAATCTGAAAATTATTAAAGAAAGCTTCATCTCAAAACATTGGTCTTGAAAGTAGTTTACATGAAATAAAATTTCAAAATGTCTTAATTTACAATTGTTCAAGTAATAGCCTGCCCCTCCAGAAAACCCCTTCTTCTTTAATTTTTTTTTGTAATCTAGGTATTTCATGTTTTAAAAAGTCTTTCCTATATTCATCACAATAAAATAAATGAATAAATAAACATTTTAAATGGTATACCTCGAAAAATAGATTGCTCATTTTTTTCTCAATAAAAGCAAAAAGGAAAAAAAAACTCCTAGAGATCATCTGGTCAAACATAATATTTTATATATGAGGAGAGTAAGATACCAGGATATATCCTCATGACCTAAAATTCCCATTTCCAAAGACCATCATTTTGGAGGTTAGGATTTCAACATATGAATTTGGGGACACAAATATTCAGACTAGAGCAGCTATCAAAGAATAATGGAGATTAGAATGAGACAACTCTGGAGAAGACAGTATTAAAAAAAATGAAAATAATGTGTATATTGTGACACATAAGAAACAAGACACATAAGAAACAAGATGAAAGACTGAATGCTAAAGCTGTGACAGACTGAAAAGGGGAAGAGAGTGAAACCAGAGGAAACTCATTGAAGGGATATGCCAATTTCTTAGTGCCCTCAGTAGGAGACAGGGAAATGCCCAGATGATCCTTGTATTTCTTGATTCAATGATTCAGAAAGTGATGGAACTTTCCTCAGTGATGGAGAACAGAAACAAACAAAAGCGAAGAGACAGTGATGTCTTCCAGTCTGAGCATGTTCAGCTACTTCTTTTATTTTCTTCTTCAACTCACTAAACTTACCAAAAATGCCTATGCTAATTTAATGGGAAAATATAATTTTCACATTTGAGATTGCTGTGAGAGTATTTATATTTTAATAAGAAAAATATACTATTTTAAATTTTGAGATGATTTTAGAACATTGGAATGAAGAACATTACATAACATTTCCATGTTCCAGAGAAGCCCACACTAGAGTTTTTGAGCTTTAAGCATCAGGTTACAGGTGGTAAATGGAGTCATGTGTGGATGGTATCATTCATTCATCCCTTTCTCTCTTCCCTTAGTCAGGCTGTAAATATTTTATGCCATATGTTGTGTTTCTAGCCTTGTGATGGATGCTACAAAAAAACACTGCAGAAAGAGTAAGAAACAAAATTAGATAAGCACACATTCAAAGGCGAACTGACCACTGAATATTGAATAGGGAGAAAATGGAATATATTCAGAAAACAGGTTAAAGACATAAGCAGAAAACTAGAAAATAATTATGTCCTATAATGTAAGAAACTATAAAGATGAAAAATACTTTTACCTGACTCTGTGTTGTTTAAAATAAAAACTTGTTTACCCTCTATAGCTCTAATTCAGTGATGTTCGGATTTGTATTGGGCATAAAAATAATTCTTAAACAATGGCTTGAATAAGAACCTAAGGAATTGGCATGACACTGAAATCCTTTACAAGAGCATCACCCCTTATCTCTTATTCCCTCGGGCTTCTAGAGGAACTTGAAAAAAAAAAACAGAAAAAACACCCTATTCCAACATCATGTCTTGGATGATGCAAATTAAGCCTTCAATGTGTAGAATAGTGAGATTTTAAAGTATAGAAAATTACTCAGCATAAACAGGAACTTGAACTGACTCCCTAATACAACAGACATGGTCATAGAAATTAGTACAGATACCTTAGAAGAATAACTTAACAATATCTATGGAAATTGTATCTATTCATGTAAATGACTAGCAATCCCTCTATAGGTATAAACCCATGGTGGTGGTTGGTTTGGTCACTAAGTCATGTCCAACTCTTGCAACCTCATGGACTGTAGCTCACAAGGCTCCTTTGTTCATGGGATTTCCCAGACAAGAATACTGGAGAGGGTTGCCATTATCTTTCCAGAGGATCTTCCCAGCTCAGGGATCAAACTTGGGTCTCCTGCATTGCAGGAAGATTCTTTACCACTGAGCTACCTGGGAAGCCTCATTAAAAAAATAGTAGATGAAATCAATATGTTTATGTGTATTTATGGCAGGAAATACTATAGAACACTGGGAAGGAAAAATGTTGTATGTGATGGTATATCTAAACCACAAAGTGTGTTAAAGTTATAACTCAAGATACAAAAGAATATGTGGTGTATTATTCCATTTACATAACAAAATCGGTCAAAAGGTATTAAATGTTGTAACAGTTAAATTATTGGGGAATTAGTGACTGGAAAGGGACATGAGATTGTCTCCTCGGGATAATTCTGTTTTTATTGTATTATGAAGACATAGATGTTTTCATTTTTGAAGCATATATGAAACATAAGTATAAATTAATTTAATTGTACA
>SJYR01000896.1:997284-1030832 GCA_006410655.1 Kobus ellipsiprymnus
GCTTTTTTCTTCTTGAATATACAGCTCCTGTTCATACTGCTCTTATACTTATCAGACACAATTAAGTAAGTTTTTGGCCCATTATTATCCTGAGGGAAAGATAGAAAAATAATGAGGTTAGAAAGGATGAAAAAATGAATAACTAAGGTAAATTTATTCAACTGTCAGCAAGGAATAAAATCATGCTGGAGACAATGTTTCCTCGGGAAGTTTGTAAAGGGAGGATAAGAGCAAAGAATGTTCAATTGTCGTCCATCTTTGCCCAACTGCTCCTGGGTATCATTTATTAGAATGTTTTGCTGCTGTTCAAAACAAATTGTGAGGTTGGATTGGCAGGATAGTGTTGAATTTGCTAGAGGGAAAGGAAAGCAATTTTTTATACATAGTTAGATATTACTGGAGAAGGCAATGGCAACCCACTCCACTACCATTACTTAGAAAATCCCATGGATGGAGGAGCCTGGTGGGCTGCAGTCCATGGGGTTGCTAAGAGTCAGACACGACTGAGAGACTTCACTTTCACTCTTCACTTTCATGCATTGGAAAAAGAAATGGCAACCCACTCCAGTGTTCTTGCCTGGAGAATCCCAGGGATGGGGGAACCTGGTGGGCTATGGTGTCGCACAGAGTCAGACATGATTAGCAGCAGCAGCAGCAACAGCAGCAGATATTGTCAGATAGGTGTCCCAACTTCAAGTATCGTGAATTCAAAACACAATGAAGACTTTGTAGCTTGTTGTGGAGTTTTTGTTCATTCCTGTTCTTGTTTTGTTTTATTTTTATAATGTTGATCTTGAATGTCAATAGGTCATCGTCTTAAATTTGAATAAAACTTTGCCCAACATGCATATACCTCTCCAATTTCTCCTGAGGAAACTTGCCACTGTGAAACCATTGTTTCCAGTGAGCAAAGTAACCCTGATGTCTCAGTGAATATTCTACTCTGATCATCCTTGATGCTTTACAGGGGGAATAGAACCAATATCTGAATTTTCTATTTTATGCTTGCATGATTTCTTCACAAATCCATTATATGTAGTCAGATCTTCACTGCCTCGCTCTATGAAATGCTTTCATCTTTGTTTTAGCATCACTTTCCAAAAGCACTGAGAGCTCTCCCTTAAAATGGGAAGGGTGTCCACTCCACATTATTAAAGAGACTCTGACATTGATCCAAACCATTGCTATCTCTTCACTGAGAGAATAGCCTGCTAATAACCTCTGGGCTCCTTTGTGTCAATTGCCCACACTGCCTGGTGAAGCCTTTTTGAACTATCAGGTCATATCATTGTGCTGTGCTTAGCCACTCAGTCATGTCTGACCCTTTGTGACCCCTTGGATTGTAATCTGCCAGGATCCTCTGTCCAAGGGGATTCTCCAGGCAAGAATACTGGAGTGGGTTGCCATTTCCTTCTCCAGGGGATCTTCTCAACCCAGGGATCGAATCCAGGTCTCTTGCATTGCAGGCAAATTCTTTACTATCTGAGCCACGAGGGACGCCCAAATAATATCATTCTCCTGTTCAAAGTCAGCCCAGGGTCTTGGCAAGATATACCACCAGAAAGGAGAGGATAAACTGTTCTCATAATTTGACACTTAACATCCCTCAGAATTCACCTCATAATCCCCAATGCCATATTCACTACACTGCTCACATGGGCCTTCTCTTTCTTATTACTACATGGTAAAGATGATTCCCACCTTAGTGCTTTTGCTCTAGATGCCTCCTCTGCAAATTTAAGCCTACTTTGTAGGATTCTGCATCAGTGCTTCTAATGAATATTCAAGGTTGATTTCCTTTACAATTGACTGGTTTGATCACCTTGCAGTCCAAATGACTCTTAAGAGTCTTCTCCACAACACCCCATTTCAAAAGCATCAACTCTTTGGCGCGCAGTCCTCTTTATGGTCTATCACATCCACTCATGACTACTGGATAAGCCATAGCTTTGACTATATGGACATTTGTCAGCAAAGTAATGTCTCTGCTTTTTAATATGCTGTCTAGGTTGGTCATAGCTTTTCTTCCAAGGAGCAAGTATCTTTGAATTTCATGGCTGCAGTCACCATCTGTAGTGATTTTGGAGCCAATAAAAAATAAAATAAAGTCTGTTACCATTTCCATTGTTTCCCAACCTATTTGCCATGAAACAATGAGGCCAGATGCCATGATCATGGTTTTTTGAATGTTGAGTTTTAAGCCAGCTTTTACACTCTCCTCTTTCACTTTCATCAAGAAGCTCTTTATTTCCTCTTCACTTTGTGCCATAAGGGTGTTATTATCTGTATATCTGAGTTACTGGTATTTTTCCGGCAATATTGATTCAAGCTTGTGCTTCACCAATTCTGGCATTTCACATGATGTACTCTACATTGGCCTTCTCTGGTGGCTCAGATGGTAAAGAATCCATCTGCAATGTGGGAGACCTAGGTTTGATCCCTGGTTGGGAAGATCCCCTGGAGGAGGACATGGTAACCCACCCCACTGTTCTTGCCTGGAGAATGCCAAGAACAGAGGAATCTGGTGGGGTATGGTCCATGGGGTCACGAAAATTCAAACACGACTAATGGACAAAGCAAGCATATACATACTATCCATAGAAATTAAATATACAGGGTAACAAAGTAAAGCCTTGAATGCTCCTTTCTTAATTTTGAACCAGTCCACTGTTCCAGTCTGGTTCTAACTGTTGCTTCTTTAACTGCATACAGGTTTCTCAGGAGGCAGAGGTAAGGTGATCTATTATTCCCACCTCTTTAAGAATTTTCCACAGTTTATTGTAAACCACACCATCAAAGGATTTAGCGTGGTCAGTGAGGCAGAAGTAGACATTTTTCTGAAATCCTCTCTGTGTTTTATGATCCAACAGATGTTGGAAATTTGATCTCTTGTTCTTCTGCCTTTTCTAAACCCAGTTTGTATATCTGGAAGTTCTCAGTTCATTTACTGTTGAAGTCTAGCTTGGAAGATTTTGAGCAATGCATTGCTAGCATGTGAAGTGATTTCAATTGTGAGGTAGTTTGGAGAAGGTAATGGCAACACACTCCAATACTCTTGCCTGGAAAATCCTATGGACAGAGAAGCCTGGTAGGCTTCAGTCCATGTGAATTGGACACAATTGAGCTACTTCACTTTCATTTTTCATTTTCATGCATTGGAGAAGGAAATGGCGACACACTCCAGTGTTCTTGCTTGGAGAATCCCAGGATTGGGGTAGCCTGGTGGTTGCCATCTATGGAGTCGTGTAGAGTCAGACACAACTGAAGCAACTTAGCAGCAGCAGCAGCTGTGAGGTAGTTTGAACATTCATTGGCATTGCCTTTCTTTGGGATTGGAATGAAAACTAAATTTTTCCACTGCTGTGGCCAGTGCTGAGTTTTCCAAATTTGCTGGCATAATGAGTGCATCACTTTAACAGCATCATCTTTTAGGATTTGAATTAGCTCAGCTGGAATTCCATCACTTCCACTAGCTTTGTTCATAATGATGCTTCCTATGGCCCACTTGACTTTGCACATCAAGATGTCTGGCTCTAGGTGAGTGATCATACCATAGTGGTTATCTGGGTCATTAATATCATTTTTGGATATTTTTGTGTATTCTTGATGTCTCTTAATTTCTTCTGCTTCTGTTAGTCCATATCCTTTCTGTCCTTTGTTATGCCCATCTTTGCATGAAAGGTTCCGTTGGTATCTCTAATTTTCTTGAAGAGATCTCTAGTTTTCCCCATTCTATTGTTTTCCTCTATTTCTTTGCATTGTCAGCTTAAGAGGGTTTTCTTATATCTTCAGGCTATTCATTGAAACTACATTCAGATTGGTATATTTCTCCTTGACTCCTTTGCCTTTCTCTTCTTTTCTTTTTTCAGCTCTTTGTAAGTCCTCCTCAGACAACCATTTTGCCTTTTTGCTTTTCTTTTCTTGGGGATAGTTTTGATCATTCATCCTGTAAAATGTTGGAACCTCCATCCATCGTTCTTCAGACACTCTGTCTATTGGATATAATCACTTGAATCTATTTTTCATTTCACTGTATAATCATAAGGGTTTTGGTTTAGGTCATACCTGAAAGGCCTAGTGGTTTTCCTTACATTCTTCAATTTAAGTCTGAATTTTGCAATAAGGAGTTCAGGATCTGAACCACAGTTAGCTCCTGGTCTTGTTTTTGCTGATTATATGGGGCTTCTTCATCTTCGGCTGCAAAGATTGTAATCATTCTGTTCTTGGTACTGACCTTCTGATGATGTTTATATAGAATCATCTCTTGTGTTGCTGGAAGAGGCTGTTTGCTATGACTTGCGCATTCTCTTGGCAAAACTCTGTTAGCCTTTGCCCTGCTTTATTTTGTATTCCAAGGCCAAAGTTGCCTGTTATTCCAGGTACCTCTTAACTTCCCACTTTTGCATTCCAGTCCCCTATGACGAAAATGTTATCTTTTTTTGGAGCTAGTTCTAGAAGTTCTTTTAGGTCTTCATGGAACTGTTCAACTTCAGTTTCTTTTGCATTAGTGTTTGGGGCATAGACTTGGTTGGGGCAAAAATAGTTTAAATCTTTCTATTAGCTTTCAGTTCTTAGAAGCAACATATAAACAAAGTTGAATAATTAAAATTATAGAACAGAGAGTCAGTATATTAACATGCATACTTAAAAATAATGATAATTAAATTTTTGAAAATAGAGAAAGGAAGTAAAATAATGATCTGGCTGATACGGCTAAATAGGAATACTTTTAAGGGAAAAAGTATGAAAGTTACTACAAAGGTGATAACTTCCTCATCACGCATAATACATGGATTTTGTTTTTTGTTTTCTTTGATAGGCTATATAAAAAGACAAAATTCTTAAATATGATTATAGCTAAAAGCAGCAAATTGTAAATATCTAATTCTACTGGCTTACATTTAATATCAGTCATAATGTAATCATATAAATGAAAATGTGGAGAGTTGTGGCTCAGATGGTAAAGCGTCTGTCTACAATGAGGAAGACCTGGGTTCGATCCCTGGGTCGGGAAGATCCGCTGGAGAAGGAAATGGCAATCCACTCCAGTACTATCGCCTGGAAAATCCCATGGACAGAGGAGCCTGGTAGGCTACAGTCCATGGGGTCGCAAAGAGTCGGACACTACTGAGCGACATTCCTTCCTTCCTTCCTTCCATAAATGAACATAGTATCATTCCCATTCTTCTCAGTCAATAAAATGTTAATTTATGGTAGTTACCACTAGATGATGGAATTACAGACACATTTTGTAATGCATTTTAAATTTTTAAAATGAGATTTTTCAATTAAACTACAGTTTTTGAAATCAGAATAGCTTAGTAAGATCGTTTTTTTTTTTTAAACAGTACTGTTCATTACAGTTTCTTTTATTTTTGTTTTATGTCAGACCTCCAAAGAAAAGTAATTTGAAAATTGAACAGAATAACTAAGCCCAAGATAGCAATTTCCTTTCCTGTTTTGTAGCAGCTTTCTGTAGTAGAAAGTATTATAACTGGATAACTGAAAATTCATCCCATTTCTATACATACATGCTACCACTTACATCACAAGGTGGAGGCTAGAGCTAGAATTGTGATCAATAAAATAAAACTGAAGTTATACTCTGAGCTTCTACCCCTTCCTCTGGATTCTAGACATCATGCAGTGAAGATGTTCATGCCAAGGCTGAGCTGTTAGAGGTCACGTGATGGAGGTGGACATTCCACCCTCAGATGCAAACCCAGGGATTCAACCCCATGAGTAATCTCACTTTGTAAGATGTGTAGTAGGATATGAGACAAGCTGAGCACATCCAACCTGTAGAAACAGGAAAAGGATTCAATAAGTGATTTAAGTCACTGAGTTTGGGTATGATTTATTATGCAATCATAGATAACAAATACACTCACTCAGGTAGGTGATGTGTTCCACATTAACCTTCTTTCTCACTTACACTAAAACCTGAAAGTTAGTCAAACAGGATAGATTTTGTTCTGCTTGGAGGGGAAAGGTTACCCACTCCAATATTCTGGCATAGAGAATTCCATGGACTGTATAGTTCATGGGGTCACAAAGAGTCAGACACGACTGAACAGTTTTCACTGGAATACTTTGTGTTTAGTTGCTGAGTGGTGTTCAACTCTTTGAAAACCTGTGGACTGTAGCCCACCAGGCTCCTCTGCCCATGGGGATTCTCCAGACAAGAATACTGGAGTGGGTTGCCATGACCTCCTCCAGGGGAATCTTCCCAATCCAGGAATCGAATCCAGGATTCCCACATTGCCAGCAAATTCTTTACCATCTGAGACACTAGGGAAGCCCTGGAATACTTTAGGATTATGTTTATTTTAAATTAGGGGATAAGTTTCCTGACTTTCTGAAAAACGTTGACTTAATAGAATTACAACGTATTAACAAACACACCAGAGCAAGTAGTGGTGCTCAAATAGTAATTAAAATGGGAGGAATCTGAAATTTTCTAACTGTTGCAGGCAAGGCAAATACAGTTCAACAGCATCTATGAACACTGATAGATTTTAATTCCATCTTGGCCTATTAATATCTCATTTGGCATTCTTATAGATAAAAATCATTCTGAGAATTGTGTTCAGTTTTCCAAGATGCTAGCTTAAGTAATGCCTTTGCAGTGTATCTCTGGAGTATGCACTAAAAGGAGCAGGTGGGGGACTGTTTTGATCTGTAATGATTTAAAGTCATTTGAAGATATTGCGTAATTTTTTTCATTCAAATTTATACATAAAAAATTAGGTTGACCTAAGTTTAGCTCTTTGGAGAATTGGCTTTTCAAATATAACCTTGACCAGCTATAAATTCAAGTGATTTTATCATTTTAACTACATGCAAAATGTTTTGTCCCTTGGTTCTGGAAGAACATTTCAACTTTTCTCCCTGAAAATGACAGATATCATTCAAGGAAAAAGTCATCTGCAGCATCTGTTCTTTCTAAAGATGTTTCTATATCATAGCAAATTGTCATCATATTTCAATAAGTATTGAACTCCTTAATAATTAATTGCTGTTAAAGTTGAAATTATGTACATATTTATATATATGACCCTCTGATTGCTTTTGTTTATCAATTAAATCATTGGAAGGGCTGATGCTGAAGCTGAAACTTCAATACTTTAACCACCTGATGAAAAGAGCTGACTCACTGGAAAAGACTTTTATGCTGAGAATGAAGGCAGAAGGAGAAGAGGGCATCACAGGATGAGATGGTTGGATGGCATCAATGACTCAGTGAACATCACTTTGAGCAAATTCCAGGAGATATTGAGGGGCAGGGAAGCCTTGCATGCTGCAGTCCATGGGTCAGAGTCAGACAGGACTTAGTGACTGAAAAACAAATGTTTTTTACATTATTTTCATTATGCTAAGTAAAAGTATTTTAATGCATAATATTTTAAAGGTATAACTTGGTCCTCTTAAGATTAGTTTCAAGGAGAAATAAGAAAAGTCTAATATTCTAACATTGCTTTTATTCATTATGTGACACCTTAGTCTTATTGACACTTTGGCATATTATGTTTTAGCCTACATAAAACATTAAATACTTTCATCATGCTACTGACTAATAAATTACTTAAATAAATTTTAAGCACTTATTTAGTGGTTTTATTGAAATTCATAATATTACATATTTGTCAAGTACCAATTTAATTCACACAATATATTATGAATTAGGGATGGCAATTTCAGAGATTAAATATAAAACCCAGAGAAAATAAATATTAAAGTATCTAAAAGCCATTATTTTTTTATTTAAACATTTTGAAGGCATTTTGATTTACTAAAATATTTAAGTTATACTTAAGGACTCATGAGTTTGAATATTCATTTACAAGGCATTCTTAAATAAATTGAAATATTTTTTAAATTTATTTTTTTATTAAAATATAATTGCTTTACAGAATTTTGCTGTTTTCTGTCAAACCTCAACATGAATCAGCCATAGGTGTACATATATCCTCTCCCTTCTGTACTTCCCTCCTATCACCCTCCCCATCCAAGTGACACAGAGCCCCTGTTTGAGTTTCCTGAACCATACAGCAAATTCCTGTTGGCTATCTATTTTACATACGGTAATGTAAGTTTCCGTGTTACTCTTTCCACACACTCCACCTTCTCCTTCCCTCTCCCCACATCCATAAGTCTATTCTCTATATCTGTTTCTCCATTGTTTCCCTGCAAATAAATTCTTCAGTACCATTTTTCTAGATTCCATATATATGTGTTAGAATACTATATTTATCTTTCTGACTTACTTCACTCTGTACAATAAGTTCTAGGTTCATCCACCTCATCAGAACTGACTCAAATGTGCTCCTTTTTATGTCTGAGTAATATTCTATTGAGTATATGTACAACAACTTCTTTATCCATTCATCTGTCAATGGAGATCTAGGTTGTTTCCATGTTCTAGCTACTTTAAATAGTGCTGCAATGAACAATGGGACATAGGTGTATCTTTCAATTTTGGTTTACTCAGAGTATATGCCAGAAGTGGGATTACTAGTTCATATGGTGGTTTTATTCTTAGTTTTTAAAGAAATCTCCATATCATCTTCCATCATGGCTATATCAGTTTACATTTCCACCAACAGTGCAAGAGTGTTCCCTTTTCTCCACAACCTCTTCAGCATTCACTCTTTGTAGACTTTTTGATGATGGCCATTCTGACAGGTGTGAGGTGATATCTCATTGTAGTTTTGATTTGCATTTCTCTAACAATGAATGATGTTCAGCATTTTTTCATGTGTTTGTAAGCCATCTGTATGTCCTTGGAGACATATCTGTTTAGGTCTTTTTTCCCACTTTTTGATTGGGTTGTTTTTCTGGCATTGAGTAGTATGAGCTGCTTGTATATTTTGGAAATTAATCCTTTGTCAGTTGTTTCATTTGCGTTTGTTTTCTCCCATTCTGAGGGTTTTCTTTTCACCTTGCTTATAGTCTCATTTGCTGTGCAAAAGCTTTTAACTTTAATCAGGTTCCACATGTTTATTTTTGTTTTTTTATGACCCACTCTAAAAGGTGGGTCATAGATGATCCTGCTTTGATTTATGTAATCAAGGGTTCTGCCTATGTTTTTCTCTAAGAGTTTTATAGTTTTTGGTCTTAAATTTAGGTATTTAATCCATTTTGGGTTTGTTTTTGTGTATGATGTTAGAAAGTGTTCTAATTTCATTATTATACATGTAGCTGTCCAGTTTTCCCAACACCTTTTACTGAAGAGGCTTTCTTTGCCACATGGTATATTCTTGCCTCCTTTGTCAAAACTAAGTTTCCCATAGGTGCATGGGTTTATTTCTGGACTTTCTATCTGTTCCACTAGTCTATATTTCTGTTTCTGTGCCAGTATCATACTAACTTGATGACTGTAGCTTTGTAGTATAGTCTGAAGTCAGGAAGGCTGATTACTCATGATCCATTCTTCTTTATTAAGAGTGCTTTGGCTATTCGGGGTATTTTATGTTTCCATATGAACTGTGAAATTGTTTGTTCTAGTTCTCTGAAAATGTCATTCGTAATTTGAAAAGGATCACATTGAATCTGTAGATTGCATTTGGTAGTATAATCATTTTCATGATAGTGATTCTTCCTACTGAGTAACATGGAATATCTCTCCATCTGTTTATGTCATCTGTGAGTTCTTTCATCAGTCTCTTATAATTTCCTGTGTACAGTTCTTTTGTCTCCTTAGGTAAGTTCATTCCTAGATGTTTAATTCTTTTTGCCAAGAGGAATGGGGTTGCATGATGAATAGGGTTAATTCCTTAAATTCTCTTTCTGATTCTTATTGTTGGTATATAGATATCCAAGTGATTTCTGTGTATTGATTTTGTATCCTGTAATTTGCTAAACTCACTGATTAGCTCTAGTACTTTTCTGATGCTATTTTTAGGGTTTTCTATGTACAGTATCATTTCAACTGCAAACTGCGAGAGCCTTATTTTTCTTTTTCAATATGGATTCCTTTTATTTCTTTTTCTTCTCTGATTGCTATAGCTAAGACTTCCAGAGCTATGTTGAATAATACTGGTAAATGTGGGTACCTTTGTCTTGTTCCTGATCTTAGGTGGAATGCTTTCAGTTTTTTACCATTGAGAAAAATGTTTGCTGTAGGCTTATTATATATGGCTTTTGCTATGTTGAGGTCAGTTCAGTTCAGTCACTCAGTCCTATCCGACTCTTTGTGACTCTATGAACTGCAGCACACCAGGCTTCCCTGTCCATCATCAACTCCTGGAGTTCACTCAAACTCATGTCCATTGAGTAGGTGATGCCATCGAGCCATGTATCCTCTGTTATTCCTTTCTCCTCCTGCACCCAATCCTTCCAAGAATCAGAGTCTTTTCCAATGATTCAACTCTTTACATGAGATGGCCAAAGTATTGAATTTTCAGCTTTAGCATCAGTCCTTCCAAAGAACACTCAGGACTGATCACCTTTAGAATGTACTGGTTAGATCTCCTTGCAGTCCAAGGGACTCTTAAGAGTCTTCTCCAACACCACAGTTCAAAAGCATAAATTCTTCTGCGCTCTGCTTTCTTCATAGTCCAACTCTCACATCCATGCATGACCACTGGAAAAACCATAGCCTTGACTAGATGGACCTTTAGGTTCCTTCTATTCCCCTTATTTGAAGTGTATTGTGGTAAAGAAATACCTTTCATCCAAGGTAAGGACCAGCGGCTGTGCTTTGCTGGAGCAGCCATGAAGAGATACCGCACGTCCAAGGTAAGAAAACCCAAGTAAGACGGTAGGTGTTGCAAGAGAGCATCAGAGAACAGACACACTTAAACCATAATCACATAAAACTAGCCAATCTAATCACACTGGGACCACAGCCTTGTCTAACTCAGTGAAACTAAGCCATCCCCATGGGGCCACCCAAGATGGGCGGGTAATGGTGGAGAAGTCTGACAGAATGTGGTCCACTGGAGAAAGGATGGCAAACCACTTTAGTATTCTTGCCTTGAGAACCCCATGAACAGCATGAAAAGGAAAAATGATAGGATACTGAAAGAGGAAATCCCCAGGTCAGTAGGTGCCCAATATGCTACTGGAAATCAGTGGATAAATAAATTCAGAAAGAATGAAGGGATGGAGCCAAAGTAAAGATAACACCCAGTGGTGGATGTGACTGGTAACAGAAGCAAGGTTTGATGTTGTAAAGAACAATATTGCATAGGAACCTGGAATGTAATGTCCTAATGTCCATGAATCAAGGCAAATTGGAAGTGGTCAAACAGGAGATGGCAAGAGTGAATGTCGACAGTCTAGGAAATAGTGAACTAAAATGGACTGGAATGGGTGAATTTAACTCAGATGGCCATTGTGTCTACAACTGCAGACAGGAATCCCTCAGAAGAAATAGAGTAGCCATCATGGTCAACAAGAGTCCAAAATGCAGTACTTGGATGCAATCTCAAAAACGACAGAATGATCTCTACTCCTTTCAAAGGTAAACGATTCAATATCACAGTAAACCAAATCTATGCCCCAACCAGTAACACTGAAGAATCTAAAGTTGAACGGTTCTATGAAGACCTACAAGACCTTTTAGAAAAACACCCCAAAAAGATGTCCTTTTCAATATAGGGGACTGGAACGCAAAAGTAGGAAGTCAGGAAGCACCTGGAATAACAGGCAAATTGTCCTTGGAATATGGAATGAAGCAGGGCAAAGACTAATAGAGTTTCGCCAAGATAATGCACTGGTCATAGCAAACACTCTCTTCCAACAACACAAAAGAAGACTCTACACATGGACATCACCAGATGGTCAACACCGAAATGAGATAGATTATATTCTTTGCAGCCAAAGATGGAGAAGCTCTATACAGTAGCTCTATACAGTCAGCAAAAGCAAGACCAGGAGCTGACTGTGGCTCAGATCATGAACGCCTTATTGCCAAATTCAGACTTAAATTGAAGAAAGCAGGGAAAACCACTAGATCATTCAGGTATGACCTAAATCAAATCCCTTATGATTATACAGTGGAACTGAGAAATAGATGTAAAGGACTAGATCTGATAGATAGAGTGCCTGATGAACTATGGACTGAGGTTCGTGGCATCATAGAAGAGACAGGGATCAAGACTATCCCGATGGAAAAGAAATGCAAAAAAAAGCAAAATGGCTGTCTGAAGAGGCCTTAAAAATAGCTGTGAACAGAAGAGAAGAGAAAAGCAAAGGAGAAAAGGAAAGATATAACCATCTGAATGCAAAGTTCCAAAGAAGAGCAAGAAGAGATAAGAAAGCCTTCCTCAGCAATCAATGCAAAGAAATAGATGAAAACAACAGAATGGGAAAGACTAGAGATCTCTTCAAGAAAATTAGAGATACCAAGGGAACATTTCATACAAAGATGGGCTCAATAAAGGAGAGATATGGTATGGACCTAACAGAAGCAGAAGATATTAAGAAAAGGTGGCAGGAATACACAGAAGAACTGTACAAAAAAAGATCTTCATGACCAAGACAATCACGATGGTGTGATCACTGAACTAGAGCCAGACATCTGGGAATGTGAAGTCAAGTGGGCCTTAGAAAGCATCACTACGAACAAAGGCAGTGGAGGTGATGGCATTCCAGTTGAGCTATTTCAAATCCTGAAAGATGATGCTGTGAAAGTGCTGCATTCAATATGCCAGCAAATTTGGAAAGCTCAGCAGTGGCCACAGGACTGGAAAAGGTCAGTTTTCATTGCAATCCCAAAGAAAGGCAATGCCAAAGAATGCTCAAATTACCACACAATTACATTCATCTCACATGCTAGTAGTATAATGCTCACAATTCTCCAAGCCAGGCTTCAGCAATACGTGAAACATGAACTTCCAGATGTTCAAGCTGGTTTTAGAAAAGGCAGAGGAACCAGAGATCAAATTGCCAACATCCGCTGGATCATGGAAAAAGAAAGGGAGTTCCAGAAAAACATATATTTCTGCTTTATTGACTATGCCAAAGCCTTTGACTGTATGGATCACAATAAATGGGAAAATTCTGAAAGAGGTGGGAATACCAGACCACCTGATCTGTCTCCTGAGAAACCTATATGCAGTTCAGGAAGCAACAGTTAGAACTGGACATGGAACAACAGACTGGTTCCAAGTAGGAAAAGGAGTACGTCAAGGCTGTATATTGCCACCTTGCTTATTAAACTTATATGCAGAGTACATCATGAGAAATGCTAGGCTGGAAGAAGCACAAGGTGGAATCAAGATTGCTGGGAGAAATATCCATAACCTCAGAAATGCAGATGACACCACCCTTATGGCAGAAAGTGAAGAGGAACTAAAAAGCCTCTTGATGAAAGTGAAAGTGGAGAGTGAAAAATTTGACTTAAAGCTCAACATTCAGAAAAGGAAGATCATAATATCTGGTCCCATCACTTCATGGCAAATAGATGGGGAATCAGTGGAAATAGTGTCGGACTTTATTTTTTTGGGCCCCAAAATCACTGCAGATGGTGACTGCAGCCATGAAATTAAAAGATGCTTACTCTTTGGAAGAATAGTCATGACCAACCTAGATAGCATATTCAAATGCAGAGACATTACTTTGCCAACCAAGGTCTGTCTAGTGAAGACTATGGTTTTCCAGTGGTCAAGTATGGATGTGAAAGTTGAACTGTGAAGAAGGCTGAGAACTGAAGAATTGATGCTTTTGAACTGTGGTGTTGGAGAAGACTCTTGAGAGTCCTTTGGACTGCAAGGAGATCCAATCAGTCCATTCTGAAGGAGACCAACGCTGGGATTTCTTTGGAAGGAATCATACTAAAGCTGAAACTCCAGGACTTTGGCCACTTCATGGGAGGAGTTGACTCATTAGAAGAGACTCTGATGCTAGGAGAGATTGGGGGCAGGAGCAAAAGGGGACGGCAGAGAATGAGATTGCTGGATGGCATCAATGACTCGATGGACTTGAGTTCAAGTGAACTCCAGGAGTTGGTGATGGACAGGGAGGCCTGGTGTGCTGTGATTCATGGGGTTGCAAAGAGTCGGACATGACTGAGGGACTGAACTGAACTGAATCATAAGTGGATCCTGAATTTTGTCAAAGTCTTTTTCTACATCTATTGAGATTATCGTATGTTTTTTTTTATCTTTCAGTTTCTTAATACGTTGTATCACATTGATTGCTTTGCATATATTGAAGAATCCATGCAACAATTGAATATACCCCAATTGATCATGGTGTGTGAAGTTTTTGATGTGTTGTTGAATTCTCATTGCTAAAATTATGTTGAGGATTTTTGCATCTAAGTTCATCAGTGATATTAGTCTGTAGTTTGTGTGTGTGTGTGTGTGTGTGTGTGTGTGTTGTTTCTGTCTGTTTTTGGTATCAGAGTGATGGTGGCCTCATAGAATGAATTTGGAAGTGTTCTTTCCTTTGTAGTTTTTTGAAAGAGTTTTAGAAGGATAGGCATTAGCTCTTCTCTACATGTTAGAATTCTCCTGTGAAGCAACCTAGTCCTGTGCTTTTGCATTTTGGGAGATTTTTGAACACAGCTTCAATTTAATTGAGTTGTTCTTAACTTCTCTTTTTCCTTGTTCAGTCTTAGATGATTGAAATTTTCTAAAAATCTGTCTATTTATTCCCAGTTATTCATTTTACTATCATATAGTTGTTCATAACAGTCTCTTGTTATCCTTTGTATTTCTGCATTTTCTGTTATAATCTCTCCTTTTTCATTTCTAATTTTGTTGATTTTATTCTTCTCTCTTTTTTCCTTGATGAGTCCTGCTCAAAGTTTGTCAATTTTGTTTATATTCTCAAAGAACTAGATTTTGGTCTTATTAATCTTTACTATTGTTTCTTTCATTTATTTCTACTGGAATATTTATGATTTCTTTTATTCTACTAATTTTGGGGTTTATTGCCTTTTCTTTTCCCAGTTGTTTTAGGTGAAATTTAGTTTGTCTATTTGATGTTTTTCTTGTTTCTTGAGGCAGGATTGTATTCCTATAAACTTCCCTCTTAGAACTGCTTTTGTTGCATCCCATAGGTTTTGATATGTGGTTCATTTTCATTTGTTTCTAGATTTTATTGGTTTCCCTTTTGATTTCTTCAATAGCCTGTTGGTTGCTTAGAAATATGCTGTTTAATCTCCATGTGTTTTTGTTTCTTACAGTTTTTTTTTCTTCTAATTGATATCTAGTCTCATAGCATTGTGGTTGGAGAAGATGTTTGATAGGATTTCACTTTTCTCAAATTTACTAAAGTTTGATTTGTGACCTGAGATGTGGTCTATCCTGGAG
Organism: Kobus ellipsiprymnus; assembly: GCA_006410655.1. Lineage (NCBI taxonomy): Eukaryota > Metazoa > Chordata > Mammalia > Artiodactyla > Bovidae > Kobus > Kobus ellipsiprymnus. The sequence continues at coordinate 1,012,551 of SJYR01000896.1, forward strand.
GATATTCCATGTGAACTTGAGAAGAAGGAAGGTGTATTCTTTTGTATTTGTATGGAATATCCTGAAGATATCAATGAGATGCATCTCATTTAAATATCCTTTAAGAATTGTGTTTCCTTATTATTTTATTTTTTGATGATCTGCCCATTGGTGTGAGTGAGGTGTTAAAGTCTCCTAATATTGTATTACTGTTAATTTCTCCTTTTGTGTCTATAGTGTTTGTCTTATGTATTGAGGTGCTCCTATGTTGGGTGCATGGATCTTTGCAATTATTATCTCTTTTCTCATGGACTGATCCCTTGATCATTATGTAGTGTCCTTCCTTATCTCTTTCAAGCTTCTTTATTTTAAAGGTCTATTTTGTCTGATATGAGGATTGATACTCCAGCTTTCTTTTCCTTCCCCTTTGCATGGAATATATTTTTATATCTTGTCACATTTAGTCTATATATGTCTTTTGGTCTGAAGTGGGTTTCATGTAGATAGCATATATATGGGTCTTGTTTATGTATCCATTCAGCAAGTCTGTGTCTTTTGGTTGGAATATTTAATTCATTTACATTTAAAGTAATTACTGATAGGAATACCAGGCCACCTGACCAGCCTTTTGAGAAACCTGTATGCAGGTCAGGAAGCAAGTTAGAACTGGACATGGAACAACAGACTGTTTCCAAGTAGGAAAAGGAGTATGTCAAGGCTGTATATTGTCACCCTGCTTATTTAACTTATAAGCAGTATACATCATGAGAAACGCTGGGCTGGAGGAAGCACAAGCTGGAATCAAAGTTGCTGGGAGAAATATCAATAACCTCAGATATGCAGATGACACTACCCTTATGGCAGAAAATGAAGAGGAACTAAAGAGCCTCTTGATGAAAGTGAAAGAGGAGAGTGAAAAAGTTGGCTTAAAGCTCAACATTCAGATAACTAAGATCGTGGAATCTGGTCCCATCACTTTATGGCAAATAGATGGGGAAACAGTCAAAACGGTGGCTGACTTTATTTTTCTGGGCTCCAAAATCACTGCAGATGGTGATTGGAGCCATGAAATTAAAAGATGCTTACTCCTTGGAAAGAAAGTTATGAACAACCTAGACAGCATATTAAAAAGAAGAGACATTACTTTGTCAACAAAGGTCTGTCTCGTCAAGGCTATGGTTTTTCCAGTGGTGAAGTATGGATGTGAGAGTTGGACTGTGAAGAAAGCTGAGTGACGAAGAATTGATGCTTTTGAACTGTGGTGTTGGAGAAGGCTCTTGCGAGTCCCTTGGACTGCAAGGATATCCAACCAGTCCATTCAAAAGGAGATCAGTCCTGGGAGTTCATTGGAGGGACTGATGTTGAAGCTGAAACTCAAGTACTTTAATCACCCGATGAAAAGAGCTGACTCATTTGAAAAGATCCCAATGCTGACAAAGATTGAGGGCAGGAGGAAAAGGGGATGACAGAGGATAAGATTGTTGAATGGCATCATCAACTCAATGGACATGGGTTTGGTGGACTCCAGGAGTTGGTGATAGACAGAGAGGCCTTGTGTGCTGCAGTTCATGGGGTCATAAAGAGTCGGACATGACTGAGTGACTGAACTGAACTGAATGTTCCTATTACTATTTTTTTAATTGTTTCAGGTTGACTTTGTAGATTTTTATTTTTTTTCCTGTCTCTTGTATGTCTTGACTATATGGGCTCCTTTAACTTTTTGTAAAGCTGGTTTGGTAGTACTGAATTCTGTTAACTTTTGCTTGCCTGAAAAGATTTTGATTTCTCCATCAATTGAGAATGTGATCCTTGTTGGGTACAGTAATCTTGGTTGTAGATTTTTCCCTTTCAGTTCTTTAAGTATATCCTGACATTCCCCTTTGGCCTGCAGAGTTTCTGCTGAAAGATCAGCTGTTAAGTGTATGAGGTGTTCCTTGTATATTACTTGTTGCTTCTCCCTTTCTGCTTTTAATATTCTTTCTTTGTTTTTAGTCTTTGTTAGTTTGATTAGTATGTGTCCTGGCATGTTTCTCCTTGGGTTTATCCTCTATGGGACTTTTTGTGCCTCTTGGACTTGATGGACTATTTCCTTTTTCATGTTGAGAAAATTTTCAACCATAATGTCATCAAAAATTTTATCATGCCCTTTTTCTGTTCTTCTTCAGTCAGTCAGTTCAGTCATTCAGTTATGTCTAACTCTTTGTGACTCCATGGACTGGAACATGCTAGTCTGCCCTGTCCAACACCAACTCCTGGAGCTTACTTAAACTCATGTCCATTGAGTCTGTGATGCCAAGCCAACCATCTCATCCTCTATCTTCCCCTTCTCCTCCTACCTTCAATCTTTTCTAGCATCAGGGTCTTTTCAAATGAGTCAGTTCTTTGCACCAGGTGGCCAAAGTATTGGAGTTTCAGCTTCAACATCAGTCCTTCCAATGAATATTCATGACTGATTTCCTTTAAGACGGAATAATTGGACCTCCTTGCAATCCAAGGGACTCTCAAGAGTCTTCTCCAATAGCACAGTTCAAAAGCATCAATTCCCTTCTTCTTCTAGGGCCCCTATAATTTGAATGTTGTTGGTTTCGGTATTGTCTCAGAGGTCTCTGAGACTGTCCTCAGTCTCTTCATCCTTTTTACTTTATTCTGCTCTTCAGAAGTTGTTTTCAACATTTTATCTTCCAACTCGCTGATTCCTTCTTCTGCTTCAGATATTCTGCTATTGATTGCTTCTAGAGTTTTTAATTTCAGTAATTGTGTCGTTTATCTCTGTGTGTTTATTTGTTAATTCTTCTAAATCCCTTTTAATTGATACTTGCATTTTCTCCAGTTTATTTTCAAAGGTTTTTATCATTTTTACTATCATCATTCTAAATTCTTCTTCAGGTAGTTTGCATATTGTGTTTTCATTTATTTGGACTTCTGTGTTTCTAGTTTATTCTTTCATTTGTATAGTATTTCTCCATTTTTCTAGTTTTGTTTGTTTGTTTGTTGCTTATTGTGTTTGAGGTCTCCTTTTCCTCAACTTCAAGGAAAGTTGAACTCTTTCCTTGAAGATGATTGAATCATTTCTTCCTTTTGTCCCGGGAGCCAGCGTGAGGAATCCCATCCATGGCAAGGTCATGTGGCAGATATCTGATGGGCAAGGCCGAGTCAGATCTCAGGTTTTCCCCCTGGTATTTCCTGAGCATGTACCCCAAAAATCCAAAGTCTGCCGGCCTTTGTACTCTGCTTTTCCACTCTTCTGACACACTCTGGAAAAAGTCATCTCAAGGCTTTAGTCTTCTGCATTTGAAAGGGTGTTTCAGTCCAAAAACCCCTCTGATGTCTTTCTAGCCTGCCTGCAGGACTCGTACAGCTGCGCATGTGATTGTTTGAGGCCTCCCAACTGCGGGAGGCACAGGAAACTTAAAACATCCTAGGAATGTAGGGGCTTCGAGGAGTCAAAATGATTAGAATAGGACTGATTAAAGGTTTCATTTGTTGAGACAATACTTGCTGCCAAATTTTCATGTCTTTTATTTGTAGAGATAGTTGGTATATAGAAAAACAGGTAGTAGACCTGATATTAGCAACATTAGATCTTTGAGTTATGTACTTTCTTTGTTATAACCCACTGCACCTTTGTTCTACAGGAATGTAACTTTATTTAGTACTTTGAGGGTGATGCAAAGTAAAGAAAAAACACTTCTCGGGAAAAGGAGTTTTCTGGACAATTATCCAGGAAGAGAGCCATAAAAATGTTAACAGGCCTCTTGGCCAGAAGATAATGTAAACCACCTGAGACCTTTTGTATACAGGAGGGTATGCAAAAAGAAAGCCTGGCCTCAATGAGGGTCAGGACTGCTGCCCCTGCATAACTCTGCATATTCCATTATTTCTTTATGTACAACTTGGGATATATAAACTGATTTTGAAAAATAAATTTTTTGGAGTCTTGCACTGATGTTGGGCTTCCCCATGTCATTCTTTTCTCCCCCTTTTCGGCTGAATTCCCATCTGGAGTGAGGAAGCTCACCCCATCTACATATTTGCCCTGGCTGCTAAGATCCACACGAAAGGGAGTCTAAGGCGGGGCATCCTTCGATATTCAAGTGGGCACTGGCGGCCTAACGTAGATGGTGCAAACCTCTTGTCTCGAGGTTTTATTGGTTTTCCCCGTAAACCAAGTTATTCAGCCTCCTTTTCTCCGTCTAAATTTCCTACTATACTATTTCTTCCTAAATCTAATCTTATATCTCTAAATACATAAGTTTTCCTCACCTATCTGTCTCCCCTTCAAATCACCCTGGATCCACCAGGGCTGGACACCAGCACTTTTGGTTTCTACCCTCCTAAGGTGATTGCAGCCATGAAATTAAAAGACGCTTACTCCTTGGAAGGAAAGTTATGACCAACCTAGATAGCATATTCAAAAGCAGAGACATTACTTTGCCAACTAAGGTCCGTCTAGTCAAGGCTATGGTTTTTCCTGTGGTCATGTATGGATGTGAGAGTTGGACTGCAAAGAAAGCAGAGTGCCAAAGAATTGATGCGTTTGAACTGTGGTGTTGGAGAAGACTCTTGAGAGTCCCTTGGACTGCAAGAAGATCCAACCAGTCCATTCTGAAGGAGATCAGTCCTGAGATTTCTTTGGAAGGAATGATGCTAAAGCTGAAACTCCAGGACTTTGGCCACCTCATGGGAAGAGTTGACTCATTGGAAAAGACCCTGATGCTGGGAGGGATTGGGGGCAGGAGGAGAAGGGGACTACAGAGGATGAGATGGCTAATTGGCATCACTGACTCGATGGACGCGAGTCTGAGTGAACCCCAGGAGTTGGTGATGGGCAGGGAGGCCTGGCGCGCTGCAATTCATGGGGTCACAAAGAGTCAAACATGACTGAGTGACTGAACTGAACTGAACTGAAGGTTGATCTACTGGTTTCTGTAAGGGTGAGATTTGTGCTGAGTTTTTGTTTGTTTGTTTGTGTTTCCTCTGATGGGCAAGGCTGATTGATGTAATCCTGTCTGCTGATGATTGGGTTTGTATTATTGTTTTGTTTGTTGTTTAGATGAGGTGTCCTGAACAGTCTGCTACTGGTGGTTGGGTGATGCCAGTGCTTGTATTCAAGTGGTTTCCTTTGTGTGAGCTCTCACTATTTTATATTCCCTAAGGTGAGTTCTCTGGTAATCTAGGGTTTTGGAGTCAGTGCTCCGACTTCAAAGGTTCAGGGCTTGATCTCTGGTCAGGAATAAAGGTTCCAGAAGTGGTTTGTTATGGCATTAAGTGAGATTAAAACTACTATCCAAAAATGATAAACTAAAGATGAACTCCAAACAAATGGCAGTTACAAAATCAGGCAAATAATAATTAAATTAACGGAATTTACACTTATACATATATACCCATAAGCAAAGTCAAAACAGTACAACAAATATAAAGTATAGTAGATTGACCTGGTTAACAGGCAAAATCAAATATTACATTTACCTATTAAGAACAAAACTAACTAAAGCACAAATTGGAAAAGAAAATTAAAGTATGGTACCAAGTGGAGAATAAAGAAATGAAAACATAACTAACAAATATGTTGAGAGGAAATGAAAGAAAGAAAAGAAAGAATAGATATGCAAAGTTAAATGGAGATAGATGAAGAAGGTTTATGTACATTAAGCATTAACTTCAAGGGGAAAAGATCAATAAGAAAGTCAAACAAAGGAATACATGTAGAAAAATAAAAAAGTTTAAAAAATGAAAAATTAAAATCGCAAAGAAAAAAAGAAAATAAAGCAATGGAAGAAGAAAGAAAAAAGAAGAAAAAAAAAAAAGGAAAACCATATAGAACTGCAAAAGCCCAGCATAGAGGCAGAGGTTTATAACAACAAAAACGTGACTGAATATACAGATATGCATATACACTCATAAGCAAAATCAAAACAGTCCAACAAAAATAAAGTACAACAGATTGACCTGGCAAACAAAGGAAACAAAAGATTGTATATACCAAAAGAAAGCTAACCAAAATCCAAACTGGAAAACAAAACTAAAACAAGGTGCCAAGTAGGGAATAAAGTAATGAAAATAAAACTGACAAATACATTGACAGAAAAGGAGAGAAAGGAAAGAATTTAAATAGAGGTATATAAGGAAGGTTGTATATGTTAAAGAGTAGCTGCAAGGGGTAAAGAACAGTAGGAAAAAAAAAACAAAGGAATAAATGTAGAAAAAATTATAATAGGTTTCAAAATTTTAAAATTAGTAATAAAAAAGGCGAAAAAAAAAAAAAGGAAAATTCCACAGAATTGCAAAAGCCCAACACAGGAGCAGAGTTTTATAACAACCATTAAAAAAAAAAAAAAAAAAAAAAAAAGTGACTTAAGGAAAAAAAAAAACCAAAAAACTCCACAACTTAATTGGATTACTTAGTGCCAACAAAATAGACAACTACAGTGGGGAGTGGGGGTAGAGACAGAAGGAAAAGTAAAATAAAATCTAAAAGAATCTACAGGACAAGTCAAAACATAAAAATAATAATAATAATAACGTTTTTCTTGAGTCACTGCTGTCAGTGTCTTTTTCTTAGCTTGGAGTCACAGTCCACCTTACCTCCCTAGGATGCCCTCCTACACTGTGCTGATCTCTGGACATGCTGTGGGGGCAGGTCAGATTCTAATCTGGTCTTACTGCTATGTGTTCTTGTGTCCAATGTGAGCAGCTATCAGAAATAGTGTGTTTTCTTTTGTGGGAGCTCTCAATGTCCTTTTATATATTTCATAGACAGAGTCTGCCTAGTTGATCGTGTGGATTTAGTCTGGATCTTGTACAGCTAGGGGGAAGGTTTTAGGTCTTCTTCCTTAGCCACACTGCCTTTGGTTTTCCATTGTGGTTTTATTTGCACCTCTATATGTGGGTTGTCCACTGAGGTTGCTCCTGAGGTTGTCCTGGAGGCCTTGGGTTGCCTCTGAGGGCCAGGTGTGGAGGTGGTGCAGCTGCTTCAGTTGCAGGGGTTCTGGCAGCACCAGGTTCTGAGGGAAGTTGGTGGCTAGGTCAGCAGGAAATATAGTGCTCTAGAAGGGTATGGCAACCAGTATTGGCCAAATCACTCCAGTATTCTTGCCTGGAGAACCTCCCTCACTGACAGGGAATCCTGGCAGGCCGCAGTCTACAGAGTTGCAAACTGTCAGACACTACGGAACTGAGCCTGCATGCATAGACACAAGGCTTTTTTTCACCTGTAGCAACTTCCCCAGTGAGAGTTGAACATGAAAGTAATGCATCTTCTTGGCTTGTGGGGACCCTGGTGGCACCAAGCGTGCAGAGTCACAGATTGCCTCTGCTGCAGGAGTTATGGCCCTATCAGAGTCTTTTTTCGAGCCTCTTGTAGCTGGCAATCAGAAGGCCTCTTTGGCCAGTTTTTCTCCATAGCTCCATCCATTCAGGCACTTAGAAGGCTCCCTTTCCTGAGGTCTTTCTCTGTTGTTTGGTGCCTCACGTACACAGAGGTGTACCCCCTGTCTGGGATCCTACTCTGTAGACTGGTGCATCTGGCACTTAATGGGGCATCCTGGATGGGGTCCTACATTCTAGTTCAGTGTGTCAGGGGTTTGATGGGACAGTGTCTTTACTGTTTAGCTGGCGATGCTGGGTGGAGAGAGGCTATGATGATGATTCCACCTGCTACCATGACTCAGGAGTACCATCTTGCTTCCATGGCTGTGCAGCTTTCCTCCACAGACATTTGCCACCATGATCTGCTCCCTCACATCCCTTCAATCTGTCTCTGCAATCAACTGCAGCACTCACCCTTAGATTGCTCCACAGTCCCTAAATTCCAGCTTGGAGTCTCTGCTTCTTCCAGGTGACCAGCATCCTTGTCCCAGGTATATACGGCTGTGGACTGTCTGATTCTCATTCCATTTAGACTGCCACAGATTAGCTGTTTCACTCTCAGACTTAAATGTTTCTCCCGTGATTCAGACAATTGTCCCCATGTGGGGATCAGACCCCTGCTTCAGTTCCCCAACCTACCAAGGGAAGTCCAGTCCTACTGCTGCTGCTGCTGCTGCTGCTAAGTCACTTAAGTCGTGTCCGACTCTGTGCAACCCCATAGATGGCAGCCTACCAGGTTCCCCCGTCCCTGGGATTCTCCAGGCAAGAACACTGGAGTGGGTTGCCATTTCCTTCTCCAGTGCATGAAAACGAAAAGTGAAAGTGAAGTCGCTCAGTCGTGTCCGACTCTTAGCGACCCCATGGACTGCAGCCCACCAGGCTCCTCCATCCATGGGATTTTCCAGGCAAGAGTGCTGGAGTGGGGTGCCATTGCCTTCTCCACCAGTCCTACTAACACTCCTGTTTCCCCCCCTAGTTCCTTTGTCCTATTTTGCATGGTTTATATATATATATATATATATATATATATATATTCCACCCCCCACTGCTCAGGTACTCCTGTCCACTTTCAGGTGTTATTCTGCAGGCACTTCTGTATCTGAAAGTTTATTCCTGATATATTCATGGAGAGATATGTACTCCATACTAGAGTTGCCATTTCCTTCTCCACAGGTTTTCTTGATCCAGGGATTGAACCCATGTCAGCTGCATTGGCAAGTGGATTCTTCACCACTGAGCCATTCTGCTAAACCTGTCTTAAGACAGTAGTTAAATAAAATATGCTACATCCACACTATGTAAAACTAAGAGAAGGTTAAGCAGAATTATAGAAAGCAAAAAATAATAATAGGGAAAAAAACCTCAGGCATAACTTTAAGGGATAAAAGAAAGTTGAAAAACAGCACCTGTGAAATAACAGCATTTTTTTTTTAATTAATGTATTTAATACCCTGGAGAAGGAAATGGCAATCCACTCCAGCACCCTTGCCTGGAAAATCCCATGGATGGAGGAGCCTGGTGGGCTACAGTCCATGGGGTTGCAAAGAGTCGGGCATGACTGAGAGACTTCACTTTCACTTTCAATTACTTTATAATATTATGCTGGTTGTTGCCATACATTGACATGAATCAGCCATGCGTGTACATGTTTCCCCCCATGCCAAACCCCCCTCTCACCCCCTCTCCCACCTCCCTTCCCATCCCATCCATCTGGGTCATCCCAGTGCACTAGCTTTGAGTGCCCTGTTTCATGCATTGAACTTGGACTGGCCATCTCTTTCACATATGGTCATATACACGTTTTAATGCTATTCTCTCAAATCATCCCACCCTCAACTTCTCCCACGCAGTCCAAAAGTCTGTTTTTATATCTGTGTCTCTTTTGCTGTCTTGCATAGGGTCGTTGTTAATATCTTTCTAAATTCCATATATATGTGTTAATATACTGTATTGGGGTTTTTCTTTCTGACTTACTTCACTCTATATAATAGGCTTCAGTTTCATCCACCTCATTAGAAATGACTCAATTGCATTCTTTTTAAAAGCTGAGTAATATTCCATTGTGTATATGTACCAAAACTTGCTTATCCAATTGTCTGCCAATTGACATCTAGTTTGCTTCCATGGGACATCCCTGATGGCTCAGATGGTAAAGAGTCTGCCTACAATGTGGGAGACCCAGGTTCAGTCCCTGGGTTGGGAAAATCTCCTGGAGAAGGAAATGACGACCCATTCCAGTATTCTTGCCTGGAAAATCCCATGGACAGAGGAGCCTGGTAGGCTACAGGCCATGGGGTTGAAAAAAGTTGGACACAACTGAGTGACTTCACTTTCACTTTGCTTCCATGTCCTAGCTTTTGTAAACAGTGCGGCAATAAACATTGGGGTACATGTTTCTCTTTCAGTTCTGGTTTCCTCGGTGAGTATGCCTAGCAGTGGGACTGCTGAGTCTTATAGCAGATCTATTTCAAGGTTTTTAAGGAATCTCCACACTGTTCTCCATAGTGGCCGTATTAGTTTGCATTTCTACCAACAGTGTAAGAGGATTCCCTTTTCTCCACACCCACTCCAGCATTGTTTGTAGACTTTTTTTTTTTTTTTTTTTTTGAGGGAGGTGTCGTTTGTAGACTTTTTGATGGCAGCCATTCTGACCACCGTGAGATGGTACCTCATTGTGCTTTTGGTTTTTATTTCTCTGATAAATGTGTTATGTTGAACATCTTTTCATCTGTTTGTTACCCATCTGTGTGTCTTCTTTGGGGAAATGTTTGCTTAGCTCTTTGGCCCATTTTTTGATTGAATTTTTTATTTTTTGGCACTGAGATGCATGGGCTGCTTTTATATTTTGGAGATTAATTGTCAGTCGCTTTGCTTGCTATTATTTTCCCCTGTTCTGAAGGTTGTCTTCTCAGTGTTGTTATAGTTTCCTTTGTTGTGCAAAAACTTTTTAGCTTCATTAGGTACCATTTGTTTATTTTTGTTTTTATTTCCATGACTTTGTTAGGTGGAATATACAGGATCTTACTGTGATTTTTGTCAGAGTTTTCTGTCTATGTTTTCCTCTTACAGTTTTATAATTTCTGGTCTTACGTTTAGATCTTTAATCCATTATTTTTGTGTATGGTGTTAGAAAGTATTCTAGTTTCATTTTTTCACAGGTGGTTGAAAAGACAAGAGATTGTCTTTTCTCCATTGTATATTATTTCGTCCTTTGTCAAAGATAAGGTGTCCATAGGTGTGTGGATTTATCTCTAGGCTTTCTATTTTGTTTCACTGAGCAATACTTCTATCTTTGTGCCAGTACCATACTTTTTTTTTTTTTTTTTATAACCATACTGTCTTGATGACTGTAGCTTTGTAGTATAGTCTGAAGTCAGGCAGGCTGATTCCTCCAGTTCCATTCTTCTTCCTCAACATAGCTTGCCAATTCAAGTTTTTTTGTGTTTCCATAAAATTGTGAAATTACTTGTTCTAATTATGTGAAAAATACCATTGGTAGCTTGGTAGGAACCGAGCTGAATCTATAGATTGCTTTCGGTAGTGTTCTCATTTTCACTATATTGATTTTCCAAATCCATGAACATGGTATATTTCTCCATGTGTTTCTGTCATCTTTGATGTCTTTCATCAGTGTTTTATATTTTTCTATATATAGGTCTTTTGTTTCCTTAAGTAAATTATTCCTAAGTATTTTATTCTTTTTGTTGAAATGGTGAATGGATTGTTTCCTTAATTTCTCTTTCTGTTTTTTCATTGCCAGTGCATAGTCATGCAAGGGATTTCTGTGTATTAATTTATATTCTGCAGCTTTATTATATTCATTGTTTAGCTCTAGTAATTTTCTAGTGGTGTCTTTAGGGTTTTCTACATAGAGGATTCTGTCATCTACAAACAGTGAGAGCATTACTTTTTTTTTTTTTTTTCCAATATAGATTCCTTTTATTTATTTTTCTTCTTTGATGGCTAAAATTTCCAAAAGTATGTTGAATACTAGAGGTGCGAGTGGCCACCCTTGTCTTCTTCCTGACTTTAGAGGAAATGCTTTCAGTTTTTTACCACTAAGGATAATGTTTCTTGTGGGCTTGTCAAAGCATCACTATGAACAAAGCTAGTGGAAGTGATGGAATTCCAGTTGAGCTATTTAAAATCCTGAAAGATGATGCTGTGAAAGTGCTGCACTCTATATGCCAGCAAATTTGGAAAACTCAGCAGTAGCCACAGGACTGGAAAAGGTCAGTTTTCATTCCAATCCCAAAGAAAGGTAATGCCAAAGAATGCTCAAACTACCACACAATCGCACTCATCTCACACCTTAGTAAAGCAATGATCAAAATTCTCCAAGCCAGGCTTCAGCAGTACATGAACCATGCATTTCCAGATGTTCAAGCTGGTCTTAGAAAAGGCAGAAGAACCAGAGATCAAATTGCCAACATCCGCTGGATCATCAAAAAAGCAAGAGAGCTCCAGAAAAAACATCTATTTCTGCTTTATTGACTAAGCTAAAGCCTTTGACTGTGTGAGTCACAATAAACTGTGGAAAATTCTGAAAGAGATGAGAATACCAGACCACCTGACCTGCTTCTTGAGAAACCTATATGCAGGCCAGGAAGCAACAGTTAGAACTGGGCATGGAACAACAGACTGGTTCTAAATAGGAAAAAAGTACGTCAAGGCTATATATTGTTACCCTGCTTATTTAACTTATATGCAGGGTATATCATGAGAAATGCTGGACTGGAAGAAGCACAAGCTGGAATCAAGATTGCTGGCAGAAATATCAATAACCTCAGATATGCAGATGACACCACTCTTATGTCAGAAAATGAAGAGAAACTAAGCCTCTTGATGAAAGCGAAAAAGGAGAGTGAAAAACTTGGCTTAAAACTCAACATTCAGAAAACGAAGATCATGGCATCTGGTCCCATCACTTCATGGGAAATAGATGGGAAAACAGTGGAAACAGTGTCAGACTTTATTTTTTATTTTGGGGGGCTCCAAAATCACTGCAGATGGTGACTGCAGCCATGAAATTAAAAGATGCTTACTCCTTGGAAAGAAAGTTATGACCAATTTAGATAGCATAATTCAAAAGCCAAGGCATTACTTTACCAACAAAGATCTGTCTAGTCAAGGCCATGATTTTTCCAGTGGTCATGTATGGATGTGAGAGTTGGACTGTGAAGAAACCTGAGCGCCGAAGAATTGATGCTTTTGAAATGTGGTGTTGGAGAAGACTCTTGAGGGTCCCTTGGACTTCTAGGAGATCCAACCAGTCTATTCTGTAGAAGATCAGTCCTGGGTCTTCTTTGGAAGGACTGATGCTAAAGGTGAAACTCCAATACTTTGGCCATCTCATGTGAAGAGTTGACTTATCGGAAAAGACTGACACTGGGAGGGATTGGGGGCAGGAGAAAAGGACGACAGAGGATGAGATGACTGGATGGCATCACTGACTCAATGGACATGAGTTTAGGTGAACTCCAGGAGCTGGTGATGGACAGGGAGACCTGGCGTGCTGAAATTCATGGGGTTGTAAAGAGTCAGACACGACTGAGCAACTGAACTGAACTGAACTAAATATTGAGGTATGTTCCTTTATGCCTGCTTTCTGGAGAGTTTTTTTTTGTTTTTTGTTTTTTTTTTTTTAAATCATAAATGGGTGCAGAATTCTGTCAAAGGCTTTCTCTGCAACTATTGTGATAATCATATAGTTTTATATTTTAATTGTTAATATGGTGTATCACATTAATTAATTTGCAAATATTGAAGAATCCTTGCATCCCTGGGATAAAGCCTACCTGGTCATGATGTATGATCTTTTTAATATGATGTTGGATTTTTTTGCTAGAATTTTGTTAAGGATTTTTGCATCTATGTTCATCAGTGATATTGGCCAGTAGTTTTCTTTTTCTGTGGCATCTTTGTCTGGTTTTGGTACTAGGGTGATGATGGCCTCAAAGAATGAGTTTGCAAGTTTATCTTTCTATGCAATTTTCAGGAAGAATTTGAGTAGAATAGGTGTTAGGTCTTTAATTTTTTGGTAGAAAATCACCTGTTAAACCATCTGGTCCTGGGTCTTGTTTGTTGGAAAATTTTGATTACAGTTCTGATTTCCATGCTGCTATATATCTGGTAATAGCAGCATTTGTATAATATAAATAAAATGAATTATAAGCATCTGTGATAAGTATATGTATGTGTACACGCTCAGTTTTTCAGTTTTTTCTGACTTTTTATGACTACATATATTGTAGCCTTCTGGTCTCCTCTGTCCATGGGATGTTCCAGGTAAGAATACTGGAGTGCGTTGCCATTTCCTCCTCCACTGGATCCTCCCAACCCAGGGATCAAACCCCTGTCTCACTGGGACTACTGGATTGGGAGCAAGATTCTTTTACCACTGAGCCACCTGGGAAGCTCCAACTATATGTATACAAGTTCACAGTAAAAGGAGTGAAAAGGCACAGATGGCAGTGTTGAGTAGAAAGGGAAAGAAACAAACTTTATGAATTATTATATATGCATGCTTTTTATAATCATTATATATATATATATATATATATATATATATATATCTTATTTGTACATAGAAGGTGCTGAAAACCAAGGCCAGGATATCAATTCCACATGGAATAATATTGGTTTTATCAGCTTTTATCAATTGCAGCCTCTGGTTTATCCTAATGAGCTTCAAAGTTTGTCATAAACATTGGTACTAAAGAAAAATAATTTTGAGTAATCTATTTTTATATGAGAGTAGAGTCTAGGCTTTCTGTATTGTAATGATCCTTTTACTTCACATGGATTCAGTTATTTGTTTGTTTTTGAACAGGAGAGAAACTGCAAGATTTAGAGCTAGTGATGTTGAATTTTGCATGGATATGGATATGTAAATAATTATGCTTCCAATCAAGAGAGGCGATGAAAAATAAAATTAAAAATATTAGTTGCTTAGATTAATATAGCACTATTTTTTAACTCATTTTGATATCTAAGGAGGGTTAGGTAGAGATTTCTGTTCAGTTACAGTCACCATGACACACAGGCTGTTGGAGAAACTGTCATTTTGAATGTTCTCAATCTTCAGTCTACAAGGAGAAGAGAGCCGTCGGGGCCTTGTGGTGGCAGTGAAATACAGTAGCCTGGAAATGTGATATTTTGGTTTGTTCATATCTACTTGGATATGATCTCCCTCAGCCACAAAAAGACCAGGGAATCCAATTTTATGATGTGCCCCAAAGGAGGCAATTAGGAATATTTGGTAAATAACAGAAATGACCACCACAACATTGTAGTTGGAAACCAAATACTGATGATCAATATAATCCATAGATATCCAACAAAATATTTCATATACATATTTATAGGTATAATATTCAACTGTATTAACATATTATGAAACTGCACATCATAAATTAATGGATATGGAAGACTGGGTTTAGAATCCTAGCCAGGACATATTGATTTTGTAAACTTGGGCATTTTAACTGAATAGGGTAAATTTAATTACCTTTTTTTTATGAGAGGCAATCATGTGTAAGACAACTGTTTTTCCTACACGAATTTGATGGGATTATCTTTATGAGGTTCTAAATATGGTGCTAAAATTAAACATTCACTCTTAGTGGTTATAGTCATGACAATGACATAATTATATGCTTTGTTTTATGATCACATAATAACTAAATATATTTTAAAGTTCTTTCAAAAATTTTAATTCAACACATAATCATAAGTGTTAAAGAACACATGAGACAGTTGAATCTTTGACTAACTTCTTCAAAGTTAATTACACTAGCTTCTTCAGTGTCTCAGGTCAAAGAAATGGAAGAACCTAGAATCAAAATCCGACCAACTGACACTGCTATAGATTTTAAAAACTGAACAAACAAAATACAAAAGAAAAGGCAACTTTGGACACCATACATAGTGTGCAGCTGAATTTTGAAAATGGTTGAAAATAATCCTATTATTAATATTGAATCAAACAATATTCCAATTCTATATCAGTAATGCTATGAAGCCTACCTATTGTTTTAGGATGCAAATTATGAGGATTCAATGTTAACCTTGACTGACATGCAATGTCAAGTATAATGTCAATGAAACATTAAAAAACAACTAGAAATAGAACATGATTTTTTAGAAAAACTCTATTTCTCACTTAATATTTTGCTTGTTTGCTCTGACCTCCCACATTATAAGAATATGTTTTAGTACATCAGTTCAAGTCTAGTTGAATAGTTACATTTATTCTCAAATTGATATTGATAGCTCTCTTTACAATCCTATTCCTGAACTAGATAACCTTCCCCACAAATTGCCAACAGAGTTGCTCTCCACTGTGATTTTTGGGAACATAATGGGTCCCAGTGTGCCCAGTACCTGTCTCATTGACTTCCAGAGATTCCCAGAGTCCTTGGTGTCTTGTTTCTTTCAGAACCTAATGTTCTTGGCATGTCACTGTCGGTGTCTCATTTAGATCTCCTGCTACTGTTTCACTGTTTCCTTGCTATTTCATAAGAAGAACATCTTATTAAAGAGACAGTAGTTCAAGTTATACTCAGAATCTTGATCAAAAGCCATCATTGCATGGCATTCCTAGCCTGAGGCAAGCAGTCAATCTATTTTTTTTTTTTTTGGTAAATTAATTTATTTCTTTTAATTCGAAGCAAATTACTTTACAATATTGTTGTAATTACCTTACAATATTGTGGTTTTTGCCATACATTGACATGGATCAGCCCTGGGTTTACATGTGTTCCCCATCCTGAACCCCCTTCCCGCCTCCCTCCCATCCCATCCCTCAGGGTCATCCCAGTGCACCAGCCCTGAGCACCCCATCTAATGCATCAAACATGGACTGGTGATCTATTTCACATATGGTAATATACATGTTTCAATGCTATTCTCTCAAATTATCCCATGGCCCTGTAGGTAGGTAAGTGGGAGTCATAACTATACACCCCACACTGGAAACTAATAATTTGCATATTTTCGGTAGCTAGGAGTTTGAAGCATATTTAATTAGATCAGGAATGGTAAGAGAGATTATTTACATAAAATGTCCTGAAAACAGTTGTTATAAAATTTTATAACACAAGAATCAAACCACAGCAAATCTGTGTGGGTTTGAAGTTCAGTACAAGTCCTGGATTCATGTGTCACCACAATCAATACGTATAATCCATTTTAGGTACAAAACCCTTGCCTCAAATTATGATATAGATTCTGCTGTATGATCCCTTTTCCTAAAGAAAGGAAATGAAGCTCACCAAGTTTAGGTCATTTATCCAGAAGTTGAATTTAAGGCAGACAGCTGTCTTCAGAGGCATTTGTGGTTAATGTATCAATAGAGCATGTTCTTTCTCATGTTTCAAAAAGCTCTAAGAAGCAAAACACTCTGACTTTGTCCTAGTGTACTCTAAAGTTTCCTACCAAGGCACTATTGATATTTTGGAGCAAATATTTTGTTCAGTGTGGGAGGCTGTACATTCTAGGTATGATGCTTAGCAGGAACTCTGGCCAATACCCATTAGATGCCAGTTGCACCCTGCCCCCTACCCACTCCATCATGGCAACCAAAAATGTCTCCAGACCAAACTGCACTTGGTTGAGAATCAATGGCACTGAGTTAAAAAAAAAAAAAATCAACTATTATTGTTTGACTGATTTCAACTAGATTATTATTTTTTTTTAAGTTTCCTAAGTGATGTTAGTGGTAAAAAACATCTGCCTGCTAATGCAGAAGATGCAAGAGATGAGTGCTTGATCCCCGAGTCAGAAGATATCCTGGAGAAGGAAATGGCAACTGATTCCAGGATTCTTGCCTGAAAAATAGCCGGGACAGAGGAGTCTGGTGGGCTACTGTCCATAGGATAGCACAGACAGACACGATTGAGCAACAGAGCACACACACATTTTTCTTTACAGACAACGTATGGTCATTTAATAGTTCAATATGACAAAAACAATGGAATACATGTAATCTTTACATATTTAAAAAGAAAGCATGAAGAAACTGCAGATTATCAGTTTATTTACATACTATAGTCAGTACTAGTAACAAAACTTTTGACATTTTTTTTCTGTGTGATAAGATATGTGATTTTAACAGGTTGTTAATGACTCAAAATCTCTTTGACTTATTTATTTATTTGGAGGCTAATTACCTTATAATAGTGTGGAGGTTTTTGCCATACATTGACATTGATCAGCCATGAGTGTACATGTGTCTCATTATCCTGAAGCTCCCTGCCATCTCCCTCCCTTCCCCCATCCTTCTGGGTTTTCCTAGAACACTAGCTTTGAGTGCCCTGCCTCATCCGTCGAATTTGCACTGGTCATCTATTTTACATATGGTAATATACATGTTTCCGTGCTATTCTTTCATATTGTCCCACCCTTGCCTTCTCCAATATAGTCCAAAAGTCTGTTCTTTACATCTATCTCTTTTGCTGTCTTATGTATAGGGTCTTCACTACTGTCTTTCTAAATTCCATATATATATGTTAATATACTCTATTGGTGATTCTCTCTCTGGCTTACTTCGCTCTGCATAATAGGCTCCAGTTTCATCCACCTTATTAGAACTGACTCAATTGCATTCTTTTTTATAGTTGAGTAATATTCCATTGTGTATATGTACCAAAACTTGCTAATCCATTCGCCTGCCAAAAGACATCTAGTTTGCTTCCATGTCCTAGCTATTGTAAACAGTGCTGCAATGAACATTGGGGCCCAACTGTCTCTTTCAATTCTGGTTTCCTCTGTGTGTATGCCCAGCAGTGGGATTGCTGGGGCATATGGCAGTTCTATTTCCAGTTCTTTTAAACAATCTTCACAGTCTTCTCCATAGTGGTTGTACTAGGTTGCATTCCCACCAACAGTGTAAGAGAGTTGTTTTTTTTTTTTTTTTTTTTTTTTTCCCCC
>SJYR01000896.1:1038773-1050430 GCA_006410655.1 Kobus ellipsiprymnus
ATGCAGAGTACATCATGAGAAACGCTGGGCTGGAAGAAGCACAAGCTGGAATCAAGTTTGCCGGGAGAAATATCAACCTCAGATATGCAGATGACACCACCCTTATGGCAGAAAGTGAAGAGGAACTAAAAAGCCTCTTGATGAAAGTGAAAGAGGAGAGTGACAAAGTTGGCTTAAAACTCAACATTCAGAAAATGAAGATAATGGCATTTGGTCCCATCACTTCATGGGAAATAGATGGGGAAACAGTGAAAATAGTGTCAGACTTTATTTTTTTGGTCTCCAAAATCACTGCAGATGGTGACTGCAGCCATGAAATTAAAAGACACTTACTTCTTGGAAGGAAAGTTATTATCAACATAGATGGTATATTAAAAAGCAGAGACATTATTTTGCCAACAAAGGTCCGTCTAGTCAAGCCTATGGTTTTTCCAGTGGTCATGTATGGATGTGAGAGTTGGATTGTGAAGAAAGCTTAGCACCAAAGAATTGATGCTTTTGAACTGTGGTGTTGGAGAAGACTCTTGAGAGTCCCTTGGACTGCAAGGAGATCCAGCCAGTCCATTCTAAAGGAGATCAGTCCTGGGTCTTCTTTGGAAAGACTGATGCTAAAGGTGAAACTCCAATACTTTGGCCACCTCATTTGAAGAGTTGACTCATTGGAAAAGACTGATGCTGTGAGGGTTTGGGGGCAGGAGGAAAAGGGGATGACAGAGGATGAGATGGCTGGACGGCATCACCGACTCAATGGACATGAGTCTGAGTGAACTCCGGGAGTTCATGATGGACAGGGAGGCCTGGCGTGCTGCAATTCATGGGGTCCCAAAGAGTCAGACACGACTGAGCGACTGAACTGAACTGATCCCCTAATAAACCTCCTGCGTATTAATCTGTGCCTCAGAATGTTCAGGGTACCCCAACCTGTGACAATACCGATTGATATAATTAAGATTTGTTAAACAATATTTTTTTTTTTTGCATTTTCTGTATTGAATAATTGTGGAGACTTTAAAATGAATTATATACCTACATCAGTCTCTATAACTGTATTTATCTACATGAGCTACATCTATGGGCTATATCTATATTGACAAGGGCTATATCTATATTTATCCACATGGGCTACTTCTCTGTATGGGCTATATTTACATGGGCTTCCCTGGTGGCTCAGTGGTAAAGCATCTGTATGCCAATGCAGGAAATGTAGGAGACACAAGTTCAATCCCTGAGTCAGGAAGATCCCTTGGAGGAAGAAGAAATGGCAACCCACTGACATATTCTTGCCTGGAAAGTTCCATGAACAGAGGAGACTGGCAGGCTACAGTCCATGGAATAACACAGAGCTGGACACAGCTGAGCATGTACATACCTAAGCACCTTTCAGCTGTATGTATATAATGTCTATATATATATATATATATATATATATATGGCTGTATGATCTATATTTATATAACTATATTTAAAGTTCAAGAAAGATAATTTTACATTTTCAGAGGCTATATTCAGTGTGATCATGGCATAAATAACATTTCAGAATCATTAGTTTTAAAAAAAATATCTATCTGAGTAAATATTGAACAGGTCTTGTTCACTTTGAAGAGTGATATAACAAGATTTTTTTTCTACATAATTTTCCTTAATATTTTATAATAACTATGTGCTATGTTTATAATAAGGAAAAACAGTCACCAGCCCATAGTAATTTTTTTTAAAGATGATGATGATTGTTATTCACTAAATTATCTCTACCCCAAATTTATATGTGTGTGTCTCTTAAGTCATTTCATTCATGTCTGACTCTTTGAGACCCCATGGACTGTAGCCTGCCAGGCTCCTCTGTCCATGGAATTTTCCAGGCAAGAATGCTGGAGTGGACTTCCATTTCCCTGTCTCTTATACACATCTAGATGTGTATAAGAGACAGGTCCTAGCTAAGTTTTAAAAAAAATATCTATCTGAGTAAATATTGAACAGGTCTTGTTCACTTTGAAGAGTGATATAACAAGATTTTTTTTCTACATAATTTTCCTTAATATTTTATAATAACTATGTGCTATGTTTATAATAAGGAAAAACAGTCACCAGCCCATAGTAATTTTTTTTAAAGATGATGATGATTGTTATTCACTAAATTATCTCTACCCCAAATTTATATGTGTGTGTCTCTTAAGTCATTTCATTCATGTCTGACTCTTTGAGACCCCATGGACTGTAGCCTGCCAGGCTCCTCTGTCCATGGAATTTTCCAGGCAAGAATGCTGGAGTGGACTTCCATTTCCTTCTCCAGGAAAATTTATATTGTGAAGCCTTAAGCCCCAATGTGACTGTATTTGGAAATAGAATCTTTAAGGATATAATTAAGGTTAAGTGGGGCCATATGGAGTGAAACTCGAATCCAATAGGCCTGATGTCTTTATCAGAAGAGGAGGAGATACCAGGAGAATACACAAACTGAGTACACACACTGAGGAAAGGTCATGTAACAACACAGTGAGAAGTCATCTATCTGCAGGCCAGAGAGCCTTTATCAAAACCTTATTCTTCTTGGTTCTTGGTCTTGGATTTCTAGTCTCCAGAAATTTTAGAGAAAAAAAAAAATCTATTGTTTAATCCACGCTGGCTATGGTATCCTGTTATGGCAACCTTAGTTAATTAGTACAATGATAATAATCATAATGCTATTATGAATAAAATGTTATCTAAACTTTGCAAGTGTTTCTGCTTAAGTTCTGTGAGTGCAATTTCCAACAAGATGATTAAAGTTTAAATTACTGTTTTATTCAAAAAACAAAATTATCATCTAGACAAATATGACCATTTAGGAACATATTTCAGTCTTACAATATGTGTTTTTAATTGTTTATATAACCTGTACTTACAAATTTTTGTTTGGTTTGTTTTTACATGCTTGTATTTTTTTAAAGAGACTATTATGAATTTACTGTAAACATTTTATTTTTCATTTTCTGATTGTTAATCAATTTTTGCATTGATTATGTGTGAGTCAATATGTGAATCCTAAGGTAATGATACACCATGAAATTAACTTAAATTTCATGTATTTGTACAATATTTCTGACATAACTTTGCTGTCATATTATTTTTGTTATTGTTGGTTGTTGTTGGAACATATCAAGTATTATCAGTACCCATTGCAGAAGCATGGTTGTTATTCACACTTTGCTGGATTGATAGTGTTCACTGAATAGTTTAAGATTTTCCTAAAAACACTAAAGTGAGATAATCTATACTATTATGAATATAATGTTAATATTACCAAATGTTTGTCAACTTCATCACAATTTTCATGACTATCACTAATTATAATATTTTTCACATAACATTCTCTAAGTTTAAAGTAATATTTTAAGTGGCAGAACAAGAAAGGATGTTTAGAAAAAATGGGCATATGCCAAGCACATGAGTTCTGCTGCAGTAGAAAGTTTCACTTAGCCTTTTATAATTTTTAACCAGTTGTTGATATATTACAAGAAATGCTCAAATTGTCAAAACATATTCATGATTCAGGTTTTCCCCAACAAACATGCTAACACTGATTAGCGAAGAATGCAAACAACTGAGAAGCAGGCACAAATGCATCTTGTAGTCCAGATTTCCAAACGTTTCTTTTAGCACTCTGAGATTTTGTTCTATTTCAGAGTGACAGATGACAGTTATATAGTACAGATTAACACAAGGAAATTACTTAGGTTTGGGTTCTTTTGGTTTTTTATGTGTGATTATCATGAAACTAAGAGGCCTGTGTGACCTGCCTGCACCAATCACTTGATAATTTCAATTGTTAACCCAGTTATCCTACATCCCATAAATTAAAAAGCCAGCTTCAATTACAATAAACAATCAGCTTAGAAAAGAATTTAGAGAAGAATCCAAAAGCTCCTTAGCATGTTTGCAAAGACCTCTTGTTGGGGATTCAAAAGCAGAGAAAGGAAGTTGGAGAACTAACGTTAACTACTGTCTTCCTGGCTGCCATGGAGGAAGTCAGTCGAGGAAACTGAATCTCATTTCTTAAAAGGAGAATTTCTAATTTTTATATGAAATCTCTTATACATGATAGTAGGTAAAGTGCTGTATAGGGTTTAATCAATAGAAGATGGTTTATTCCACTGTAGATATAATGAGGTCTGTCATCCACTCACTGTTTTCTTGAATCTGACACAATGTTGTATTTGCTCATTGAAGAGCATCGTGAGGCCATCAGTATAACATTTTAATTATGATATATGTCTTTCATTTTAAAAAAAGTGGACAAATTGGATAAGATAAGAGGAAGATATATTTTCTATATGATCTGAATACCAAAGGCAGTGCAATTTGGAGATTGTTGATTAAGCTGTTCAACATTCCTGGTATTTTCCCCCAGTATTTCATGATGTTCCCAAGGCTCCTTCCTCATAAGAATAGCAAAAACAGGATCACTACTGGGCTATGAACCCCTTTAAGAGTGAGAAAAAACTTTAGGAAGCATCCAGTAGCCTTTCTCTCATATTTCAATGACCAGAAGTGCCATGTATGTCTTTACCTCAACCAACCACTTATTGAGATTAAACTTACTATAACTAATTTTGATCAATAAAGATATTAAAGTGAGCTTTTAAGGATACCAAGGAACATTGTATCTACCAAAAGACATGGCTACTTGCCAGGCTCACTGAGTCAGGGATAAGAAAATAGCAGGAACCAATATCCATTTAATTTCCCCCTTATATCAATTTCAATTCATATAACCTATGCTAAGTTACTTTCTTTTCCATTCCCACTAATTTATTAATTTAAAAGCCTGCATCTTTCTTCTCTCAAGTTGTCATCATGCTACAATATGTCATCGAATAACTGTGCTGAATAAATTAGAACAAATTTACTCACTATATCTTCATATGTCACAGCAATGTTTTTGCAATAGGATGGATGTCTTGACATTTAGCAACATTAAGTTTGCCAGTGTGCTTTCAGATTATATGATGGTCCAGAATGTGATGGTATCCCATAGACTCTAGCAGAGTATTATAAATAGATGGCACTTGACATGCATTAATTTATTGATTTAAATATCAAATAGTTAATAGTATGAAATAGGTTCATTGTTTACATTTGATATGTGTACCTTCAAAACTAATTCATTTAATATCTAATAGAACAAAATTATTTTGTTTCTGCCTCTACTGGACATTTACATCTTTTCTGAACAGTTCTTTTTAGAATGCAGTCACCATCACTGCTATTTTCCTACATTTCTTTCTTTACAAGCTCTAAGATAAAAACCAAAATTGCAATATTGGAACATGATTATTAGTTAGGAAAAATTAATATATGTTTACACTATATCGCTTGCTCTATAATGTATTCAATAAGATGTTTTAAAGTTTGTGCTTCCTAATACGAGTGTGTATGTGTAGAGTTATCTTCACAGTTTTCATTTTCATTTGCATATTTCTACAATTAATACCCCCCCAGAAAATATATGCATGTGCTATGTTTAGTCGCTCAGTCGTGTCCAACTTTTTGAGACCCCATGGACTGTAACCCACAAGGCTCCTCTGTCCATGGGATTCTCCAGGCAAGAATAATGAAGTGGTTAGCATTGTCCTCCTCGAGGCAATATTCCTGACCCATAGGTCAAACCTAGGTTTCCCGCATCGCAGGTGGATTCTTTACTGTCTGAACTACTAGGGAAGCATAAATCACTAAGAATATAAAATTTCAGGATGCTTTAATTAGAGTACAATTCTTTTCCTATAGGAAAGTAAAGATTTTTATAAAGTTTTTTGAGGGAGAGAGAAAATATTATAAAGAGAAAGTAGTTATTTGTAATTTTGTTTTCTACACAATCTTAAGCAGTTTCTATGAATAAGCGAAGAACTGTCATTGAAGTTTTTATAATACACTAGGAATTATTTCCAAAATCAGATTGAATATATTCTTTGCAGCCAAAGATGGAGAAGCTCTATATAGTCAACCAAAACAAGACAAGGAGCTGACAGTGTCTCAGATCATGAACTCCTTATTACCAAATTCAGACTTAAATTGAAGAAAGGAAAACCACTAGAGCATTCAGATAATACCTAAATCAAATCCCTTATGATTATACAGTGGAAGTGAGAAATAGATTTAAGGGACTAGATCTGATAGATAGAGTGCCTGATGAATTATGGACGAAGTTTGTGACATTGTAGAGGAGACAGGGATCAAGACCATCCCCATAGAAAAGAAATGCAAAAAAGAAAAATGGCTGTCTGAGGAAGGCTTAAAAATAGCTGGGAAAAGAAGAGAAGTGAAAAGCAAAGGAGAAAAGGAAAGATATAACCACCTAAATGCAGACTTCCAAAGAATAGCAAGAAAAGTTAAGAAAGACTTCCTCAATGATCAATGTAAAGAAATAGAGGAAAACAACAGAATGGGAAAGACTAGAGATTTCTTCAAGAAAATTAGAGATAGCAAGAGAATATTTCATGCAAAGATGGGCTCGATAAAGGACGGAAATGGTACGGACCTAACAAAACCAGAAGATATTAAGTAGAGGTGGCAAGAATACACAGAAGAACTGTACAAAAAAGATCTTCATGACCAAGATAATCACGATGGTGTGATCACTCACCTAGAGCCAGACATCCTGGAATGTGAAGTCAAGTGGGCCTTAGAAAGCATCACTACGAACAAAGCTAGTGGAGGTGATGGAATTCTAGTTGAGTTATTTCAAATCCTGAAAGATGATGCTGTGAAAGTGCTGACTAAATTAGCCAGCAAATTTGGAAAACTCAGCAGTGGCCACAGGACTGGAAAAGGTCAGTTTTCATTCCAATCCCAAAGAAAGGAAATGCCAAAGAATGCTCAAATTATGGCACAATTGCATTCATCTCACATGCTCATAAAGTAATGCTCAAAATTCTCCAAGCCAGTCTTAAACAGTACGTGAACCCGTGAACCGTGAATTTCCAAATGTTCAAGCTGGTTTTAGAAAAGGTAGAGGAACCAGAAATCAAATTGCCAACATCCACTGGATAATCGAAAAAGCAAGAGAGTTCCAGAAAAACTCTCTATTTCTGCTTTATTGACTATACCACAGCCTTTGACTGTGTGGATCACATAAACTGTGGAAAATTCTGAAAGAGATGGGAATACCAGACCACCTAACCTGCCTCTTGAGAAATCTGAATGCAGGTCAGGAAGCAACAGTTAGAACTGGACATGGAACAACAGACTGGTTCCAAATAGGAAAAGGAGTATGTCAAGGTGTTATATTGTCACCCTGCTTATTTAACTTATATGCAGAGTGCATCATGAGAAACGCTGGACTGGAAGAAGCACAAGCTGGAATCAAGATTGCCGGGAGAAATATCCATAACCTCAGATACGCAGATGACACCATCCTTATGGCAGAAAGTGAAGAGGAACTGAAAAGCCTCTTGATGAAAGTGAAAGAAGAGAGTGAAAAAGTTGGCTTAAAGCTCAACATTCAGGAAATGAAGATCATGGCATCTGGTCCCATCACTTCATGGGAAATAGATGGGAAAAGAGTGAAAACAGTGTCAGACTTTATTTTTGGGGGGGCTCCAAAATCACTGCAGATGGTGATTGCAGCCATGAAATTAAAAGACGCTTACTCCTTGGAAGAAAAGTTATGATCAATCTAAATAGCATATTGAAAAGCAGAGACATTAATTTGCATGCGAAGAGTTGACTCATTGGAAAAGACTGATGCTGGGAGGGATTAGAGGCAGGAGGAGAAGAGGACAACAGAGGATGAGATGGCTGAATGGCATCACTGACTCGATGTAGGTGAGTCTGTGTGAACTCCGGGAGATGGTGATGGACAGAGTGGCCTGGCATGCTGCGATTCATGGAGCTGCAAAGAGTCGGACACGACTAAGCAACTGAACTGAACTAAACTGAACTGTTCTATGTGCATTTCACATACCAATGCTCTTGATACCCTCAACAAAACTGGAGAGGTATTCCATCAATGTCTCCTCCCACCTATACAGGACTTTTATATGAACTGGAATTCAAAAAGTATCACTTTTGTGAACGTAATGGTGAGTATAATATCATTTCTTAACCAAATGTATATTAGCTTTAAATTCCTGGCATACAAATTGCAATAATAAAAGTATTGAACATAAAATAAAATCAAAATTAATCAAATTAAGTAAGAATTCAAAGCCATTATGATATATATATATATATTTAATCACACAATTACACATATTCCAATATAAGAAAGAAATTTACTGAGGAAATTTCAGTGTACTTTCCTTACTCAGGAACTTTCTTCCGTATATTTTGCTATATTTTGCAGACTTTTGAGGCATTAAACCTTAATTAGTCTTTATAAAAAAAGAATATTTGGAGAGTAGCTTTCAGGTTTATTAAAAAAGTATGAGGGAGATATAAATATTTCTCATATACAACTACCATCACAGATATATAACTTTCCATGTTTCAAAGTTATTCCCAAAATGATACAAATTTTACTCAGGAAGAACCTACGTTCACATAATATTATCACCCTAAGTCCATGCTTTATGCTTCACTCTTGGTGTTGTACATTCTGTAGACTCGGGTAAACCTTTAATAACATATTCAACATTCAGTTCAGTTCAGTCACTCAGTCGTGTCCGACTCTTTGTGACCCCATGAATTGCAGCACGCCAGGCCTCCCTGTCCATCACCAGCTCCTGGAGTTCACTCAAACTCATGTCCATCGAGTCAGTGATCCCATCCAGCAATCTCATTCTCTGTCGTCCCCTTTTCCTCCAGGCACCAATTCATCCCAGCAGCAGAGGCTTTTCCAATAAGTCAACTCTTCGCATGAGGTGGCCAAAGTACTGGAGTTTCAGCTTTAGCATCATTCCTTCCAAACAACACCCAGTGCTGATCTCCTATATAATGGACTGATTGGATCTCCTTGCAGTTCAAGGGACTCTTAAGAGTCTTCTCCAACACCACAGTTCAAAAGCATCAGTTCTTCGGTGCTCAGCTTTCTTCACATTCCAACTCTCACATCCATACATGACCACTGGAAAAACCATAGCCTTGACTAGATGGACCTTAGTCGGCAAAGTAATGTCTCTGCTTTGCAATATGCTATCTAGGTTGGTCATAACTTTCCTCCCAAAGAGTAAACGTCTTTTAATTTCCTGGCAGCAGTCACCATCTGCAGTGATTTTGGAGCCTAAAAAAATAAAGTCTAGCACTGTTTCCCCATTTATTTCCCAAGAAGTGATGGGACCTCTTTCACTTTCATCAAGAAGCTTTTTAGTTCCTCTTCACTTTCTGCCATAAGGGTGGTGTCATCTGCAAATCTGAGATTATGGATATTTCTCCAGACAATCTTGATTCTGGCTTGTGCTTCTTCCAGTCCAGCGTTTCTCATGATGTACTCTGCATAGAAGTTAAATAAGCAGGGTGACAGTATACAGCCTACACGTACTCCTTTTCCTATTTGGAACCGGTCTGTTGTGACATGTCCAGTTCTAACTGTTGCTTCCTGGCCTGCATAAGGTTTCTCAAGAAGCAGGTCAGGTGGTCTGGTACTCCCATCTCTTTCAGAATTTTCCACAGTTTATTGTGATCCACACAGTCAAAGGCTTTGGCATAGTCAATAAAGCAGAAATAGATGTTTTCTGGAACTGTCTTGCTTTGTAAATGATTCAGCGGATGTTGGCAATTTGATCTCTGATTCCTCTGCCTTTTCTAAAACCAGCTTAAACATCTGAAGGTTCACAGTTCACGTACTGCTGAAGCCTGGCTTGGACAATTTTGAGCATTACTTTACTAGCATGTGAGATGAGTGCAATTGTGCGGTAGTTTGAGCATTTTTTGGCATTGCCTTTCTTTGAGATTGGAATGAAAATGGACCTTTTCCAGTCCTGTGGCCACTGCTGAGTTTTCCAAATTTGCTGGCATATTGAGTGCAGCACTTTCACAGCATTGTCTTTCAGGATTTGAAATAGTTTAACTGGAATTCCATCATCTACACTAGCTTTGTTTGTAGTGATGCTTTCTAAGGCATACCTGACTTCACATTCCAGGATATCTGGCTCTAGGTGAGTGATCACACCATCGTGATTATTGGTCATGAAGATCTTTTTTGTACAGTTCTTCTGTGTATTCTTGCCATCTCTTCTTAATGTCTTCTGCTTCTGTTAGGTCCATATGATTTTTGTCCTTTATCAAGCCCATCTTTACATGAAATGTTCCCTTGGTATCTCTAATTTTCTTGAAGTGATCTCTAGTCTTTCCCATTCTGTTGTTTGCCTCTATTTCTTTGCATCGATCGCTGAAGAATGCTTTCTTATCTCTTCTTGCTATTGTTTGGAACTCTGCATTCAGATGCTTGTAGTTTTCCTTTCTCCTTTGCTTTTCACTCCTCTTCTTTTCACAGCTATTTGTAAAGCCTCTTCAGACAGCCATTTTACTTTTTTGCATTTCTTTTCCATGGGGATGGTCTTGATCCTTGTCTCCTGTACAATGACAGGAACCTTGGTCCACAATTCCTCAGGCATTCTATCTATCAGATCTAGTCCCTTAAATATATTTCCCAATTCCACTGTATAATCATAAGGAATTTGATTAGCTCATACCTGAATGCTTTAGTGGTTTTTCCCTTTCTTCAATTTAAGTCTGAATTAGGCAATAAGAATTCATGATCTGAGCCACAGTGAGCTCACAGTCTTGTGTTTGCTGGCTGTATGGAGGTTCTCCATCTTTGGCTGCAAAGAATATAATCAATTTAATTTCGGTGTTGACCATCTGGTAATGTCCATGTGTAGAGTCTTCTGTGTTGTTGGAAGAGGGTGTTTGCTATGACCAGCGTGTTCTCTTGGCAAAACTCTATTAGCCTTTGCCCTGCTTCACTCCGCATTCCAAGGCCAATTTTGCCTTTCAATCCAGGTGTTTCTTGACTTCCTACTTTTTCATTCCAGTCCCCTATAATGAAAAAGATATCTTTTGGGGGTGTTAGTTCTAAAAGGTCATGTAGGTCTTCATAGAACCGTTCAACTTCAGCTTCTTCAGTGTTACTGGTTGGGGCATAGACTTGGTTTACTGTGATACTGAATGGTTTGCCTTGCAAAGGAACAGAGATCATTCTGTCATTTTTGAGATTGCATCCAAGTACTGCATTTTGGACTCTTTTGTTGACCATGATGGCTACTCCATTTCTTCAGAGGGATTCCTGCCCACAGTAGTAGATATAATGGTATTCTGAGTTAAATTCACTCATTCCAGTCCATTTTAGTTTACTGATTCCTAGAATGTTGACAGTCACTCTTGCCATCTCCTTTTTGACTACTTCCAATTTGCCTTGAGAGTTCCAGAAAAACATCTATTTCTGCTTTATTGACTATGCCAAAGCCTTTGACTGTGTGGGTCACAATATACTGTGGAAAATTCTGAAAGAGATGGGAATACCAGACCACCTGACCTGCCTCTTGAGAAATCTGTATGCAGGTCAGGAAGCAACAGTTAGAACTGGACATGGAACAACAGACCGGTTTCAAAGAGGAAAAGGAGTACGTGAAGGCTGTATATTGTCACCCTGCTTATTTAACTTCTATGCAGAGTACACCATGAGAAACGCTGGACTGGAAGAAGCACAAGCCAGAATCAAGATTGCTGGGAGAAATACCAAT
>SJYR01000896.1:1050580-1060586 GCA_006410655.1 Kobus ellipsiprymnus
AAGAATTGATGCTTTTGAACTGTGGTGTTGGAGAAGACTCTTGAGAGTCCCTTGGACTGCAAGGAGGTCCAACCTATCCATTCTGAAAGAGATCAGCCCTGGGATTTCTTTGGAAGGAATGATGCTAAAGCTGAAACTCCAGTATTTTGGCCACCTCATGTGACGAGTTGACTCATTGGAAAAGACTCTGATGCTGGGAGGGATTGGGGGCAAGAAGAGAAGGGGACGACTGAGGGTGAGATGGCTAGATGGTATCACTGACTCGATGGAAGTGAGTCTGAGTGAACTCCAGGTGTTGGTGATGGACAGGGAGGCCTAACATGCTGCGATTCATAGGTTGGCAAAGATTCGGCCACAACTGAATGACTGAACTGTACTGAACTGAACTGAATTTGCCTTGATTCATGGACCTGACATTGCAGGTTCTTATGCAATATTGCTCTTTACAGCATCGGACCTTGCTTCTATCACCAGTCACATCCGCAGCTGGGTATTGTTTTTGCTTTGGCTCCATCCCTTCATTCTTTCTGGAGTTATTTCTCCAGTGATCTCCAGTAGCATATTGGGCACCTAATGACCTGGGGAGTTCCTCTTTTNGACCTTGCTTCTATCACCAGTCACATCCGCAGCTGGGTATTGTTTTTGCTTTGGCTCCATCCCTTTATTCTTACTGGAGTTATTTTTCCACTGATCTCCAGTAGCATATTGGGCACCTACTGACCTGGGGAGCTCCTCTTTCAGTATCCTATCATTTTGCCTTTTCATACTATTCATGGGGTTCTCATGGCAAGAATAGTGAAGTGGTTTGCCATTCCCTTCTCCAGTGGACCACATTCTGTCAGACCTCTCCACCATGACCTGCCCATCTTGGGTGGCCCCACGGGCATGGCTTAGTTTCATTGAGTTAGACAAGGCTGTGGTCCTAGTGTTATTAGATTGACTAGTTTTCTGTGGTTATGGTTTCAGTGTGTCTGCCCTCTGCTGCCCTCTCACAACATCTATCACCTTACTTGGGTTACTCTTACCTTGGGCATGGGGTATCTCTTCACGGCTGCTCCAGCAAAGCACAGCCACTGCTCCTTACCTTGGACGAGGTGTATCTCCTCACTGCCGCCCCTCCTGACCTTTAATGTGGAGTAGCTCCTCGAGGCCTTCCTGCTCTGCACAGCCACCGCTCCTTGGATGTTGGGTTGCTCCTTTCAGCTACCACCCCTTACCTGGGGCATGGGGTATCTCCTCCCAGCCGCTGCCCCTGACCTCAGATGTTGGGTAGCTCCTCTTGGCTGTGCTTGTGAGTATCACATATAATTTTTTTTGCTGCACTAAAGAACCTCTGTGTTCTTCCTATTCCTCTCTCCACCCTCTCCACACTGATTATATGTGTATGTTTGAAACTGCCAAACTGTCTTCCCAAGTGTACTGTACTGTTTTGCATTCCTATTAGCAATATGTTAGAATTCCTGTTTTTCTACATCCTGCCACCATCATATCCTAACAGAGCCTTCCCTTAGAGCCATCCTTATCCCAAAGTTACAGATCCAGCTTGCCCACTTCCCTTATCTACATTGTTCCAGCATGCCAGAAGATGTTCACCTTGAAGACCTGCTGTAGATATGGGTCTGGCCCAATGCAAGATTTACGCCATACCCTGTAGATTTCAAGCCTACAAGAGCTCACCATACCCACCAAAACCTCAATGCTAAACGTGGAAAATTTATAAAAAGAGAAGGGAACACCCAACTATCTTATCTACCTCCTGAGAAACCTGTGTGCAGGTCAAGAAGCAACAGTTAGAACTGGACATGAAGGCCAAAATATGGTATGGGTAATGGTAGTAATGCCAACTTCCTTCAAAAGGATTTATGCCCACACTGTTGTATTCATTGTCAACCCAAGCCTCTGTCAGAGACTCATGGGCACTCACAGGCAAGTCTCTTTTGGGGACACTGCTCTCTTCTCCTGATTCCTGGTACACACAAGGTTTTCTCTGTGCCCTCCAAGACTCTGTTTCCCCAGTCCCGTGGAAGTTCTGTAATCAAATCCCACTGGGCTCTAAAGTCAAATTCCCTGGGGATTCTCAGTTTCTTTGCAGATCCCCAGGTTGGAAAATCTGTTATGGGTCCTTGGACTTTCTTAACAGTGTTCTGCATTTTGTGGGTTGTCTGTTGGTGGTTCTGTGGTGGGGCTAATGGCGACCTCCTCTAAGAGGACTTGCATCATATGCTGCATGACCCAGGTCTGGGTTGCAGCCAGAGCCCCTGCCCCCGTGGCAGGCCACTGCTGACCTGTGCCTCTGCAGGAGACACTCAAAGGCAGGTCTGGCTCAGTCTGTTGTGGGGTTTCTGGGTCCTGGTGTGCACAAGGTTTTATTTGATCCTTCTGAGCTTTTCTGGTGGGTATGGTGTTTATTATAAGTGCAATTTTCCCCTTCTGTCTTTTTGTTGGGGCTTCTTCTTTGCCCTTGGACATGGAGTATCATTTTTTTATGGGATCAAACATTCTCCTGTCAATGAATGTTAGACAGCAAGTTGCAATTTTGGAGTTCTCCCAGGAGAAGATGAACTCACATCCTTCTACTCCGCCATCTTAGAGAATTAACTCCAGGAAGAATGAAAAGGAAGAGCCAAAGCAAAACAATGCACAGTTGTGTATGTGACTGGTGATTGGAAATAAAGTCCAGTGCTGTAAAGAGAAATACTGCATAGGAACTTGGAATGTTAGGTCCATGAATCAGGGTAAATTGGAAATGGTCAAAAAGGAGATAACAAGAGTGAACACTGACATTTTAAGAATCAGTGAGCTAAAATGGACTGGAATGGGAGAATTTAATTCAGATGACCATTACATCTACTACTGTGGGCAAGTATCCCTTAGAAGACATGGAGTAGCTCTCACAGTCAACAAAAGATTCTGAACTGCAGTACTTGGGTGCAATCTCAAAAACAACAGAATGATCTCTGTTTGTCTTCCACCCCCCCCCCCACCAATGGCAAGCCATACAATATCACAGTAATGCAAATCTATGCCCCAACCACTAATGCCAAAGAAGCTGACTTTAAATGGTTATATGAAGACCTACAAGGTCTTCTAGAACTAACACCAAAAAACGATGTCATTTTCATCATAGGGGATGGGAAGCCAAAAGTATAAAATCAAGAGATATCTGGAGTAACAGGCATGTTTGGCCTTGGAGTACACAATGAAGCAGGACAAAGGCTAACAAAGTTTTTCCAAGATAATACACTGGTCACAGCAAATACCCTCTTCCAACAACACAAGAGACGACTCTACACATGGACATCACCAGATGGTCAATACCAAAATCAGATTGATTATATTCTTTGCAGCTGAAGATGGAGAAGCTCTATACAATCAGCAAACACAAGACTGGGAGTTGATAGAGGCTCAGATCATGAACACTTTATTGCAAAATTCAGATTTAAATTGAAGAAAGTGGGGAAAACAATAGAATATTCAGTTATGACCTAAATTAAATCCCTTATGATTATGTACAGGAAGTGACTGATACCCATCTGAATGCAGAGTTCCAAAGAAGAACAAGAAGAGATAAAAAACCTCTCTTAGGTAAACAATGCAAAGAAAATGAAAACAATTGAATGGTAAAGACTAGAGATCTTTTCAAGAAAATTAGAGTTACCAAGGGAACTTTTAATGCAAACATGGGAACAATAAATGATATTAATAATATGGATCTAAGAGAAGCAGAGGATATTAAGAAGAGGTGGCAAGAATACACAGAAGAACTATAGAAAAAAGATCTTGACCCAGATAATCACAATGGTGTGATCACTCACCTAGAACCATATATCCTGGAATGTGAAATCAAATTGGCCTTAGGAAGGATCACTGTGAAAAAGTTACTGGAGGTGATGGAATTCCAGCTAAGCTATATCAAATCCTAAAAAATGACACGATTAAAGTGCTGCAGTCAATATGCCAGCAAACTTGGAAAACTCTGCAATGGCCACAGGACTGGAAAAGGGCTTCCTTCGTGGCTCAGAGGTTAAAGCATCTGCCTCCAATCCTGGAGACCCAGGTTCGATCCCTGGGTCGGGAAGATCCCCTGGAGAAGGAAATGGTAACCCACTCCATTATTCTTGCCTGGAGAATCCCATGGACGGAGAAACCTGGTAGGCTACAGTCCATGGAGTAGCAAAGAGTCAGACACGACTGAGTGACTTCACTACAAGGAAAGACAATGCCAAAGAATGTTCAAACTATGGCACAGTAGCAGTCACCTCACATGCTAGCAATGTATGCTCACAATTCTCCAAGTGAAGCTTTAACAGTATGTGAACTGAGAACTTCCTGTGGAAAATACTTATAGAGATGGGACTATCAGACCACCTTACCTTCCTCCTGAGAAAACTGTATACAGATCAAGAAGCAACAGTTAGAACCAGACATGGAACAACAGACTGGGTCCAAATTGGGAAAGGAGTATGTCAAGGCTGTATATTGTCACCCTGTTTGTTTACCTTATGTGCAGAGTATATCATGTGAAAAACCAGGCTGGATGAACCACAACCTGGAATCACAACTGCTGAGAGAAATATGAATAACTTTAGATATGCAGATGAAACCACCCTTATGGCAGAAAGTGAAGAGGAACTAAAGAGCCTCTTGATGAAATTGAAAGAGGAGAGTGGAAAAGCTTACTTAAAACTCAACATTCAGAAAACTAAGATCATGTCATCTGTTCCCATCACTTTGTGGAAAATAGATGGGGAAGGAACACAAACAGTGACAGACTTTATTTTCTTGGGCTCCAAAATCACTGCCAATGTTGACTGCAATCGTGAAATTAAAAAATTGTTGCTCCTTGGAAGAAAAACTATGAACAACCTAGACAACATATTAAAAAGGAGACACATTAATTTGCCACCAAAGGTCCATCTAGTCAAAGCTATTGTTTCTCCAGAAGTCACGTTTGGATGTGAATGAGAGTTGGACCATAAAGATAGCTGAATGCTAAAGAACTGATGCTTTTGAACTGTGATGTTGAGGAGATGCAACCAGTCCATTCTAAGGTAAATCAATTCTGAATATTCAGTGGAAGGAATGATGCTGAAGCTGAATCTCCAATACTTTGGCCACCCGATGTGAAAAACTGGTTCCTTGGAAAATACCCTGATGCTGGGAAAAATTAAAAGCAGGAGGAGAAGGGGATGACAGAGGATGAGATGGTTGGATGGCATCACCAACTTGATGGACATGAGTTTGAACAAACTCCAGGAGTTGATGATGGACAGGGAAGCCAGGTGTGCTGCATTCCTTGGGGTAGCAAAGAGACACATTTGAGTGACTGACTGAACTGAGCTTAATAAAATATTTTTACATTTTGTCAGTTTAACTTATTGTGAGGTGGGGGCTAACTATGTGAATACTTAACATTTCATATTGAAATGTGCATTTTGCAAAAATCGACAATTTTACAAAATTTTGCAGTGACTCTGCAAAAGGTTAAAATTTCCACTGATTCTCACAAGGTATATTGTTCAACCCTCTGGGTATATACAATTGTCTCACTCCAAACCAAAGATGTTTATCATATTTTCAGCTGCAGCACAGTAGACTTGCTTGTTTCATAGAGTAAGATTCTATACTGCAGATAAGAAGTTATATTTTTCAGAAACATTGATTTTAATATTCATCACTGCTATTGACACACATTTCACTTTATTC
The DNA here is from genome assembly GCA_006410655.1 of Kobus ellipsiprymnus. Lineage (NCBI taxonomy): Eukaryota > Metazoa > Chordata > Mammalia > Artiodactyla > Bovidae > Kobus > Kobus ellipsiprymnus. Next base: position 1,056,287 of record SJYR01000896.1, read on the forward strand.
ATGGATATTTAGAAAATGAAATAGATCATACACCATTCTCCTTTTTATAATTTGTTCCATGTACTCAATAATCATTTGAGTTAAAGTAACAGACATCTAATAATACTTTCTCCATTTAAATTGATTTGAATTAATACATTTCTTAAAACGCCCAACTTACATATCTTTTGGGAATTTCTGTTGTTTTGTCTATGAAATTTTATTTTCAACAAAATCACCTAGATATTTTATTATCAAATTGTATTGCCATGGGACATGGATCTGAGAACAACCTCCAGCTCTTGAACATGTTCCTTGGCCAGTAGCCATGAAAAAAATAGAATATTTAGTCTAAACAGAGAACTCTGTTGAATTTAACAATATTTCTGATCTTGACAACTGTGACAAGATAAATAAGCATTACTTTAAACCAGCTAATTTGAAATAGTTTTCCCTCAACAATAGAAAGGATATGTATGCAATTAACTGTTACTATTTGAACAAAATTAAATTAAATTTCAGCTTTCAAAAAATTACTATTAATATTTGATTCAAATGGTTAAATGCAACAAATTATATGAAGGTACTTTTCCATCTATCATTATTATTATTAAAATATTAAAAATTTTACAGCAGATATCTAGATGGTATATAATTTTGAACAGTTTCTATAGATACGGTACAACTGTCATATCCAAACCACATTTTACCCATTTCTTGTTTCCTTAGTATGTAGTAGGAGATGTAGGTCAATAAATATTGAATAATAGGTTAAAAATTGACTTGCACAAATGTAAATTCTGTTGAAGATTTTGCATCTCTGTGTATATACATATATTTATGTATATGAGTATATATAAATATATATATATACACACACACAAGTATGTGTGTGTGTGTGTGTGTGTGTGTGTGCGTGTGTGTCTCACTTGTAAGAAACTCTATGTGGTTTGCTAAGCTCTGAATAAAGTATCAGAAATTTGTTCTTGAAGTCATAGCATGTGACTGATAGAGTAAAACTGAATTGGGAACAAGAAAACAAGAAATTACTATTGACTCTGCAATTTATTTTTAATGTTAAGACATGTTCTTTAATTATTAGTGGCTCTTGTTTGTTGACTGGTAAAACAAAGGAGGTATATTTTACTTCCATGACTATAAAACGTTTAGGGGTATAAACAATTGCCTAATCCAGTGTATAGTAAGAACCTATAAGAAGAAAGGAGCTCAAATAGTCATATGTTATATGGTTCAGGCAGATGCAGTTGTGTTGGTTCAGTTCAGTTCAGTTCAGTTCAGTTGCTCAATCATGTCCGATTCTTTGCAACCCCATGAATCACAGCAAGCCAGGCCTCCCTGTCCATCACCAACTCCCGGAGTTCACTCAGACTTGCATCCGAGTCAGTGATGCCATCCAGCCATCTCATCCTCTGTTGTCCCCTTCTCCTCCTGCCCCCAATCCCTCCCAGCATCAGAGTCTTTTCCAATGAGTCAACTCTTCGCAGGAGGTGGCCAAAGTACTGGAGTTTCAGCTTTAGCATCATTCCTTCCAAAGAAATCCCAGGGCTGATCTCCTTCAGAATGGACTGGTTGGATCTCCTTGCAGTCCAAGGGACTCTCAAGAGTCTTCTACAACACCACAGTTCAAAAGCACTGTGTTGGTTAGAGAACACTAATTGCAATAATAAATATATCCTAGCATGTATAATGGTTCAAACACAGCAGACGTTTATTTATATCTTCCTCCTTTAAGACCAAACCGGGATGACCCTGAGGGATGGGATGGGGAGGGAAGTGGGAGGGAGTTCAGGATGGGGAATACATATACACTCAAGGCTGATTCATGTCAATGTATGGCAAAAACCACTACAATACTGTAATTACCCTCCAATTAAAATAAATAAATATATATTTTTTTAAAAAGTAAGAAGCATATGATTATGCACAGTAGGAGGCCACCCTCCATGTGATGATTCAGAGAATTTCTGTCTCCTCCAACTACAACATGTGCTTGCTAAGGTCATTCTTACCTGAACCAAGAAAATAGCAAAGAGGAATGCAAAAGGCAATTTCTATGAAACAAGGATGTGAAGAGCATATGTCACTTTGGTTATTTTTTATTAGCTAGAAGCTAAGCACTTTGCCACATGTAATATAAAGGGTGGTGGAAATGTAGTCTTAGTTTTTAATCATCAGTTCAGTTCAGTTGCTCAGTCGTGTCTGACTCCTTGTGACCCCAGGCCTCCCTTTCCATCACCAACTCCTGGAATTTACCCAAACTCATGTCCATTGAGTCAGTGATGCCTTCCAACCATCTCATCCTCTGTCATCCCCTTCTCCTCCTGCCCTCAGCCTTTCAAAGCATAATGGTATTTTCAATAGACTCAACTCTCTGCATGATGTGGCCAAAGTATTGGAGTTTCAGCTTCAGCATCATTCCTTCCAAAGAAATCCCAGGGCTGATCTCCTTCAGAATGGACTGGTTGGATCTCCTTGCAGTCCAAGGGACTCTCAAGAGTCTTCTCCAACACCACAGTTCAAAAGCATCAATTCTTCTGGGCTCAGCTTTCTTTATAGTCCAACTCTCACACCCATACATGACTACTGGAAAAACCATAGCCTTGACTAGATGGATCTTTGTTGAGAAAGTAATGTCTCTGATTTTTAATATGCTGTCTAGGTTGGTCATAACTTTCCTTCCAAGGTTTTTAATCATGAATATGGATAAATGGTGTTTTGGTGAATACATAGAAGTTTGCATGAGGTCACCTACCCAGTCACTCAGTAACAACTTACCCCCTTCTTATTTTCCATATGTCATTTTCCTGTTCCTCCACAAGTGAGGAAACACATCTGTCTTCAAGTTATTAAATCTAACTAAAAGTCATAATCTCTCATTGTTGTGATAACTTCTTCATCAATCTGGTCAAAGCTGTTTGACCCAGTGGCTTTCAGAAAAACTTTACTTCTATTCCCACATCATCAAAATATTCAAAAATGGGGAATGGACAGGAAAACATAGACAGGAAAACATTGAAAGCCATCACTCAGAATAAAAAAACAAAGAAGAGGAAAATCCAAAGTAATGACATAGATCTATCAGTTGCAAAATTATTTTGACATTTTAAAGACAGTTAATTTGCCATTGGAGGATCTTTGCTGGGAATGTACCCATGTGCTCTGTGACCCTTGTATCTACTCTGTGGGGCATACTTTCTTCATAATTACCCATGATTTTATCTGGAGGGGACACTGGAGAGTCTTCCCTCTGTGGGAAGTGAATCATATTTATATCCATTTTTCAACTGGATACAGTTAGTGCCACTGTGACTGTTTTTCTTATGTCTCTTTAGTAATGTAATAACTTAAAAATAGATTTCTTTTCTGTTCTGCTTTTTATTTGTTTATTTTTGTCATCAGTACCATGTCCTTGGGCTTCCCTGGTGACTCAGACCGTTAAGAATCTGCCTGCAATGCAAGAGATCTGAGTTTGATCCCTGGGTCAGGAAGCTCCCCTGGAAAAGGGAATGGTTACTCACTCCAATATTCTTGCCTGGAGAATTCTATGGACAGAGTAGCCTGTCAGGCTACAGTCCATGGGGTTGCAAGAGTTGTACATGATTAAACGACTAACCACTTTTACTTTAATGATGTCCTGATAAACAAAGTACTTTAATAAACTTTCCAAGTATCTTTATTTTGGCATCATTTTGGTGATATAAACCATACACAAAGTGTGAATTTAAATAAATTTTGACATATATGTACATTTGTGAAAATTTTGCCACAATTAAAGCAAGATATGAACAAAACTTCCTTCAAACTCCTTTAGGGTCTCTCTCTCTGTCTCCTTCCCATCGTCATTCCAACCACAATACCAAGAAATCATTTATTTACTTACTTGGCACTGTATTTTGATTTTTTTGTGAAATTCATTCAGCTGTGTCCGACTCTTTGTGACCCCATGAACTGGGGCCTTCCAGGCTCCTCTGTCCATGGAATTCTCCAGGCAATTCTACTGGAGTGGGTAAGTGTTCCCTTCTCCAGGGGATCTTCCCAACCCAGAGATCAAACCCTGGTCTCCCACACTGGAGGCAGATTCTTTACTGTCTGAGCCACCAGAGATAGTCACAACAAGTTCACTTTTCTGCCTAGATTTAAATTTCCTTTTCAATTATTTTTATTACTTTTACAAATATTTCATATCTTATACAAATGAAATTACTATATATATTTGCACATTGTCGACCTAAGTGCTTATTTCTCTTATATAAATATTAGGAAAGTAATGGCTATATGGTATGTCTGTCTCTTATACACA
>SJYR01000896.1:1060760-1078171 GCA_006410655.1 Kobus ellipsiprymnus
GTTATTATACAAAGTATTTACATCATTTTGCTTTCCTTTAAGAAATGAATGAGCGTGTCAGTATCTCCACCACATTCTTGGCAACAAGTAATAGGTCTTTTTATTAAATGTTTCTTACTCTAGTAATTGCATTGTGATACATCATTGTGATTTAAATTTGCATTTCTCTAATGAGTAGTGATGTTTAACTTTTTCTGTGTGTGTGTACTCAGTCGCTCAGTCATGTCCAACTCTTTCATGACCCCATGGACTATATAGCCAGCCAGGCTTCTCTATCCATGGGATTCTCCAGGCAAGAATACTGGAGTGGGTTGACATTTTCTCCTCCAGGAGATCTTCCCAAATTAAGGATCCTATCCATCTTTTGTATCTCCTGCATTGGTGGGCAGATTCTTTACCTAGGAAGCCTTAACAATTTCAATGTTATTTCATAGAATGTGATACGTTATAGAATAGAATATATGTTATATAATATGTTTCTATGCTCAGTCGTGTCTGACTCTTTGAGACCTCTCGGAACTATACCATCCATGGAATTCTCCAGGCCAGATCTTCCCAACCTAGGGATAGAATCCAGGTATCCCACATTGCAGGTGGATTCTTTACCAGCTGAGACACAAGAGAAGCTCTTTTCTATGTGATTGTTCTTATTTCTTCTCTTCTTTTTGATGGGTCAAATATTTGCCCATGTTTATTATTGAATTTTAAGATTTCTTTATGAAATCAGAATATAGGTCCTTTATAGAATATTTGAATTTCAGGTATTTTCTTCCATTTCTTCATTTTCTAACATACTTTTCATAATAATATCCTTTAAAGAAACTAAAATGTTTATTTTGAATTAGATGTGTATAAGAGACAGTTTCCAATGAGTCAACTCTTCGCAGGAGGTGGCAGAATTCATTTGAATTTACTATTTTTTCCTTAATTTAGCATGCTTTTTTGATGTTGTTATCTAAGAATACATTATTTTGCCTAAGAGAACAAAAACTCCTTTATGTCTTTTTTTCTGGAAGTTAAATTTTTATCATGTAATTAATTACGCTAAATGACTTAAGGATCTTTTCAATTCTATCATGTGTTTCATTTCTGGATTTGTTTCGATTGATTGACTTTTCTCCACATTTAGAGCCACTTTTTTCTTGTTTGTTTGAATGTTTTCTAATGCTTGACTAGATGATGGAAATAACCATACTTTCACATTGTTGGTTCTTGAAAATGTTTGAATTTTTCCAATTACTTTTGTTTGGGGCACACTATTTACATGGAAATTCTTTGATATTGTAAGACTTCTTTCTAAGTTTTATTTGTTTGTTTATTTTTAGTTATGGAGAGAGAAAACATCACATTAAGCCAAGATTTGTCTCACTACTAAACTAAAATCCTACTTGAGCCCTGAATGCCTAAGTATTCTACCTGAAATCTGTAAATTTGAATATCTTTCATTCTGGTTGAAGGAAAAAATAATTATCTCTAGAATTCTGCTAGTTCCAATTACTGCTTTTATTACATTTTTTAGATGTCTCTTTCCATAGCTTACTTTCATGAAATGATAAGGACTCAGCTGAAGACTCATGTGGGCCATTTAAAATATATTTAGTCTTTCTCTTTCTGTCTCCTTCTACCTGCCCAACCCTTCTCATCTATGTTTGTCTCTCCAGTAAACTGCTCTGTGAACTCCATATTTGTTGATCTCTCCATTCTTCCAGCTCTGTCTCTTCAGCATTGGATTCCATCTCTCAGCACTGAAGCTTACAATGAATCTCTATACAGAGAGCTGAAATATTAATTTACCTCATCTTTTTCCTCTTTCAAGAAATCACTCTACTGTGGTACCTAATATCCAAGTTTTGAAAATCATGGTTTTACATACTTTGTTAATTATATTCAGCTGCTCCAGGGAAGAGGTAAATCCAGTCTTTATTATCCCATTTTTACCAGAAGCATAATATGCTTTTTACCTCTTGAAACTTTACCTGATATTGACAGCACCTATGTGACTCATGTAGCAATAAAAGCTGGGCTTCCTGGTTCAGCATGTGGCTGTCACTTATGAAGTGATTTATAAATTCAGGCTCCTCCAGTCACTTGGCTCTTCAATGATCAGCACATTACTTTTCTTGTGTATCCTCCATGTGGTTAAAAAAATAAAATAGTATCAAAGGGCATACATGACAGTTTTGCAATTATTTATCCCTCAAATTTAAAATATTGTTATTGTGCATATTTGATTTCTTAAACTCAAAACAAATCTACAAAAAAAAGAAGGTTGAAAACAGTATAAATGCATTCCCAGAAAGAATAGAGAAACAGATTTTGATGGACAGTTGAACAATTATGACTTACAAAACATTAGACAAGGCTTTTATTGTTGGTGGTGGTTGTCTTATTCTTATTTCAGTATATTTCAGATCAGTTCAGTCACTCAGTAGTGTCCGACTGTTTTTGACCCCATGAATTGCAGCACAACAGGCCTCCCTGTCCTTCACCAACTCTCGGAGTTCACTCAGACTCACGTCCATTGAGTCAGTGATGCCATCCAGCCAGCTCATCCTCTGTCGTCCCCTTCTCCTCCTGCCCCCAATCCCTCCCAGCATCAGAGTCTTTTCCAATGAGTCAACTCTTTGCAAGAGTTGGCCAAAGTACTAGAGTTTCAGCTTTAGCATCATTCCTTCCAAAGAAATCCCAGAGTTGATCTTCAGAATGGACTGGTTGGATGTCCTTGAAGTCTAAGGGACTCTCAAGTGTCTTCTCCAACACCACAGTTCAAAAGCATCAATTCTTTGGCACTCAGCTTTCTTCACAGTCCAACTCTCACATCCATACATGACCACAGGAAAAACCCATAATCTTGACTAGACAGACCTTTGTCAGTAAAGCAATGTCTCTGCTTTTCAACATGCTATCTAGGTTGGTCACAACTTTCCTTCCAAGGAGTAAGTGTCTTTTAATTTCATGGCTGCGGTCACTATCTGCAGTGATTTTGGAGCCCCCCAAAAGTAAAGTCTGACACTGTTTCCACTGTTTCCCCATCTATTTGCCATGAAGTGATGGGACCGGATGCCATGGTCTTCGTTTTCTGAATGTTGAGCTTTAAGCCAATTTTTTTCACTCTCCTCTTTAACTTTCATCAAGAGACTTTTTAGTTCCTCTTCACTTTCTGCTATAAGGGTGGTATCATCTGCATATCTGAGGTTATGAATATTTCTCTCAGCAATCTTGGTTCCAGCTTGTGCTTCTTCCATCCCAGCGTTTCTCCTGATGTACTCTGCACATAAGTTAAATAAGCAGGGTGACAGTATACAGCCTTGACGTATTCTTTTTCCTATTTGGAACCAGTCTGTTGTTCCATGTCCAGTTCTAACTGTTGCTTCCTGACCTGCATATAGGTTTCTCAAGAGGCAGGTCAGGTGGTCTAGTATTCCCATCTCTTTCAGAATTCATAAATGAGAGTGATTCNTATTCTTTTTCCTATTTGGAACCAGTCTGTTGTTCCATGTCCAGTTCTAACTGTTGCTTCCTGACCTGCATATAGGTTTCTCAAGAGGCAGGTCAGGTGGTATGGTACTCCCATCTCTTTCAGAATTTTCCACAGTTTATTGTGATCCACACAGTCAAAGGCTTTGGCATAGTCAATAAAGCAGAAATGGATGTTTTTCTGGAAATCTCTTGCTTTTTCCATGATCCAGTTGATGTTGGCAATTTGATTTCTGGTTCTTCTGCCTTTTCTAAAACCAGCTTAAACATCTGAAGGTTCACAGTTCACGTACTGCTGAAGCCTGGCTTGGACAATTTTGAGCATTACTTTACTAGCATGTGAGATGAGTGCAATTGTGCGGTAGTTTGAGCATTTTTTGGCATTGCCTTTCTTTGAGATTGGAATGAAAACGGACCTTTTCCAGTCCTGTAGCCACTGCTGAGTTTTCCAAATTTGCTGGCATATTGAGTGCAGCACTTTCACAGCATCATCTTTCAGGATTTGAAATAGTTTAACTGGAATTCCATCATCAACACTAGCTTTGTTCGTAGTGATGCTTTCTAAGGCCCACTTGACTTCACATTCTAGGATGTCTGGCTCTAGGTGAGTGATCACACCTTTGTGATTATTGGCCATGAAGATCGTTTTTGTACAGTTGTTCTTTGTATTCCTGCTACCTCTTAATATCTTCTGCTTCTGTTAGGTCCTTACCATTACTGTCCTTTATCGAGCCCATCTTTACATGAAATGTTCCCTTGGTATCTCTAATTTTGTTGAAGAGACCTCTAGTCTTCCCCATTCTGTTGTTTTCCGCTATTTCTTTGCATTGATTGCTGAGGAAAGATTTATCCCTTCTTGCTCTTCTTTGGAACTCTGCATTCAGATGCTTATATCTTTCCTTTTCTCCTTTGCTTTTCTCTTCTCTTCTTTTCACAGCTATTTGTAAGGCCTCCCCAGACAGCCGCTTTGCTTTTGTTTTTTTGCGTTTCTTTTACATTGGGATGGTCTTGATCCCTGTCTCCTGTACAATGTCATGAACCTCCGTCCATAGTTCATCAAGCATGCTATCTATCAGATCTAGTCCCTTAAATCTATTTCTCAGTTCCACTGTATAATCATAAGGGATTTGATTTAGGTCTTACCTGATTTCTTGAAGTTTGTGTGTGATTGAGTGAATGTGTGTGTGTGTGTATTTTCAAATGAAGCTACTGAGGTTTGAGATTTTATATTAAATGAAATACACAACTAGTTGATAAAAACAAAATAAAATATAAAGCTAATTTCTCATAGCCAAACTGTCCCAGAACAAAGGACTCTGTACTAGGTTTGTAACAACAACAACAACAAAAAGTTAAGACATTTTCCTTATTTAAGTAAATAGATTTTTCACAGACATAAAAACTAAATTTAAATTATTTATAAATTATTTTAGTAATTTTTTAATAAATTTACTTTCTGATCTAAAGGACCAGTTTGATTTTTTTTATCATTTGTGCTCTTGTAAGATTAATTTTAAGTTTCATCTTCCTTTGTCAAGATTGTCTTATAAAATTGAATTATTTAGGCACTCTAGTTTATGAGTATATTATATTATCCAGTGCTCTCCAGAGAAACATAACCAGTAGGATCTATCTATATCTGTCTACCTGTCTATGTTTTGCTGTTGAGTTCTTCATGTGTGAGTCTTTGCCACCCCATGAACTATGGTTTGCCATGCTGTCCTGTCCATGGAATTTTCCAGGCAAGAATACTGGAGCTGGTTACCGTTTCCTGCTTCAGGGAACCTTCTTGATTCAGGGATTGAACCCATGTCTCTTGCATCTTCTGCATTGTCAGACAGATTCTTTACCATTGCACCACCTGGGAAGCCCCATCTATGTCTCTATCTGGATGTTAAAGAATTGGCTCATGTGTCTATGGAAGCGGACATGTCCCAAGCTCTACTGTCTCTTTAGATCCAAGACTCTAAATGGTGTAGTACTCCTGAGAACCATAAGATCCTCACAGAAACACTCAGGATAATGTCTGACCAGATATCTAGGCATCTCATGGTACAGTCAAGTTGACATGTAAAGCTAACCATTACAATAAGTGTTATTCTATTACAGCTATGCTCTAAGGGAGAATACTAGAAAATCATTTGGAAAATAACAGTAGAACCTCTTTCCAGAACACAGTAAATCATACCATTACCAATTTAATTTTGCTAATGAAATTATGAACATAATATGAAAATAAAGGTAGTAGCTGATACAGCACAGAACATGCATTATGAATCAATATTTTAAAATATGTGGTTCAGTTTATTACCCATGTTATTCTAAGCATGTCTAACATAAATGTGTCTATAAGTGTGACTTTCTTTTCCTTCAAAAATGTTATTTGTGAGGGTAAAAGCTGTGGAAGTGTCTCTCAGGACTTAGATCTTATAAAATATAGCAAATGATTTATATCACAACAGACATAACTCATAAGTTCAAGTATTCCCTACTGTGTTTCTTGCCCCATTTTCAAATACCAAGTTTATCTCCTTGGTCCTTTAACCATATTTAGTTTATGTGATTGGTGGAGGGTAAAAGAGAATTGGATTATTCACTGTGTTGTAATTCTACATAAATATTAAATTGAAAAAATGTAACTAATATATTTAATATATATTTAGCAATGCAAAAAAGAAATTTTGGAAGGACTTCAAGGAAGGCCTGAAATATAACTTACTTGGAAAAATACATAAGTATTCATCCTTTCAGGCAAAATATATATGATATATCATATTACTTGAAGTGCATATTTATGGAAATTTGCTTTGTGACCGTTCTTCTCAAAGGGAATGTCATTAAAAAGAAAGTTAATTTAAATTTATATCATTCATTTTTTGTATATTTTTTACTTTATTTGATCCCTTTACAAAACCAGTCAAGTATAAATCATTAGGGAGGAAAAACTTGTAGAAATACAATGAACATATGTGAAATAGATCTTCAGTTCAGGTTCGGTGCAAGAGACAGGGTGCTCAGGGCTGGTGTGTTGGGATGACCCTGAGGGATGGGATAGGAAGGGAGGTGGGAGGGGGGTTTAGGATGGGGAACCAGGTACACCCATGGCTGATTCATGTCAATTCAGTTCAGTTCAGTTCAGTCACTCAGTCGTGTCCTACTCTTTGCGACCCCATTAACTGCAGCACGCCAGGCCTCCCTGTCCATCACCAACTCCCAGAGTTCACTCAGACTCACATCCATCGAGTCAGTGATGCCATCCAGCCATCTCATCCTCTGTCGTCCCCTTCTCCTGCTGCCCCAATCTCTCCCAGCATCAGAGTCTTTTCTAGTGAGTCAACTCTTTGCAAGAGTTGGCCAAAGTACTGGAGTTTCAGCTTCAGCATCATCCCCTCCAAAGAAATCCCAGGGCTGATCTCCTTCAGAATGGACTCGTCAATGTATGGCAAAAACCACTACAATATTGTAAAGTAATTAGCTTCAATTAAAATAAATTAATTAAATAAAAAATAAATTAAAAGGAAATACAATGACCATAGCAATGTTTCCCAATAACTAAGTCACAGTTTGCTACCATGAGTAGAGAGATAGAAGGGATACAAGTTATTATATACAAAGTTCATAATCAATAACCTGTTTATGAGTCACACAGGAGCTATATAAAAAAGTTTCTTCTACTGATATTGAACAATATTACATCATCTCTACTTTTCCCCTTTTCTACATGAATATTAAATTACTTTTTCCCCTCTATTCCCAAATCATACAAAAATGCCAGAGAAGATGTTCATCATATTTGGACTATGATTTAGTGAGATTGACTTAAATTAGGTCCAAAGGCATAAATAAAATCTATTTGGGGAAGGAGCTTTAAGTAATAAGCAGCTTCTCCAAAGCTATTGAAACTATGTTAGCTCTAAAGATGCCAACTGTAGTTTAGGAAATGTGGAAATATGTGTCACATATATCTGTATTAAGAGGCAAATTGATTTTCAATGTAAACAACAAATGATAGTCATAATGGTAGAAATCGTGAAGCCTGAGTATTCATGTGTGACTGTACTTATCTCCATTAAGAAATCCTATGTAAGGCACTACAAGATGGAGAGGGAGAAATATTACAGACTTGATGATGGATAACCATTCCTCAGAACAAGAAGGCCAGGTGCACTTGCCCCAGTGCCTATAGTAATCAACACAATTACCCTATTTCATTCATTGTAGTCTCCCTTTCTTGTCTGCCATCTTATCTATTCTCCTGGAAAATCTACAACTTTTGTTTTAAAGCATTAATACAGAAGAAACAGGATAGATTTTTTTTTTTTGAAACAGAAAAAGCTGAGGAAGGACAAAAAGACTTAGCATTTTAAGGTATTTTCCAAAATGTAATTCTCTGATACAATGTACACTGTACTTTTCAGTAGAGCTTTATATCTTTATGCTTTCTTAGTTCTATACCCATTAAACTCAAATATGAAAACCAGGGAACTGGGATTATTAAACAATAGCATGTAATTTAGGAATAATGATATTAGTTGTAATATTTTAAATTTTAAGTTCATGACACTGTCAAAGTATTTCAAGCAATTATGTGACTAACATTAACTTCATCAGATCTATTTCAAAGCTATAAAACATTAGCTTTTGAAAAAGTGTATACAGCTGCATTTTAATGCAGGTAATAAGAAAATCTTTCTTCTTGTCCAGAAATAAGTTCAAAATTCCATAACTCTGAAATTCTCTTTTTCTTTCAGCATTAGGAGTTTGCAAATTAAATTCAAAAACTGTCTAGGCATTATATAAAAACATAGAGTAAGAAAGAAAGGTCCCTTGTTCCTAGTTTCTTTGAAGAACATATACAACTTGTTGCAGTCTTAATGACATCTTTGTTTTCCCAAGTATTTGAATTTTTTGGACAAATTGCACATAAAATATAACATTATTTTAATATAATTACAAGATGCAGTAATTTTTCAAATTTTGTACAGTACAATACCCTCCTTGTAAAATATAGTATTTTAAATGTGTAGTATGAAGTAACGGAAGATAATATGATAGTAATTTTTGTGTATGAAAGAAAAACAGCTTAAATATTAAAACTGCATGAAACTCATGACCACTGAGACAATTTTGACTTTCAACACACCAAGAAAAAAGACAAAAGAGAAACAGATAAAGTAGCAATGAAACTTCCTGTTGTCCTCTATTTTCTTTTTATTTTGTGTAAGGATATAAAGTCTATTATTTTTCAGGTTTCGCACAGTTTGCTCTGAATGAATAACTTTACATACCTTTCAATATCCTTGTTATTTATGTCATCAACTGACAGAAGTTAAGAGGAATTTATGTTTAACTCTTTAGACAGGTACTGACATCCTGATGTAGATAATTAGTACATAGCATTTGATAAGGAAGATAATAATCCAATTTAAAATAGAACACAATGCATTCTATTCAGAATTTCCTATTTACTTTCCTTCTCCATAAAAGACACTATCCTTTCATATACTTTATGTGTCTTTACTGAAAATATAGAGAAACTGTAACATATTCTGAATGATGATACAGAAAATCAAAATTCTCTACACAGAATATAGAATGTTATCAAAGTTAGAAAAATCACTGCTGTGCTGCACTCTGCTTAGTGTATTATACACAGAGACAGAGCATTTTCTTCCCAGAAGTGGCCAAAAGTGCCAAAGATTCAAAGCAAGGAAATAAGATTTCTTTCAGATATTTTAAAAAGTTTTTTTTTTTTTTTTTTCCTTTAAAGTCACCAGTCTCTGTGGCTAAAAAGGCAGACAGAGAGCTGCTCTTCAATTACAATGAAATTTTTAAAAAGTCTCAAAGTTGAAATTGGTTTAGGTCTGATTTTTAACATTTCCTACATCTTTTCAATATACGCTGAATCAAGGTCAAGAGAAACTGGAGTAGATTTTAAATGAGGAGCTGTATAATTTTGTCCTTAGGCTATTCTCTATGGACAATATTTAAATGTGATACTGTTTTTAAAATAATGCAGACACAGGCAAAGGAGGAGACTCTTGTACTACTATTCACTTACTATGATATAGGCAATTTATATAATTCAATTTAGTTAGATATACTTTTGCTAACATTTTCATAAAGCAAGGCATGAGAGGGCCTGTACTCTAATTTTTCTGATAAATTATTTCAGAATAATTTGCATATATTTCTTTGATGCATACAACTGAATAATCAGTGTGTAGATAAATTATTGAATATGATATTTAAATATTCTTTTTAAAATAAAATACCTGGTAGATATTAAAATGGTATTTCATATTCAGTTAAATTTACTTTTGTGCTTGAAAATTTAATTCAAAATACATGTGTCTAAAATTTGTAGATAATAAATAATTGAAATATTTTTTATTGCACCCGATGGCAACTTCTTATAAATGATAGCGTTCTACAAAAGCCTAATAGTTTTTCTTTTATAGGAGATTTAATTAGCAGACTCTCAATTCGGTGATATATAGCCTCCAAATCTGTTCTCTCGCTGAATCTCCACAGGCTTCCTGGAATCTACAGATGTACAGATTAATCTAGATCCTTCAGGGGAAATTGTGTAACAGATTTCCTCATTTCTGATTGAACACTACCATAAAAACCACTGCAATTTCTGTCTTTTGACCTAAGTATTGTTGAAGTCACATGGCTGGTATTCTTGATATGAACTCTACAGAATTATACCCAAGAGGCAAATTGATGTTACTCAACTAGCAGGCAGGCTCTAACTTGACTGTGGGACTGATAAGCCACAAAGTTAAACAGAGGGAGAAACAAGTTCGTCACTTATGTGTTTCTCACTTTCCTATTTTCTTTACCACCAATGTCTATTTTCACTTGGTAAAGCAAAATGAACACTAATATAGAAGAAAAAGAATTGAATGGACTAGAGAACAATTTGTTCATTTAAATATTTTATTATTTATTTTTCCTTTTAAAAACATTTTATTGAAGTTTAGTTTATTTACAATGTTGTGTTAATTTCCACTGAACAGCAAAGTAGTACATACATATATATGTATATTAACATTCTTTTTCATCTTCTTTTGCATTTGGTTTATCACAGGACATTGAATATAGTTCTCTTCTATAGAGTGGGACCTAGTTGTTTATCCATTCTTTATATAATAGTTTGCAACAATTGTTATATAACATAATGATCTCAAGCTCCCAACACATCCCTCTCCCATTCCCTTCCCCTTAAGCAACAACAATTTCCATTCTTTTTTTAAATTTGTAAAACTATTATTGAGATATAGTTGATTTACAACGTTGTATTAGTTTCAGGAGTACAGCAAAGTGAATCAGTTATAACATATCCATATATACACTCTTTGTTTAAATTCCATAAATAAATAAATGTTGTATTATACATTGGTATATTTGATTTAGGTAAAAATGCACATTATTATACATTACATATAATTTATCCTTTAATAAACTAATAAAATTAGTAGTGTGTTATTATTAAAAATATCTATGCAAGTGCTCCCACTCATTTATCCTGTCTGATCTTCTGTCCCATAAATTTTGGATGAATTTCTCAATTAATGTTTAAGAGCAAACAAAATCCTGGTGACTCTTTGAAAAGGCCTCTCTAAACCTGAAATGGAGGCTGGCTGTCAAAGCCAAGTCTTGATTTCTTTTCAGGTTTCAAGTTTTAACTTCTCTCAAAAAGCAAATCTTTTGAAAAACTGTAGAAGTAGTAGTTGCTCAGTTGTATACGACTCTTTGGGACCCCATGGATTGTAGCCTGCCAAGCTCCTGTGGCCATAGAATTCTCTGAATAAAAATCCTGGAGTAGGTCACCATGTCCTTCTCCAGGGAAACTTCCTGTCCTGGGATCGAACCTGGGTCTCCGGCATTGCAGGCAGATTCTTAACCATCTGAGCCACTGCGGAAGCCAATATATACAAGTTTACTCAACTAGAGGAGAACAGGAGATACATATTCTGCTATATGAATGGGGAGAATGAATGTAGAATAGAGTGGCTGAGGTTGGTGATGGGTGTGGGGAAACATAAAGACAATTGTTATCTAATTACAGCATTGACTAGTGCTAACTAGAATTTTAAGTACTAGAATCACATCCTACAAACTGGATGTTAAATCTCTAAAGATACAAAATAATCAGACTGATTTATTTGAGAACCAAACCAGAAGTAATAAAAATCGTGATTATTTTGACATTTTTCTTGTTACATGTTTTTGGAGCAGTAAAATTTCTTTAGAATTACAATTCTGAATGGATTTATTGTTGTTCAGTCACTCAGTAATTTCCGACTCTTTGAGACCCCTTTGACTGCAGTACACCAGGCTTCCCTGTCCCCACCTTCTTCCAGAGTTTGTTCAAACCCATGTCCATTGAGTCGGTGATATCATCCAACCATCTCATCCTCTGTCATCCCCTTCTCTTCCTGCCTTCGATCTCTCTTTTCCAATGAGTCAGCTCTTTGCATCATATGGCCAAAGTATTGGAACTTCAGCTTCAGCATCAGTCCTTCCAATGAGTATTCAGGGTTGATTTTCTTTAGGATGGACTGGTTGGATCTCCTTGCTGTCCAAGCGACTCTGAGGAGTCTTTCCCAGCACCACAGTTTGAAGGCTTCAATTCTTTGGTGCTCAGCCTTTTTTATTTTTATTGTTCAGCTCTAAGATCAGTACATGACTACTGGAAAAAGTTGACTATACGGACCTTTGTAGGCAAAGTAATGTTGTAAAATCTCTGCTTTTTAGCAGTGTTCATGGGGTTCTCAAGACAAGAATATTGAAGTGGTTTGTCATTCCCTTCTCCAGTTGGATTTATTAAAATTCACTTTTTTGGAAAACAATAAGCAGCAGGTTACTTGAATATACCTCACAAACCCAAAATAATTTCAATTGCTAAATACTAGATAATAAAACTTTAGATTTTAAATAAATGACATAGAAATGATCTTGAAATAAGTAGAGCTTCATATGTCCCCTGGTGGCTCATATATTAAAGAATCTGCCTATGATGAAGGAGACCTGGGTTCAGTCCCTGGGTTGGGAAGATAAACTGGAGAAGGAACAGCAATGCACTTCAGTATTCTTGCCTGGAGAATTCCATGGACAGAGGAGTTAAGCAGGCTACAGTCCATGGGGTCCCAAAGATTGGACACAGCTGAGCGACTTGAATTTCATGTTGACCACTAAGTTTTTAACCATATTTTATCTAAAATTTCTTCTCTAGAAAACTCCAGCTGTGGTAAAAGCATTAATTTATTCAAATAAGTGCAACATATGATAAAAATCTCATGACTCTTACATTTTAATTCTCTTGCTTACACTGGCCCCTTGGTTTGCATGACTCCTTGTTAGCTTTTATGTAAAAACTATATTTCCTACACAGTTCAAATCAATTCTTAACATTTCTTATTAATGGTTCATGCAACCAACATTGGCTTCCCAGGTGGTACTAATGGTAAAGAATCTACCTGCCAGTGTAGCAGACACAAGAGATGGGAGTTCGCTCCCTGGGCTGGGAAGGAAAATACCCTGGAGTAGGAAGTGGCACCCCACTCCTATATTCTTGCCTGGAAAATTCTATGGGCAGAGGACCCTCGCAGAGTAGTCCATGGGGACACAGAGTCGGACATGGCTGAGCAGAACAACCTATATTGGGTTTTACTCTTCAAAATGCTGCCCTACTAGATACATTTTTTTCCATAGGGCCTAGTTTCACAATTAGATTGTAACACTACAGAAGATAGATGGCTATTGTTGTATTTCTTATTTATCTAAGACCTAAAATAAGTCATCAGTTGAGCATGTATTAAGGTTTGTTCTAGATAATATTAAATTAGGAAGAAATTTTGATTAAATCTACAGTAATAAATGCTTACATTTTTGTAAAGTATGCTCATTATGGAATTATTAAACAGCTTTTCTGTCTGTGTCTTTGTGTGGGGAAGAGAAAAATAGAACATAGGATACTCACTTTTTATGAAGTGAAAGTTCCTCAGTTGAGTCTGACTGCAACCCGATGGACTATACAGTCCATGGAATTCTCCAGGTCAGAATACTGGAGAGAGTAGCCTTTCCCTTCCCCAGGTGATCTTCCCAACCCAGAGATCAAACTCAGGTCTCCTGCATTGCAGGTGGATTCCTTACCAACTGAGCTATCAGGGAAGTTATGAGGGAATATTTCATTTTCTATGAAGCATACAATAACTTAATAGAATCTCCATAAAACAAAGGGACAGTATTGCTTAATTTTTTTCAAATAAATTTATTAAAATATAGTATCAAAATGAAAATATTTATGTCCTTTTTCACAAAGATAATATAATACTATTTAATAGTTCTAGCAATACCAAAAAGTTAAATTTTATTGTTTTCTTTTACTAAATATATCCCCTCTCTCTTTTTCTCTGTTTTCCTTCTCTCTTTCTTTCTCATCTATTTCTCTCCCTGACTGTCTAAATAATGACATATGTGCATCACAAACTGGCATCTGTATTTATATACATAGATATAGTTACGTATACAAAAGGACTTTCTATGGAAGGTTCTCTTTTCATTTAGCAATGTATCCATCTCAGATATACTTTTATGTTTTAAGTTAAAGACAGTGCTAGAAAAAGATCACACAGAGTGCATCAGACAGCCAAACGTTTATTTATAATATTTTTATTATTGTCTCACTTGCCATACCAGCTATTAAATACTTCCAATATCAACTTTTCAAATAAATATAACTGACCCTTAATTAATAGTTTCATAAAACTCTATTTTCCAGATCTTTCTTATTTATTTAATCAATCCAAAATTGTTGGTTCCAGATATTTCTAATTTGAGAAACCCTATTTTAAACATTTTTTTTTTTTAACATAGTATACTGGGATCATATCTCCTTGGGAAAAATTTAGCAAGTGGAGTGAATGGCTCAAATAAATTTTGACACACATTTTCAGAATGTCCTCCAAAGTGCAGTTCTAATTTGCATACTCTGACTCCAAGATTGCATTAGACTGTTTCTTTCCCTTAAACCCCACTATCAAATCCCCACAACAGATCAGTACATTTCTTACAGTCAGTTAATTTATATTGATGCATCATTATCACTCAAAGTTCAGAGTTTATATTAGGATCCCTTTTGGGGCTACACATGCTAAGGACTTGGAAAAATGTAATCATATGTATCCACCACTGTAGTATCACAAAGCCATGCAAGCCTTTGACATAAGTGCCATAAAAATCTGTGCTCCACCTATTCATCCCTCCTTCCTCCTAACCTCTGGAAACCACTGATCCTTTTACAATCTCCATGTATGTGCTTTTTACAGAGTGTCACAGTTGAGCAATCTGAAGTTGTGGAAATCATATAATATGTATTCTTTCCAAATCAACTTCTTTCATTTAGTAATATACATCTGAGGTTCTTAACATGTCTTCATGATTTCATAGTTCACATATTTTTAATATTGAATAATACTCCATTTTTCAGATATGTCCCAGATTTTTTTTTAATCCATTAAGATATAGAAGGACATTTTGTTTGCTTTCAAATTCTGGCAATCATGAATAAAGCGGCTATAAACATTCATGTGCAAGCTTTTGTGTAGACATGTTTTTAACTCCTTTGCATAAATACCACAAAGCATGATTGCTGGATCATCTGACAAAATTCTGTCTAATTTTGCAAGAATATTCTAAACAGTTTACCTAAATGTCTGTATCATTTTGCATCCCCACAAGAAATGAATGCGAATTCTTGTTGCTTTGCATCATCACCAGAATTTTATGTTGTCAATGTTTTTGCTTTTCACTGTTCTCATAGGCCCTGATGGCTTAGATGGTAAAGAATCTGTCTGCAATGTTCAAGCCCTGGGTTTGATCCCAAGGTTGGGAAAATCCCCTAGAGAAGGGCATGGCAACCCACCTCAGTATTCTTGCCTGGAGAATCCCACAGACAGAGGAGTGTGGCAGGCTAGTGTTCATGGGGTCGCAAAGAGTTGGACACAACTGAGCGACTAGGCAGCAGTAGGTATATAGTGGCACCATATTGTTATTTTAATTTTCAATTCCCTAATGACCTATGAAGTTGTGGAGCTTTGTGTATTTATTTGACATTTGTATATATATTCTTTGGAAGATGTCCAGTTTTTTGCACATTTTTATTTGAACTATTATTTTTCTTATTGCTGAATTTTGAGTTCTTTATATATTTTTGTTAGTCAGATTAGGGCAAAAAAGGGCCCAAAATGGAAGTCAGAGGAAATGGTGACCAGAAAATTCATGTGGAAGGTGAACAAAGACATGAAAAAGCCTGCCAAATAGGAAAGCCATAGACCAGAATGAAGACTTCTGGTGGGAAAATGTGCCCAACACATTCCCTTCCCTGATTAGTCTCAGACTTCTTGTGGCTCAGCTGCTAAAGAATCTGTGCCTGTGATATGGGAGATCTGGATTCTGTCCCTGGGTTGGGAAGGTTCCCTGGAGAAGGGAAAGGCTCCCCACTCCAGTATGCTGGCCTGGGAAGTCCATGGACTGTATAGTCCATGGGGTCACAAAAAGCTGGACACAACTGGACAACTTTCACTTCACTATGCCCTATTTACATTCCCTTCGTTTATTGATCTCAGGCTCATGCTTCATTTCATAGGGTACAACCAGTCAGGTGCTAAGGATGGTCCAGGGGAGGAAACAAAAGATTAAAAAAGGGAAGCCAAAACAAGACCAGACCACTTCTGGGGGGATTGGTCCCCTCACATCTCAAGACTGTAAAGCTTACTGCTTAATAAATCTTGCCTGCCTGAGATATCCTGGCCTGTCATTTCATTTCTTTGATACAATGAGACAAGAACTGAGAGAAAAAAGAACTGACCCAACAATTTGAATTAAAAAGTCCTTTATTAGATGTGTCTTTTGCAAACATTTTCTCCCAACTGGGGCTTATCCTTGTTACCAAGTTCAAGTTCACTCTGCTCGTCATACAAAAGGCCAATGAATCTGAGACAAGATGTTGAAGCAAGGAATACGGCTTTATTTGGAAAGCCAGCTGACAGAGAAGATGGCAGATTAATATCTCAAAACAACCATCTCATCTTGGTCTGGATGCCAGAATCTTTTATGGATCAGAGATGGTGGAGATGATGAAACAAGTAAAAAACCATTAATCATGCAAATATCTCCTAGAATTGCAAGCCTCAGGCAGGGGGTTGTGTGTTAGTCTCTTCTTTCTTACAGTCATTCACAAATGGTCAGGGTCAGATTATCTCCTTGTGAGCTAAACAAAGGCACTTCAGTTTAGGAGTCAGGCAGAGAGACAGGATTCTCTGAGGTAGGTCATCATGAATGATTATAATAACAAAAGCAACTGTAATTAAAAAAAAAATAAAGTTCCATGGAAAAGAAATGCAAAAAGGCAAAATGGCTGTCTGGGGAGGCCTTGCAAATAGCTGTGAAAAAAAGAGAGGTGAAAAGCAAAGGAGAAAAAGAAAGATATAAGCATCTGAATGCAGAGTTCCAAAGAACAGCAAGAAGAGATAAGAAAGCCTTCTTCAGTGATCAAAGCAAAGAAATAGTGGAAAACAACAGAATGGGAAAGACTAGAGATCTCTTCAAGAAAATTAGAGATACCAAGGGAACATTTTATGCAAAGATGGGCTTAATAAAGGACAGAAATGGTATGGACTTAACAGAAGCAGAAGATATTAAGAAGAGGTGGCAAGAATACACAGAAGACCTGTACAAAAAAGATCTTCACGACCCAGACAATCATGATGATGTGATCCCTAATCTAGAGCCAGACATCTTGGAATGTGAAGTCAAGTGGGCCTTAGAAAGCATCACTACGAACAAAGCTAGTGGAGGTGATGGAATTCCAGTGGAGCTGTTTCAAATCCTGAAAGATGATGCTGTGAAAGTGCTGCACTCAA
>SJYR01000896.1:1078189-1097039 GCA_006410655.1 Kobus ellipsiprymnus
CTGGAATGTGAAGTCAAGTGGGCCTTAGAAAGCATCACTACGAACAAAGCTAATGGAGGTGATGGAATTCCAGTTGAGCTCTTTCAAATCCTGAAAGATGATGCTGTGAAAGTGCTGCCCTCAATATGCCAGCAAGTTTGGAAAACTCAGCAGTGGCCACAGGACTGGAAAAGGTCAGTTTTCATTCCAATCCCAAAGAAAGGCAATGCCAAAGAATGCTCAAACTACCGCACAATTGCACTCATCTCACATGCTAGTAAAGTAATGCTCAAAATTCTCCAAGCCAGGCTTCAGCAATACGTGAACTTTCTACGTTAGGGAGATATTAAATAAGTAAATAGATTCTCTTTTGTGTTTTGTTTTTTTGTAGCTGAGTTGAGAGACAAATAGGATAAGGGAGATGAGGGGAAGATAGTCTGTTTTGTACTGGGAGGTGAGACAAGGCTTCATTGATAAGGGGAACATTTAAGCAGAGACTTGAATGAAATAAAGGAGTGAATCATATAGATGTTGGCAGTGAGGGTTTCAGGCAAAGGGACCAGCAAGTGCAAAGGACCTGAGGTGAGACTGCACTGGGCATATTTGAGGGCCTGCAAGGAGGGCTGAAACAGAGTAAATGAAGGGAAATGTAATAGGAAGAAAATCAGAGAGATGGTGGCTAGTAAAGACTTGTGGACTGTTCTTAAAGAATTAGGCTTTTACTTTGAGTAAGTTTGTAAGATAATAGAGAGTTTTAAGCAGAGGAATGGTACAGTCTGATGTATTTTTATTTTATTTCTTTATTTAATTATTTAATTTTATTTTACTTTACAATACTGTATTGGTTTTGCCATACATTGACATGAATCTGCCACGGTTGTACGTGAGTTCCCATTCCTGAACCCCCCTCCCACATCCCACTCCATATCATCTCTCTGGATCATCCCTGTGCACCAGCCCCAAGCATCCTGTATCCTGTATCGAACATAGACTGGCAATTCGTTTCTTACCTGATAGTATACATGTTTCAGTGCCATTCTCCCAAATCATCCCACCCTCTCCCTCTCCCTCAGAGTCCAAAATTCCATTCTATACATCTGTGTCTCTTTTGCTGTCTCGCATACAGGGTTATCATTACCATCTTTCTAAATTCCATATATATGTGTTAGTATACTGTATTGGTGTTAAAAGGATCACTTTAGCTACTATGTTGAGAATAGACTGTTGAGTGCAGGGTAGAAGTGGAAGAACAGTTATGAAACTATTGAAATAGTCCAGACTAAAGATAATGGGGACTTGAATTAGGAATTAGGGTGATAGCAAGCTAGTTGAAAAGTGATAGAATTCTGAAGGTTTTTGAGAAAAGTAGAATAAGGTTCTCAGATGGATGGGATGTATCAGAGAAAGACTGGAGTTAAGGATGACTCTAAGGTTTTGGCCTGAGCAATCAGAAAAATTGCTGTTTACAGAGTTGAGTGAGACTGTGGAAAGATGTTTTGGTGGGGAGAATGTCAAGAGTTTGGATTTGGAATGTCAAAAGTCTAGCTGGAGATCACTATAGATATCTAAGAGGAGATGTAGAGTAATTGCTGGGATCTAATTGTCAGGAGATGTAAAATTTTATAGTTATGAGCAAATACATGGTATTTGAAACCTGTGTGATCATTTATAGAGTGAGTGTAGACAGAAAAAGGAGAGTGTGAGTGTTTGAGCCTGATGCATCCCCAGTAGTAGATGTCTAGGAGATAATGATGAAACAGTGAAGGGGGTTGTGAAGGAATTTTCAGTGAGGTGGGAGGAGAGCCTCCAGAGGTGAAGGGAGGAAAGCATTTATTTTCATAGCTGGTTTAGGCAGAAAAGCATAAAACATAAAGAATATATGAACCTGAACTACTTGCATCTTCTCAGTTCACCATGCTCGCCCTCACGGCAAAGCCTTTACACACGATGTTCCCATTGCTTGAAACCCTGATCTCTGCCGCACCCAGTGGCTCTCTCTTTGCCCTTTAGACCTCACCTTGGTTGTCATTGCTCCTGTGCAGACATTTTTTCTTGATCCCTGAGGGTTGGGTTGACTGTTGTCAATCATATTTTGTATTTGCCACTTTACTTGTCTGTCTCATCCACTATCCTACGGGCTTTTGTTCTTTTCTTTTATTAAAAAAAAGTTTATTTATTTGAATACACCAGGTCTTAGTTGTGGCTTGGATCTTTGATCTCCGTTGCGGCATGCAGGATCATAGCTGAGATATGTGGGATCTAGTTCCATGACCAGAGGTCCAGCCTGGGCCCCCTACACTGGGAGTGCAGAGTCTTAGCCTTTGGACATCAGGGAGTCCCTGTCGGCTCTTGTCCTATTCTCAGTTCCACACACAGTGCAGAGCACATGGTAGGGAGTTTCTTAAATCAATGAAAGAATAATCGGAACTTGATTGAAGAGTTTTTAATAGTTGCAATTTTTTTAGAGTACCACTCTTCAGAGATAAGGGTAAGTGGTAAATGTTATGTTTACATTTCCCAAAGATGCTTTCAGAGGATAGCCTGGGCTTAAGGCATTGTTGGCCTAGTCTGTCATTTCTTATATAATTTCTTATATTAATTTGATCATTAATTTAAAGTACCTAAAGAGTCTAACCCTGGAGGAGGAAATGGCAACCCGCTCTGGTATTCTTGCCTGGAAAATCCCATGGACAGAGGAGCCTGGTGGGCTACAGACCATAGTGTTGCAAAGAGTCGGACAAGACTGAGCGACTGAGCACACACATACAGAGTCTACATCATGAAGTAAATATTCAGTTGTTGTCAGGTCACTGTGCCTTAGATTTTTTCCTAAGACAGAAAAGTGAAAGTGAAAGTCACTCCGTTGTGTTTGACCCTTTGTGACACTGTGGACTATACAGTCCATGGGATTCTCCAGGCCAGAATACTGGAGTGGGTAGCCTTTCCCTTCTCCAGGGGATCTTCCCAACCCAGGGCTTGAACCCAGGTCTCCTGCATTGCAGGCAGATGCTTTACCAGCTAAGCCACAAGAGAAACCCTAAAATACTGAAGTGGGTAGCCTATCCCTTCTCCAGTGGATCTTCCCAATCCAGGAATCGAACTGGGGTCTCCTGCATTGCAGGCGGATTTTTCACTAACTGAGCTATCAAAGGAAACTAGTATATTAAAAACATATTTAAAAAAGGAACCAAGCAAACACTTTACTTCTTATATTTCAGTAAATTTATCTTAAAATTAACACCTATCTGAAAATCTTGTTTCACTGTAAAAGCTGCAAAAATATTATTTTAAAAATATTTATTACTTGTAAAATTATAATAACCGAAATACCCCTATTTCTCTTCATTCAGGTTAATTGAGATATTGTAATACTTTGACTAGGACATATTACTTCAGTATGAAGTGTGCTTTTCATGGTAAATTATCTTATGTGGTGGTATTTTTATATAAAATAAACATAATTGCAACATTTGGCTGACTGTTATTTTAGGTAGGATGAAGAGCCCAGTGCCATTAACTTCTCTTCTGACTCAGCACTAGGGATAGGTTCTGTTCATAGCAGATCTTTGCCACTACCTCTGACTCTTTTTCAGATGTACTATTATATAGATGTGCAATCACACTTTTGTTTTTCGTATATCAATACTTAAATGAGTGACAGAGAGGGTGAGATTTTTCCTTAGACTCTCACAATACAACGGACAGGTTGAGGTCTAAAATATTAAATAGGTGAACTATTATCTGAATTACCCTACTGCTGTAAAAATTCTGCATAATTACCAAATGCAAAATCTCCCATGACAGTAAGTGTTTATTTCTCCTTCTTGTGAATGTGGGTTGGCTGGAATTCAGTTCATCTAGACTTGTTAGGTTGGGTTCCAAGTTGCAGGTCTGCTCTGCACATGTCTTAGACTCCTTACACCAGTGGCTACCAAGTGCAAGTTCTCCTTATGGGGAAAGAGCGCAAGAGAGCAAAATCTCACAAGCACATTTAAAGCCTCTCTCTGTTCACGTCACTCCTGCTAATATTCCTTTGATCAAGGCAAGTCATCTGGCCAAACCTAACACCAACAGGTGGTTCAGTGTACTATTCCAGTGACAGGAACTACAAAGTCACGTTGAAAAGGTCCTGGAATCTGGGAAGGGTGAAGATTGGGAATAATAAAATATTTCATCACATCACCCAGTTAAATAAAATGCTAATCCCTTTGGAAAGCCTCACACCTCCCCCAAATTTCACAGCTGTATCTAACTATGGTTAGAATCAAAAGTTCTTCTGGGCTTGGTTTTGTGACTGGGGAATTTCTCAATTTTCTTCCAGGTCTCAGATCCTGTATTAATATTTTAGTGTGGCAAAGGGCCTTGGAGATAGATGATATAATCCAGTTCGTGCTAAGTCACTTCAGTCATGTCTCACTCTTTGCGACCCCATGTGCTGTAGCCCACCAAGTTCCTCTGTCCATGGGATTTTCCAGGCAAGAATACTGGAGTGGGTGGACATTTCCTCCTTCAGGGGTCTTCCCAACCCAGGGATTGAACCGTGTCTCCTGCGGCTCCTCCACTGCAGACGGGTTCTTTATTGTTGAGCCACCGGGGAAGCCTGATATAGTCTAGTGGTTCTCAGCTAAGGGGAGAATGGGAGTATCATGCTTTTTGCTAACAGGGATGGGCCGTGAAGGGGTGGTGTGGAGAGGCAGGTGTGGTCTGAAAAAGCAGCTCTCCTGATTCTATAATCCTCTCCCCACCTCCTGACAGTCATTAGAAAAGCATTCACATAGCTTATTCTCTTTTATTTCCTGATAAGGAAACAGATCCAGAACACCTAAGGGACCTAAGGTCAAACAGCTATTTAACAGAAAATGGGTTTAAAACTCAGGCTCCTTGATTTAGCATTAAGTGCTTCTATGCTTTTTCTGTTCAGACATACATCATTGTTAAGTGATGACATGGACTTTGTGACTACAAGACACTGAGCAGTTCTACTTGAGATTATATATTTTTGTTATTCTCTTTTATGTGTTGATCATATTTGCAGTGGTGGAAATCATGAACAAATCTGCTCATCAGGGAGTCGAAATTTCAACAGATTCTTTTGGAAGCAGCCTTCCTTTGTGAGTCATGAGTTTGTGTGTATATAAAGCAAGGGCCATCTCTCTCTCTCTTTTTTTAGAAGTTTGATATTCTTGGTAATAAATGTTTGTTTTTTATTTTTTAA
The DNA here is from genome assembly GCA_006410655.1 of Kobus ellipsiprymnus. Classification (NCBI taxonomy): domain Eukaryota; kingdom Metazoa; phylum Chordata; class Mammalia; order Artiodactyla; family Bovidae; genus Kobus; species Kobus ellipsiprymnus. Next base: position 1,083,384 of record SJYR01000896.1, read on the forward strand.
TAAGACTGATTAGGTCAGTCTAATGTTGCACATGTTATTATTGGGATCCTAGACTTGCCCGATGTTTCCCAGCAGTATTGATGTCTTGTCAGTGCTTTCCAAGCACAAATAATCTGTTCTCACTCACATGTTGGCCTTCTTACTGATGAGAGTAATCTTAGAATGGTCGGGAGATTTATTGTAATGCATTCTGACAGTTGTGTGGTTGAGACTGCCTCAGTCTGTGAAATCTGGTCTGCAGGACAAAAATGCTGGACTGATCACAGGGGAGGAAGGACCTGATTATTTTTATTAGCACGGTCCTCTTAACATTTCAGAAGAAGCTGCATGTGAACATTAGGGGGCAGTGTTTAAAAAGCTATAATTCACTAGAAATCCCTTTTTGAGAAATCTGTAGTGTTGCCTGTGTACAACTGGGTAGAGAATCACTGAAAGGACATATCTGTATATTTTCAGAAGTATTTTTTTTCCAAGGTGACCGTTCTCCACCTCTCTATACGTTTATAAGTATAATGATATTTTCCTTAGCAATTTATTTTTTTTAGTATTGTAAAAATATATTTTTCTTTTAAATTTTTAAATTTTCAATTTTTAAATTGAAATGTAGTTGACATACAGTTTATATTACTTTCAAGTGTGCAACATAGTGATTTTGTATTTTTACATTATGCAGTTGATCACCCCAATAAGTACTGGATGGCATCACGGACACGATGGACGTGAGTCTGAGTGAACTCTGGGAGATGGTGATGGACAGGGAGGCCTGGCATGCTGCGATTCATGGGGTCACAAAGAGTCGGGCATGACTGAGAGACTGAACTGAACTGTACTGAACTGAACAGTTCCAAGATATAGTCAAATTAACTCTTCCCTGTTACATCTTCTTATTGTCTTGATGATTACAAAGCAGAATTTTTAAACAGTAAATTCCAATTTATCAATTTTTTTTTTCTTTCATTAATTGTGCCTTTGGTATTGCACTTAAAAAACTGTATTTGTGGTTATGCTTTAAAACGTTTAAAATATTTAATTAGTCAAATATATGATTATAGAAAGAAGTCAATCAGATAAATATTTTAATATTTCTCCATCCAAATTCTCTAAATTTACACACATATTTTTTGTTAGTATATTAAAAATGCCAAACAGGTCAGGGAATAATTCTTATGAAATTGTAGAATCGGAACTAAAATATATCTTCAAGGATATTTGTATGAAAATCATGCACATATTATGTAGTATCTACAACTTTTGGTTCACTAAAAATAATATTTACTGGGTATCTAATTTTGGTACTAAGTATATAGGGTTCCTTGTAGCTCAGACAGTAAATAATCTGCCTGCAATGAAGGAAACCCAGGTTTGTTCTCTGGATTGAAAAGATCCCTTGAAGAATGAAATGGCAACCCACTCCAGTTTTCTTGTCTGGAGAATTCCATGGGCAGAGGAGCCTGGCAGGCTACAATCTATGGGGTTGCAGAGTAGAACATGACTGAGTGACTAACACACACACACACACACATATACACACACACTAAGTATATAATGACAAATAAAATATATCTCCTTTATTTGTGAATTTACAACTAAAAGGATAAAAAATAGAGTATGGTAAGTTAAATAGAGTGATCATGATTGAATATGTTTGTGAGACGTCTTCAGTACTAAGAGGAAAATGGCTGAGAATTATGAAGGAACCAATCATAAACATTTATAATTTTTAAGAAGAGATCTCTAGTCTTTCCCATTCCATTGTTTTCTTCTGTTTCTTCCTATTGATCATTTAGGAGGGCTTTCTTATCTCTCCTTGTGATTCTTTGGTATGCTGCATTCAAATGGATATACCTTTCCTTTTTCCTTTGCCTTTAGCTTCCCTTTTTTTCACAGCTATTTGTAAGGCCTCCTCAGACAACCATTTTGCCTTTTTGCATTTCTTTTTCTTCGGGATGGTTTTGATCACCACCTCCAATAAATTGTTATGAACCTGCACCCACAGATCTCCAAGCACTCTGTCTATCACATCTAATCCCTTGAATCTGTTTCTCACTTCCACTGTATAATCGTAAGGAATTTGATCTAGGTCATACCTGAATGGTCTAGTGGTTTTCCCTACTTTCTTCAAGTCTGAATTTTGCAATAATATGTATTTTTCTCATGAAAAATTAGTTGCTTTGTCTTTTCCTTTTAACATTTCAGTGCATGTTGAAACTGTAGAGAGTTTTCTGCAAGTTGATTCTATCCTTTTTTAGATCCTTAAACATGTACATCAGAAACAACAAGTAAATTTATATAGAATTATTGGCTTTTTCCATGAAGCAGATGCCTTTGTGACACAATGTATGTGATATAAAAAGAAACAAAGAAAATTTCCTGGTGAGGTGGAAGGAGTGGAGGGATGGGGAAGGGTGAGAGAAGATAAGCTGTGAGTTGACTCACTCAGAAGTTCCAACTGTAGTAATTTTGTTTTTTCTCCCAATGATTGCCCCACTCATCATTCTATGTTTATAGACAGAGCCAGGAGCATGTCCTGACTTTCTTCAGGGAAGGGTTATAATTCATGTATTTGGAATTATAACTTTCATTATTTTCTTCATAAATGTAGTTTCTATTTTTCTTCCTGTACTATCTGTGGGCAATTTAATACTATGATGTCCTTGTTTTGCTTTTAGTAGTTATGGTTTCTTAAACTGAAGTATGTTTTCTATAATTTCAGTAACATGAACCTAGTTCTTGTTTTCACTTGTGCCTATATGTAAATGACCAGGTTTCCACAAATAGTTTAGCAAAACTTATGAACACAGATACATGTATAGTTCAAGAGAAACAGAGATGCCTTGGATTGGAACCCAACATTAATGGCATTAAATTGTCATTTTTCAAGGTTGGGATTGCCTAGTTAAACGACTGGTTCTAAAATCATTAAATTATTATAGTTAAGTGTGTTTTGGATGACATTCTGAAAGCACTTAAATCTATTGGTTTAGCTAAGTTCAGTTCAGTTCAGTCTCTCAGTCGTGTCCGACTCTTTGTGACCCCATGAATCGCAGCACACCAGGCCTCCCTGTCCATCACCATCTCCCGGAGTTCACTCAGACTCACGTCCATCGTGTCCGTGATGCCATCCAGCCATCTCATCCTGGGTCGTCCCCTTCTCCTCCTGCCTCCAATCTCTCCCAGCATCAGAGTCTTTTCCAATGAGTCAACTCTTCGCATGAGGTGGCCAAAGTACTGGAGCTTCAGCTTTAGCATCATTCCTTCCAAAGAAATCCCAGGGTTGATCTCCTTCAGAATGGACTGGTTGGATCTCCTTGCAGAGATGAGGTAAAATACTAAATTATTTTGATTAAATTATTCAATATGTTATAAAACATATTTTTTGGCATTTTACTAACAGGCATGTGTTAAAATACTAACTACATAAACAGTCATGCATATAAAAGTATAAATGTTAATATTCTCAGAATATTAGCACAATAAATGTTACTGTCCCTCAAACAGGAAGAGCAGATAATTCGACAACAGCAAATGGCTATATTGAATATTAACATTTATGAGTCACTATTCAAACTTGAGAGCACAATAATTTAAGGAATCCTAAAAGCATTCCCTGGTGGCTCAGACAGTAAAGCATCTGCCTACAATGCAGGAGACCCAGGTTCAATCCCTTGGTCCGGAAAATCTCCTGGAGAAGGAAATGGCAACCCACTCCAGTATTCTTACCTGGAAAATCCCATGGATGAAGGAGATTGGCATGTTGCAGTCCCTGGGGTCGCAAAGAGTCAGACATGACTGACTGACTTCACTAAAAGCATACTTGAAAATCTTACAGTTAAATTTCTTCTTTATATAGGTCTTTTTATTTCCTAAAAAGATGATATTCATAAAATATTTAGGGAGGTAGCTACAGGTCAACATAGCTCTTTTCTTTTCCTTTTTTAATAGAACATGCTATTTAAATAAAAGAGAAGCGCCACTTCATTGAGATTGATCTCAAAAGTTGAAAATTACCTGTAATCTGTTGATAATTATAAGAAGGATGTTTTTTCTAATAAAAACCATCAGGCAGAGACTACTATAGTTCAGACAATTTTAAGTATCAAAACTTCTGCATTGTGCTTTAAAAAAGTTAAATTACCATTTCCTCTGGCAGAATCAAATGGGATGGGAATGGAAATGTCTTTTTCTTGCAAGACAATCAGGGTGTGATTGATTATGCTTGTCCATACACATGGCTGATGGATTTTAAAGTGATAGCATCTCTAATTGCAAATCCAAAGCCTGAATAATATTGCTCTGAGCTTCAGTGACCTTTTAAAATAGAAAAATATTTCACATCAATCCTTCTATTGTTATTCATCTGAATATCTATTTTTACTCATTTGGATATGTTCTGCTATTGGGCAATGTGCCACTATGTCATAACAACTGGGGCTTTAACTACTAAATTGCTTTTACGTTGGCAAAAAAGAAATGCAGATGTAAACCATGTAAACTACTTTGATTCACAATATTCATTACAAGTAGAACATTCTTTTGGAAAAAAGGAATCTGAGTAGAGCAGTCTGTAACAGGTTTTTTTCATTTTGAGCTACAAAATGCCCTAGACCTTAGCAATGTCTCTGACAAGATAAAGAAAACTTCACAGGTGCATTAGTGACACACACACAATAGGAATTCATTAACAGTTGTGTATGAAAAACTATAATACTGATATTTTATGCAACCATGCAAATTTATGTAGTACTGTCAGAAATAACAAAGCTAAATTATACAGGTAGACTACTTAACTATAATGATTAGTAAGCATTTTCAAGCATTTAGATTGTTTTTAAGTAAATGTTATGCAAATATGCTTGAATCAAGAATTAAAAGCCAAGCAAACATGCTAAGCTTTCAAATAACTGATAACATAAATGCTAATCTGACACAAATACTCTTTTGTTATTTATTTTACTTGTCAGACACTCTGTGACCTATGTTAAGTAGAAATCAACTAGTGTGCTCACATTTTACAAAGATAGAATAAATCTACATATTTTTAATTCTCAGTTTTAAATGAAGAAGTGAATGGAATAATACTAAATAGCCCACATTTTGAAATTATACATTTTCTGTAAAATTTTATATTTATAACTCTATTAAATGATAATACACAGTAAATAAAACAAAGTTCTGTTTTAATATGTTTTGACATCTATATGCAACCATAAATTCATCATCAAAAGGGTAAACATGTTCATCACCCCAAAAAGTTTACTTGTACCTTTTTTAAGAAGTTTTGTTTTAATATGTTTTGACATCTATATACAACCATAAATTCATCATCAAAATGGTAAACATGTTCATCACCCCAAAAAGTTTACTTATACCTTTTTAAGCCTGTTTGTCTGTCTGTCTGTCTTTGTCCATATCCCTTAACCTCTTACCTTCTTCAGGTAATCAGTAATCTATTTAATGTTAGTATGTATTAATTTGCATTATGCAGAAATTCAGATAAATGGAATCATACAGTATCTATTTTTTGTCTGATATTTTTAAGTATATTTTTTATAACTTTTGGGGATATAATCATGCTGTTGCATATGTGTGTGCTAGTCACTCAGTCATGCCTGACTCTTTGTCCATCACTCATAGCTCCTTTGTCCATGATTATCCAGGCAAGAACACTGTAGTGGGTTGCTATTCCCTTCTCCAGGGGATCATTCCAAACCAGGATTGAATCCAACTCTCCCACATTGCAGGTGGATTCTTTACCATCTGAGCCACCAGGGAGGTTTAACAGTTTATTCCTTTTCATTACTGAAGCATATTTCATCTTTACAGTTCTAACATTGAGTCAGAATTAAGGAGAAGGGGGTGACAGAGGATGAAATGGCTCAATGGCATCACTGATTCAATGGACATGAATTTGGGCAATCTCTGGGAGTTAGTAAAGGACAGGGAGGCCTGGTAGTACGTACTGCAGTCAATGGGGTCACAGAGAGTTGGACACAACTTGGTGACCGAACGACAACAAAGTTTTGTTTATCCATTCACCTAATAATGGATATTTGAGCCATTTATGTTTTAAAAATACCCTAGGAATATACTTATATAAGTCACTGTTTGGCTATATGCTTTCCTTCAGGTAAATATCTAGCAGAGACATCAGTTTGATAACAATGGTTCACATAGTCAAAGCTTTATTTTTTTTTTCCCAGTAATCATGTACAGATGTGAGAGTTGGACTATTAATCATGCTGAGCACCAAACAATTGATGTTTTCCAAATGTGGTGTTGGAGAAGACTCTTGAGAATCCCTTGGACAGCAAAGAGATCAAATCAGTCAATCCTAATGGAAATGAGCCCTGAATATTCACTGAAAGGACTGATGCTGAAGCTGAAGCTCCAATACTTCAGCCACCTGATGCAAAGAACTGACTCATTGGAAAAGACCCTGATGCTGGGAAAGATTGAAGGCAGGAGAAGAGGATGGCATAGGATGAGATGGTTGGATAACATCACGGGTTCAATGGACATGAATTTGATCAAACTCCAGGAGATGGTGAAGGACAGGGAAGACTGGTGTGTTGCAGTCCATGGAGTCACAAAGAGATGGACAAGACTGAGTGACTGAACAACCATGACAGTTGAATTCTGACGTGATCAAAGAAGACTTTAAATAACTGGAATAGTTTTTACATGTATTAAACTTTATGAACCATAACTTGATCTCTATTGGGAAATGTTCCAGGTGTACTTGAAAATAAGGTGTATTCTGCTGATATTGAATGAAGTGTTATACAAATATTATCTAGATCAAGAGAGTAAATAGGGTTAAGCATTCTATAAGTTGAGTGCCTGAACTGACTGACCATTACTGATTTAAATCTGTGCTTCAGGTTTTGAGAAAGTAGTCTTTATAATGATAATCTATCTATTCGGAATTTCAGTTCCATTAGTTTTCACTTTATGCATAAGATGTATACCTATTATGGTCACCAACTCCTCTTGACTACAATAGACACATTTATAATTATGAAATAACCATGATTGTTTGTCAATATTATCTATTCTAAAACCTATGCTGTCTTATAGAACTATTCCCTTTTTTTCTTAAAATTAATGTTGGCACACTATATTATCTTCCACTCCTTTGCTTTTGTCTAATGTATGTTTATATTTGGCATGTGCATTTTAGTAAGCAGTAGATAGTTGACTGTTACTTTGCTTTCTAGTCTAACAGTTCCTGTCTTTCACATTGGGTATTTATACATTTACATTTAGCATGCTTATTTTATGATTCACTTTAATTCTGTCAGCTTGTTCTTTATATTTGTTGTAGGTTTTTTCCACTCATCTTTTCCTTGTTCTCCTTTTCCTACTTTCTGTCTTGCTTTGTATTAACTATATTTCAAGATTTAGGTTTATATTATCTATAACTTATTATCTATTATTCTTTTCTTCTTTCTTAAGTCATTGCTTAAGGCTTTATAACACATATAAGATTATTCTTATACATAGCATATGTATAAGATCCTTCATGTATAAGGTTCTTACATTCTTGTATTTGTTTTACCTCTGTAGGACTTTGTGCTATTGTAGTTATAGATCTTAACTCTACATAATTTATATCTTCAGCACAATATTTCTTTTACTTTTATTTAAATGGCTAATATTACCTTTTTACATATTTATTTTTAAAAATCTTTATCATTTCTGATGATCTTTATTCATTCTTTTAACCTATATTTCTATCTGATATTATTTACCTTAACATTTTTTATGGTACAAATCTACTTATGATGAATTGTTTGAGCTTTAATGTGTCTTAATAAGCATTTCATCTTTGCTTTTGCATAATAGTTTTCATTAGTAGTACAGAATTCTGTATTAAAAAGTATTCTTCTCAGTGTTTTAAAGATTTGCTTCACTATGTTTCCATTTGCACTGTTTCCAATGAAACATCTGCTGCTATATTTAACTTTGTTGCTCTGCACAAATGTCATTTATCTCTGGCTTTTTATTTTTAAATATGTTTATTACTAATTTTGAGCAATTTGATCATGATGTGCCTTGGTGTACATTTGTAATGTTTATTTCTGTGAAAGTTGTGAAGGAAGGTTGTTATACTTCTTGAATCTGTAAGTATATCAATATCATCAAATTAAGAAGTAGTTTAGCCATTATTTGTCAAATATGTTTTCTATCGTCATTTCTCCTACCGCAATTCTAACGTGTGTTAGTTTTAATGATGTTTTAAATTTTCTTTTTATTTATGTGTTTTATATCCATTATTTTCTATTTCTATGCCTTTGGGATTAGTAATCTTTTATTCTACAATGTTATCTTTTGATAATAATATCCAGTATGCATTATTCATTTCTACACTAGTTTGCATCTTCCTACAACTAGTTTGGCTCTTTTCCACATCTTGCATTTCTCAGCTTAACATATTTAATTTTCCTGTTAGCTTATTTAACATGTTTATCTCAGTTATAATAACTTGGATACCCTCACCCACTATATTTTCAATTCTTTTTTTAATTGGAGGATAATTGCTTTAAAATATTGTGTTGATTTCAGACATACAAAAGTCCCCTTCTACCTGAACCCCTCTCCCATCTCTCACCTCATCCCAATGAAATGTTGTTGTTTTTGTTCAGTCACTAAGTCATGTCAGACTCTTTGCCACCCATGGACTACATCATGCCAGACTTCCCCGTCCTTCACTATCTCCTGGAGTTTGCTCAAACTCATGTTCATTGAATTGGTGAGGCTATCCAACCATTTCATCTTCTGTCATCACCTCCTCTTGCCTTCAATCTTCCCCAGCATCAGGGTCTTTCCTATGAGTTGGCTCTTCACATCAGGCGGCTAAAGTATTGGAGCTTCAGCTTCAGCATCAGTCCTTCCAATGTATATTCAGGATTGATTTTCTTTAGGATTGACTGGTTTGGTCCCCTTGCAGTTCAAGGAACTCTCAAGAGTCTTCTCAAGCACCAGTTCGAAAGCATCAGTCCTTTGGCACTCAGCCTGATTTATGGTCTGACTCTCATATCTGTCCATGAGTACTGGAAAAAAACATAACTTTAACTATATGGAAATTTGTAGTCAAATTGATGCTCTGCTTTTTAATAAAAAGTTATGTCTATGTTTTTTAATTGATGGGATATTCAGTTCAGTTCAGTTCAGTAGCTCAGTCATGTCCGACTCTTTGCGACCCCATAAATTGCAGCATGCCAGGCCTCCTGGTCCATCACCAATTCCTGGAGTTCACTCAGACTCAAGTCCATCAAGTTGGTGATGCCATCCAACTATCTCATCCTCTGTAGTCCCCTTCTCCTCCTGCCCCTAATACCTCCCAGCATCAGTCTTTTCCAGTGAGTCAACTATTCATATCAGGTGGCCAAAGTATCGGAGTTTCAGCTTTAGCGTCAGTCTTTTCAATGAACACCCAGTACTGATCTCCTTTAGAATGGACTGGTTGGATCTCCTTGCAGTCCAAGGAACTCTCAAGAATCGTCTCCAACACCACAGTTCAAAAACATCAATTCCTCAGCCCTCAGCTTTCTTCACAGACCAACTCTCACATCCATACATGACCACTGGAAAAACCATAGCCTTGACAAATGGACCTTTGTTGGCAAAGTAATGTCTCTTCTTTTTAATATGCTATCTAAGTTGGTCATAGCTTTCCTTCCAAGGAGTAAGCGTCTTTTAAATTCACGGCTGCAATCACTATCTGCGGTGATACTGGAGCCCAAAAAATAAAGTCTGACACTGTTTCCACTGTTTCCCATCTATTTCCCATGAAGTGATGGGACCAGATACCATGATCTTCGTTTTCTGAATGTTAAGCTTTAAGCCAACTTTTTCACTCTCCTCTTTAACTTTCATCAAGAGGTTTTTTAGCTCCTCTTCACTTTCTGCCATAAGAGTTGTGTCATCTGCATATCTGAGGTTATGGATATTTCTCCCGGCAATCTTGATTCCAGCTTGTGCTTCTTCCACCCTGGATATTACTCAGCTATAAAAAAGAACGCACTCAAGTCAGTCCTAATGCAGTACATGAACCTACAGCTTAATTTACAAAGTGAAGTAAGTCAGAAAGAGAAAGACAAATAGTGCATATTTGCTCATGCATATGGTATCTAGAAAGACCATACTGATGAACCCATTTACAGGGCAGAAATGAAGACGAAGATGTAGGGAACAGACTTGTGGACACAGTGCAGGAAGAAGACAGTGGGACTAATTGAGAGAATTGTATGAAATCATATATATTTCTGTATGTAAAACAGATAACAAATGGGTGTTTGCTTTGTGACACAGGGAGCTCAACTCAGTGCTATGACAACCTCACCCACTAATTCTAACAACTTTGTAAATTCTTAGTCAGTTTTGATTTATTAATCTTCACCACAGAAAATCTTCCCAGTTCTCTCTTGATTCTTTTACTCTGTTCTGCAGCCTGCAACCTCATCTAAAGGCAGTAAGTTAGGGAAATTTTAGAATTTACCTCATGTGTTTCTTATGTCTTATTGGTTATTGTCCTTTGCATGTTACATGTTTTCTTGAAAACCATTGTTTCATATGTTTTTTCTCAACTTTTTTAGTGGCTTGAAGCAGGAGAATAAAGCTGATTCTGTGACTCCTTCTTAGTTGGAAGTGGAAGTCATGCCTTTATTTTTTGATAAGTATTCAATTACTGAACTGAAAGGTTCAATGTAAAGAACAAAGTAATTGTAGCTAAAAATCTTTACAATGTTTTTTTTCTATTGCAGCAACATTGCATTGATATTTATCTTTGGCAACTCATTGTTGCTGTTATTTTACCAGCTTACTTTTATCAGTAATGCAAAATATTTGTATAATTAATTATAAAGAATTAAACATTAGTCGTGGATACTTTACACTAGAAAATCAGGAAGATAAGTATTACTTCAAATACCATCCCTCCAAATAATAAAGTGGCTTAATAATCTGTTAAAATCAAGTGAAAGTTTGCCCAAAATACAATAGACATCGTTTGTACTGGTTTTAAGGAATTCTGAGACTGTAACAATCTCAGATATTAAGATCCCCAAGAAAAGGGAATTGCAGAAATATGAGATCTACACTACACTGTTTTTACTCATATGGCATTTTTAAGGCCAAAATGCCAAGAAACTTAACAAAAACAAGTTGTAAATTAGAATGTTTATTCAGCAGCCTCAGAGCCTTAAGAAACAAAAGTTGGCATTGAAATCCACCAAAGATTTAGTTCTGATTCCACATAAGTTTTTCAGTTGGAATTTCTGCTGCTTTATCTTTGGAAATGAAAGGAAAACCAAAATTTACACTCAGCCTCCAGTCAATGGAATTCCTTATTTGGTTTAGGTCACTTGACTCTAATTTAGCTCCCTGCTGGAGTATAAGCTTTTTTTTTTTTTTTTTAACAACAGCTTACAATATCCATAAACTGTTTTTTACTTTCAGATATAGCAGTTGATATCTAATTTAAAAAAAAATGTAACAGGCATTCAAGACAGAAGACCACAAGAGGAAAAAAAAAGAAAACAGCAAATCATGAATGGAGTTTTTCTTATGTAGAATTTACATCAACAGTTTTTAATTCATTTCTGAATAGCCAAAGATGAAAAACTATTCTAGAGACTTCAAATCTATAACTAAGAGACAATGGAAACTCTACACTTGCAGTTAAGAATAGTTGACCTTAAATAGCTTGAAGAGAGAATTACAGAATGGGAAAATGAGTATACAGAAAATACAGCATCTGAAAGAAGAATAATTTTAAACAATTAAAATACAGAGAAGGGTGGAAGAGACCTGTGAGACACAGTGAAAGATCTAACATATGTGTATCTGAATTTGTCAAAAAGTATTTGTGGATAAATGGAGAAAATATAAAGTTTAAAGTGATAATGGTTACAAATTTTTCACAACCTTTGAAAGACGTTACACCACATATTTAAGAAACTCCACATATATAAAAAAGAGTGAATACAGAGTTAAATACACCTAAGAACACACAGCAAAGTCATTTACATATAAGGAAAAAATAAATGTATATGAGTAGTAGAGCAGAAGTGGAGGGGATTCATCATATTCAAAAGAGCAACAATGACACTTGCAATAATATTCTCCCTATAAGAGATTAAAACCACATACAGACATATATACACACACACATATTAGAAGTATTGAAATGCATTACAGGCTATACTATATACAACTAGGAAAATATTTTAAGTAGTCAGAATAAAATGAAAATATTTTCATACCTGTGAAGGAAATAGTACATAGAAAATTGGCAAGAATTTATGTTGGAGTATAAAAATCTTATGGAGAATGATCCCAGATGAGAAAAAAAGAATAAGATGGAACATATGTAGATATACATACATATATATATATATATATATATATGTATATATGTGTGTGTATATATATATATATATATATATATAGGTGGGAGTAAGAGCTGGGAGATCAAGTCTCTCCTGGCAGCTCTGGATCTCACTCTGATGACAGCCCGTGGAGTGGATCCAGTTCTGGGATGACCTAGTCAGCCCCTCCCCGAGAAAACAAGAGTAACCGCATGGATGAAGCGATAACTGGACCAGCACTCCCTCCCTCCCTCCTGAAGGAGAAGGCCCCGTGGTCTTCCTCTAACACAAGGGAACATGTGTGTGTGTGTGTGTGTGTGTGTGTGTATGTAAAATGGTGTATAAGCCCTTATATTATAAATCATAAACATTACTTTGCCAACAAAGGTCAGCCTAGTCAAAGCTATGGTTTTTTGACTGGTCATGTATGGATGTGAGAGTTGGACTATAAAGAAAGTTGATCACCAAAGAATTGATGCTTTTGAACTGTGGTGATGGAGAAGACTCTTGAGAGTCCCTTGGACTGCAAGGAGATCCCACCAGTCCATCCTAAAGGAAATCAGTCTTGAATATTCATTGGAAGGACTGATGCTGAAGCTGAAACTCCAGTACTTTGGCCACCTGATGCAAAGAACTGACTCATTTGAAAAGACCCTGATGCTGGGAAAGATTGAAGGTGGGAGGAGAAGGTGATGACAGAGGATGAGCTGGCTGGATGACATCACTGAATTGATGGACATGAGTTTGAGTAAACTCTGGGAGTTGGCAATAGACAGGGAGGCCTATCGTGCTGCAGTCCATGGGGGATGCAAAGAGTTGGACACGACTGAGCAACTGAACTTAACTGAGCTCTTATAATAATAATGCTCTCAGATTGAAATATCCTGAAACTTAAAAATGTGACAAACACAAAATGCAAAAGTGGTTTAGGAAGGTAAATTTTTCTAATTGAATTAAGCAGAAATACGGTTAAAGTACTAATGAGTTGGGTTTTACATTATTTCATTGGCAGGAATTAAAAGAAGCCTAGAAGATGAACAAACAGAAAAAGAGTAGAAAAAATTAATAAGCAGAAGCTACAATAAGATAAATTTAATAATAAAAATGCTTAATCCAAATGTGTCCTAAGGAGTGCTTAGAGAAATATAAAAGAGATTGGAAAAACAGAAAGCACATTTTCAAGATTGGATCTGCAAATCAAAGTATCAGCAACTGAAGAAAATTCATATGAACTAAACTTCTTAATTATTAAAAATCCCAAAACACAGCTTGTGTAAGATAAATG
>SJYR01000896.1:1106419-1120899 GCA_006410655.1 Kobus ellipsiprymnus
CATTTCAGTATCTTGGAATAAAATTCTGGAAATTTTAATTACATATTTGTCTAAAACTTCTGAATAACCACAGCTAAAAAGGGCATAGAGTATTGCATTATGTGAAAATATGAACTTGAAATGAAAAAAATTAATATAAAAAATTGGGCTATGAATGTGAGGGAATTTTAGATATTTTTCAAGTCATTTGTCATGAATGAATTTTCTGTTTATTTGTGCTCAAACCTGGAATATGAAAAACATAGAAGATTTTTTTTTTTAACAGTTCATTTAATAATGGTGATATTTGTACCAAAAGCAAAGGAACAAGTTTAGCATCCACAGGCACTAACCCTGCTAGAGTGCATTTATTCATGTAAATTTGCAGAAACACAAGCCCTAAAAGGAAGATGGATATTTTGACCCAACGCAATTTGGGGTAGAACAGTGATTTAGTCAAGCAAGGTATCATTGTTAGAAATAAACACACATTGCAAGTTTTTAGCTGCATAATTTAGGAAGTTTACACCCTCCTCAGTAAGAAGTAGTCTATGGGATTCATTAGAATCTGATACAGTGGAATCATAGGTCTAATTCTAAATTGAAATTTTAGTAAGCATGTTTTGAGGAATATCAACCAGACATCTATATCTTGGGATTGTAGAAGAAAATGCATGATGAGCTTTCATGAGGGAAGTCATCAGCACTTATGAGGGAAAAGAAAAAATATTGGGTTATAGCATAATGTGAGTTTCTCTTCTCTTACATAGTAGTAAATTTATAGAATGGTACATTTTATGAATAAAAGTAATGAACTGTGTCTTAGAATTAATAAGAGTGGTAAAGTGAAAGAAAGAAAGTTAAGTTGCTCAATTGTGTCTGATTCTTTACCACACCATGGACTGTAGCCTACTAAGCTCCACCATCCATGGGGTTTTCCAGGCAAGAGTATTAGAGAGGGCTGTCGCTTCCTTCTTCAGGAGATCCTCCCAACCCAGGAATTGAATCCAGGTCTCCTGCATTGCAGGCAGACACTTTCCCATCTCAGCCACCAGGAATGCAAACTAACAGTACTGGTAAAGAACCCATCAAAGAAGACATAAGAGACACAGGTTCCACCCAGTTTGGGAAGATCCCCTGGAGGAGGGTATGACACACTTCAATATTCTTGCCTGGAGAATCCTATGATAGAGGAGCCTGGCAGGCTACAACCCATAGGGTCGCAAAGAGCTAGACACAACTGAAATGACTGAGCATGCATTCACAGTAAATAAAGCTGTTGTCCATTTCACATCCCTATTGGAGAAAAATGAAGGCCATGTGTCTTCAGTTTCCCTACTGAGTATATGAGTATAAAACTCTCAGATAATCAACAGTATTGTAAACTTGTTCCAGAAAATAGCAATACATTTACGGGAGATTTTGCTTTGCAACTTCTTGAGATCTTTCCAGTTGTAATCTGAAGTCAATCTCCCCTATAGAGATCAGGGAGAGGCTTAAGAAAGAGACAGACCACCCTAGATTGATCAAGAGGTAAGTTAATAAGTAGGAGAAATTCCTTGAGACTAGACTTCAGTGGCCACCAAATGAGCAGATTTCTTCACCTGCCCTCCGGAACCTTATAAATTTATACAGAGAGGAATTAACTGGGTTCAGTCCAGCCCCGCATTTCTATTTCAAGGCTATATTCTTGGGGCAGCTTCTGGTAGGAGGGAAGGCAAGTTGAATGGACATTTCAAGGACAAGAAAAGGAGTGAGAACCTACAGTTACCTGGGTCCAGCTTGATGAACCTGCCCTCCGGAACCTTATAAATTTATACAGAGAGGAATTAACTGGGTTCAGTCCAGCCCCGCATTTCTATTTCAAGGCTATATTCTTGGGGCAGCTTCTGGTAGGAGGGAAGGCAAGTTGAATGGACATTTCAAGGACAAGAAAAGGAGTGAGAACCTACAGTTACCTGGGTCCAGCTTGATGTCAATTGGTTTTCATGGCTTTTTGATGACCTCTTCCAATAGGAGGAATATATAATGATGAAGTTCAAGGAAGTCCTCTCCAAGAAGTGCTACTTTGGCATGCAGATTATTTTGAGCTGAAAGCAAGAAAGGCCAAAAAGACTCAGAAAGAAACTTTGAATTTTCCCCTAATGAGTTGAAGACAGAAGACTTGTTCCAGGAAGGGGTTATCACCACAGATACTTATAGAAAATATGAACTCAATGTGGTAGATGGAGAAACCTAGCAAAAACCCTATGATCAAAGTCTGCTCTGCCTCCCATTGTCTATAGCTCAGCAAAATTTGTTTACCAAATATTAACTATTATTTCCCTTTATCTCCTGACCTCTACTTCCTTCTCCTTAATCCAGAACCATATATATATATATATATATATATATATACCCCATCTTGCTTTACTGTCTTTAGAATTCCTCATACATATGTGAATATCTCATAACTATGTATTAAATTGCATTACTCCTCTTAATATGTATTCAGTTCAGTTCAGTCGCTCAGTCGTGTCCGACTCTTTGTGACCCCATGAATCACAGCACGCCAGGCCTCCCTGTCCATCACCAACTCCCGGAGTTCACTCAGACTCACATCCATTGTGTCCGTGATGCCATCCAGCCATCTCATCCTGGGTCGTCCCCTTCTCCTCCTGCCCCCAATCCCTCCCAGCATCAGAGTCTTTTCCAATGAGTCAACACTTCGCATGAGGTGGCCAAAGTACTGGAGTTTCAGCTTCAGCATCATTCCTTCCAAAGAAATCCCAGGGCTGATCTCCTTCAGAATGGACTAGTTGGATCTCCTTGCAGTCCAAGGGACTCTCAAGAGTCTTCTCCAACACCACAGTTCAAACGCATCAATTATTTGGCGCTCAGCCTTCTTCACAGTCCAACTCTCACATCCATACATGACCACAGGAAAAACCATAGCCTTGACTAGACGAAACTTAGTCGGCAAAGTAATGTCTCTGCTTTTGAATATGCTATCTAGGTTGATTCTCAAGAGGCAGGTCAGGTGATCTGGTATTCCCATTTCTTTCAGAATTTTCCACCGTTTATGGTGATCCACACAGTCAAAAGCTTTGGCATAGTCAATAAAGCAGAAATAGATATTTTTCTGGAACTCCCTTGCTTTTTCCATGATCCAGTGGATGTTGGCAATTTGATCTCTGGTTCCTCTGCCTTTTCTAAAACCAGCTTGAACATCAGGGAGTTCATGGTTCACGTATTGCTGAAGCCTGGCTTACATCTCTTTAATTATTTAAACAATAGAAAACAAAGGGGGGAAGGAAGGAAATAATTATATTCCCCTCAATAATATCCATTTTCCTTCATGTATTCAGTTCAGTTAAGTTCAGTTCAGTCGCTCAGTCGTGTCCAACTCTTTTCAAACCCCATGAATCGCAACTCTCCAGGCCTCCCTGTCCATCACCAACTTCCAGAGTTCACTCAAACTCGCGTCCATCGAGTCTGTGATGCCATCCAGCCATCTCATCCTGGGTCATCCCCTTCTCATCCTGCCCCCAATCCCTCCCAGCATCAGAGTCTTTTCCAATGAGTCAACTCTTCGCATGAGGTGGCCAAAGTACTGGAGTTTCAGCTTTAGCATCATTCCTTCCAAAGAAATCCCAGGGCTGATCTCCTTCAGAATGGACTGGTTGGATCTCCTTGCAGTCCAAGGGACTCTCAAGAGTCTTCTCCAACACCACAGTTCAAAAGCATCAATCCTTTGGCACTCAGCCTTCTTCACAGTTCAACTCTCACATCCATACATGACTACTGGACAAACCATAGACTTGACTAGACGGATCTTAGTCGGCAGAGTAATGTCTCTGCTTTTGGATATGCTATCTAGGTTGGTCATAACTTTTCTTCCAAGGAGTAAGCGTCTTTTAATTTAATTGCTAATATCACCATCTACAGTGATTTTGGAGCCCCCCCAAAAATAAAGTCTGACACTGTTTCCACTGTTTCTCCATCTATCCTTCATGTATTATTGCATAAATAAAATAAATATTAAAATTTGAGCAATTTTTAAAAAATCTTTTAACTATCTTGGATTAAAAACTTTAAAATGGAGCATACCTGGACCCTACTACTGCTGCTAAGTTGCTTCAGCTGTGTCTGACTCTGTGTGACCCTGTAGAAGGCAAGCCACAAGGCTCCACTGTCCCTGGGATCTCCAAGCAAAAATATTGGAGTGGATTGCCATTTCCTTCTCCAATGGATCCTACTACTAATGACATTAAATATAACATTTACTAAATTATTATAACATCATTTCCTTCTCATGATTCTTTACTATGCTCTAAGGTTATTGTTAGAATGAAAACTGACATTTTCCAGTCCTGTGGCCACTGCTGAGTTTTCCAAATTTTCTGGCATATTGAGTGCAGCACTTTCACAGCATCATCTTTCAGGATTTGAAAGAGCTCAACTGGAAGTCCATCACCTCCACTAGCTTTGTTCATAGTGATGCTTTCTAAGGCCCATCTGACTTCACATTCCAGGATGTCTGGCTCTAGATGAGTGATCACACCATCATGATTTTCTGGGTCATGAAGATATTTTTGTACAGTCCTTCCGTGTATTCTTGCCACCTATTCTTAATATCTTTCTGCTTCTGTTAGGTGCATACCATTTCTGTCCTTTATCGAGCCCGTCTTTGCATGAAATGTTCCCTTGGTATCTCTAACTTTGTTGCAGAGATCTCTAGTCTTTCCCATTCTGTTGTTTGCCTCTATTTCTTTGCATTGATCGCTGAAGAAGGCTTTCTTATCTCTTCTTGCTATTCTTTGGAACTCTGTATTCAGATGCTTATATCTTTCCTTTTCTCCTTTGTTTTTCACCTCTCTTCTTTTCACAACTATTTGTAAGACCTCCCCAGGCAGCCATTTGGCTTTTTTGCATTTCTTTTCCATGGAAATGATCTTGATCCCTGTCTCCTGTACAATGTCACAAACCTCATTCCATAGTTCATCAGGCACTCTATCTATTAGATCTAGGCCCTTAAATCTATTTTTCACTTCCATTGTATAATCATAAGGGATTTGATACTAACTGAACTGAACTACCTGAATGGTTTAGTGGTTTTCTCTCCTTTCTTCAATTTGAGTCTGAGTTTGGTAATAAGGAGTTTATGATCTGAGCCCCAGTCATCTGGTCTTGTTGTTGACTGTATAAAGCTTCTCCATCTTTGGCTGCAAAGAATATCATCAATCTGATTTCAATGTTGACCATCTGGTGATGTCCATATGTAGAGTCTTCTCTTGTGTTGTTGGAAGAGGGTGTTTGCTATGATCAGTGCATTTTCTTGGCAAAACTCTGTTAGTCTTTGCCCTGCTTCATTCCGCATTCCAAGGCCAAATTTGCTTGTTACTCCAGGTGTTTCTTGACTTCTTACTTTTGCATTCCAGTCCCCTATAATGAAAAGGACATCTTTTGGGGGTGTTAGTTCTAAAAGGTCTTATAGGTCTTCATAGAACCATTCTACTTCAGCTTCTTTAGTGTTACTGGTTGGGATATAGACTTGGGCTACTGTAATATTGAATGGTTTGCCTTGGAAATGAACAGAGATCATTCTGTTGTTTTTGAGATTGCATCCAAGTACTGCATTTCAGACTCTTTTGTTGATCATGATGGCTACTCCATTTCTTCTGAGGGATTCTTGCCCGCAGTAGTAGATATAATGGTTATCTGAGTTAAATTCATTTAGTCCATTTTAGTTTGCTGATTCCTAGAATGTTGACGTTCACACTTGCCATCTTTTGATTGACCAGTTCAAATTTGCCTTGATTCATGGACCTGACATTTCAGGTTCCTATGCAATATTGCTCTTTACAGCATCGGACCTTGGTTCTATCACCAGTCACATCCACAGCTGGGTATTGTTTTTGCTTTGGCTCCATCCTTTCATTCTTTCTGGAGTTATTTCTCCACTGATCTCCGGTAGTGTGTTGGGCACCTACTGACCTGGGGAGTTCCTCTTTCAGTATCCTATCATTTTGCCTTTTCATACTGTTCTTTGGGTTCTCAAGGCAGGAATACTGAAGTAGTTTGTCATTCCTTTCTCCAGTGGGCTACATTCTGTCAGACATCTCCACCCTGAGCCGCCCGTCTTGGGTTGCCCTGCGGGAATGGCTTAGTTTCATTGAGTTAGACAAGGCTGTGGTCCTAGTGTGATAGATTGACTAGTTTTTTTGTGAGTATGGTTTCGGTATGTCTGCCCTCTGATGCCCTCTTGCAATACCTACCATCTTACTTGGGTTTCTCTTAACTTGGGCGTGGGGTATCTCTTCACGGCTGCTCCAGCAAAGTGCAACCGCAGCTCCTTACCTTGGACAAAGGGTATCTCCTCACCGCTGCCCTTCTGATGCTGTTAAAGTGCAGCATTCAATATGCCAGCAAAATTGGAAAACCTAGCAGGGACCACAGAACTGGAAAAGGTCAGTTTTCATTCTAATTCCAAAGAAAGGCATTGTCAAACTACCGCACAATTGCACTCATCTCACATGCTAGTAAAGCAATGTTCAAAATTCTCCAAGCCACAATTCAGCAATACATGAACCGTGAACTTCCTGATGTTCAAGCAGGTTTTAGAAAAGGCAGAGGAACCAGAGATCAAATTGCCAACATCCACTGGATCATGGAAAAAGCAAGGGAGTTCCAGAAAAATATCTATTTCTGCTTTATTGACTACGCCAAAGCCTTTGACTGTGTGGATCACCATAAACTGTGGAAAATTCTGAAAGAAATGGGAATACCAGACCACCTGACTTGCCTCTTGCGAAATCCGGTTGCAGGTCAGGAAGCAACAGTTAGAACTGGACATGGAACAACAGACTGGTTCCAAATAGGAAAAGGAGTACATCAAGGCTGTATATTGTCACCCTGCTTATTTAACTTATATGCAGAGTACATCATGAGAAACGCTGGACTGGAAGAAACACAAGCTGGAATCAAGATTGCCGGGAAAATATCCATAACCTCAGATATGCAGATGACACCACCCTTATGGCAGAAAGTGAAAGTGGAGAGTGAAAAAGTTGGCTTAAAGCTCAATATTCAGAAAACGAAGATCATGGTATGTGGTCACAGTACTTCATAAGATATAGATGGGGAAACAGTGGAACCATTGGCAGACTTTATTTTGTAGGGCTCCAAAATCATTGCAGATGGTGATTGAAGCCATGAAATTAAAAACTGCTTACTCCTTGGAAGAAAATTTATGACCAACATAGATAGCATATTCAAAAGCAGAGACATTACTTTGCCAACTAAGGTCCATCTAGTCAAGGCTATGGTTTTTCCTGTGGTCATGTATGGATGTGACAGTTGAACTGTGAAGAAGGCTGAGTGCCAAAGAATTGATGCTTTTGAACTGTGGTGTTGGAGAAGGCTCTTGAGAGTCCCTTGGACTGCAAGGAGATCCAACCAGTCCATTCTGAAGGAGATCAGCCCTGGGATTTCTTTGGAAGGAATGATGCTTAAGCCTGAAACTCCAGTATTTGGCCACCTCATGCGAAGAGTTGACTCATTGGAAAAGACTCTGATGCTGGGAGGGATTGGGGTGGGAGGAGAAGGGAATGACAGAGGATGAGATGGCTGGATGGCATCACTGACTCGATGGACGTGAGTCTGAGTGAACTCTGGAAGTTGGTGATGGACAGGGAGGCCTGAATTACCAGAATTGAGGATGTCAGTATAGCATAATAAAATTATTTTTTAAACGGTGTAAATATAAAACATTTCAATAGTAACTTTCAGTTCAGTTCAATAGCTCAGTCCATTTTAATAAGGCTTGCTTTAGTAAAATCATTTACATACATTGCATTTTTATCAGGGAAAGAATGTCTTCTCTGGATCCAGAATCAAAGATCATCTGGAAATATTAGTGATGTAATTTCTGGATTTGCACTTAAACTGAGGTACTGAGTAAAAATATATAATCTGTTTGAAATTCTAATTATTGCTTCAAATAAATAATGATGGAGAATGTCTGAAGCTTTCCTCAAAATTATCTCTTTAGCTCTGATAGGATATGTTGTTTGTCAGATGAAAAGGCTCTAGTTATTTTTTAAGCATTCCATAGCCTATTCACTTTGGATATGATATGATTCTTTTAAAATTCAATACTGTCTTTTACATTTAAGAGCTGATTATGCTCCATGTGGGAAATTCTTGTGCAAAATAGATAGCTGGTGGGAAATTGCTATATAACATAGGGAGCTCAGCCTGGTTTTCTGTTATAATCTAGAGGGGGAGATGGGGGGTGAGTGGGGAGGAGGCTCAAGAGGGAAGGGATATATGTATTTTTGTAGCTAGTTCACATTGTTATATGATAGAAACCAACATAGCATGGGAAAGCAATTATCCTCCAATTAAAATTAAAAAGTAAGAAAACTGAAGCCTTTCCATACTATTTAGCTTCATGTTTACATTACTAATATTCCGGTGTTCTCTGTCACTGTTTCATCAGATTCAGTTTGTTTATTCATTAATATGAGTTCTTTCTGTTTTTATCAGTAAAATTAACAGCTTCACATAATATATGAAGACATGGCTCCCTATTTTCACTCCTGAGATATCAGCTGTATATTACAATAAAAGAATATCTGATATCAAATTCTAGCACAAACATGGATACTGACAGTATTACACAAAAAAATGATCATATAACATCCTATAGAATTGATAAAAATATAGATACCAACTTTAACAAGTTAGCAGCTTCCCTGGTGGCACAGATGGTAAAGAATCGGCCTGCACTGCAGGAGACCTGTGTTTGATCCCTGGGTCGGGATGATCCCCTGGAGAAGGAAAGTGTAACTCTAGTATTTTTGCCTGGAGAATTCTATGGATAGAAGAGACTTGTGGGCTAATGTCCATGGGGTCCTAAAGAGCTGGACATGAATGTGTGACCAACACTTAAATCTAACAAGTATTTTTTAGAGTACTCTAGGCAGATGTGACAGCACTATATTTTAGATTTCAGGTCATCTTCCTGTAAGGCCATGTGATAGAACCCATTGTTCGTGGTAGAATGTGGATTTGATTTCAGGTCATCTTCCTGTGAGGCCGTGATAGAATCCATTGTTCGTGGTAGAATGTGGATTTGATCAGGATTCTGGGCCTGTGACACACACCAAAGGGTGAGAAAGTTTCAATGTGCACATATCTTCTAGCATGAGGTTTTCAAAACTTTGTAGCTAGATTTATCAACTTCTAAGGTAGATACTTTCTAAACAATTATATCAGCTGTTTGGTAGAGTACCTTGTGTGGATATCACCAGTCAGTTTCCCAAATTTGCAGAACAAAAATCTTGTCAAGCCATGATTAGGAGAAAACATAGGTATCAAGCCATCATTGTTACACAAAGTGCTCTTTTTCTTTATATATAACCTATAGGAAAAGGCCTCATTAGATTATGTTTGTGCGTCCCTGTTGGCTCAGATGGTAAAGAATCCATCTGCAATGCAGTAGAACTGGGTTCAATCCCTAGGTCGGGAAGATTCCCCTGGAGGAGGGCACAGCAACTCACTCTAGTATTCTTGTCTGGAGAATCCCTGTGGACAGATGAATCTTGCAGGCTACAGTCCATGAGGTCACAAAGAGTCACACATGATTGAGTGACTAAGCACAGCATAAATTACATTTATTTATTAGTTCAACAATTAAATATTGAGAGGACATATAGGATTTTATTTTGCATTCACATAGAAAAGAATTTACCTAACAAATGAATGAGTTACATAATTCATCAGCTATCACACAAACTTACTCTTGACTAGAGATTTTTCTGAGTATTTCAGGTCAATACTTCTATAGGTTAGCACTTAAAGCCCAAATGATATTAAATAGGGACTCCACATTTAAATATAAATGGACTGGAGAATTCTAGAAAATGCTAGTAGTAGCATAATTTGGAACTCTCCTTTAATATTTCCTTAAAAAGTTTTTTTTTTTTTTAATGGACAAAATAGCTGTATTAACAAAAAATCCACTAAAGTAAGGGATACATTGTTTCCAACAATTACCAAATATGAATGGAAGGAGGCAAATAGCTACACGATTGATAACTGTAGAAGACAGAAAGACACTAGACTTCTGAAGACACTTGAACAAGAATATATCTAAAGCAGACAAAAAGTACTTACTAGAAAGCACAGCAGGTGAAGGTGAGAACAATTGAACCTGGACAGTGGTTGTACAGGTTTAGTACATCGTGCAAGTTGTGAGTGCAAAGGAACACGTGATATATAACATCTTTTTTTTTTTTTTTAAGTTGTAGTATAGTAGCTTCACACTGCTGTGTCAACTTCTGCTTAACAGCAAGGTGAATCAATCATACATATACATACATCCTCTCTTTTTCAGATTTCCTTCCCGTTTAGGTTACCACACACCACTGAGTAAAATTCCCTCTGCTATACACTAGGTTCTCATTAGTTCTCTATTTTATGTTAAATATCACTGTGAAAGTGCTGCAGTCAATAAGTTTTCAGACATACATGCATTACTGTGTATTGGTGATGGACAGGGAGGCCTGGCATGTTGTGATTCATGGGGTCGCAAAGAGTTGGACACAACTCTTTGAGCAACTGAGCTGAACTGAACTGAATGCATGTATGTCAACTCCAATTTCCCAATTCATCCCACACACCCACCCTCACCCTTGGTACCCATATATTTGTTCTCAAAATCTGTGTCTCTCTTTCTGCCACACAAATAAGAACATCTATACCATTTGTCTAGATTCCACAGATATGCATTAATATTTGATTTTATGCCTTGCCTTACTCCGTATGACAGTCTCTAGGTCCACCCACAACTCTGCAAATGACACAATTTCATTCCTTTTTATGGCTGGATGATATTCTGTGGTGTATACATAGCACATCTTCCCTATCTATTCCTCTGTGGATGAACATTAAGTTGCTTCCATGTCCTGGCTATGGTAAATAGTGCTGCTGTGAACATTGATTGGCAAGTGTATTTTTGAATTATTCTATTCTCTGAGTATATGCCCAGTAGTGGCATTTATGGGTCATACAATAGTTCTATGTTAACTTATTTTAAGGCAACTCCATATTGTTCTCCATAGTGGCTGGACCAATTTACAACTTCACCAAAAGTGTAAAAGTGTTCCCTCTTCCCTATACCTCCTTCAGCATCTATTGTTTGTAGATATTTTGATGATGGTCATTCTGACTGGTATGACATGATATCTCAATAATTTTGATTTGTATTTCTGTAATAATTAGTGATGTTGAATATCTTTTCATTTGTTTATTGGCTTTCTATATGTCTTCTTTGTAGAAAATGCTATTTAGGTCCTACATCCATTTTTTGATTGGGCTGTTTGGTTTTTAATATTGAGCTGCTTGCATATTTTAGAGATTAATCACTTGTCAGTTGCTTCAGTGTGCAAATATTTTCTCCCCTCCTGAGGGTTGTGTTTTTGTCCTATTTATTATTTACTTTGATGTGCAACAGGTTTTTTTTTTTTAATTTTATTATTTTTATTTTTATATAAATTTATTTATTTTAATTAGAGGTTAATTACTTTACAGTATTGTATTGGTTTTGCCATACATCAACATGAATCCACCACAGGTATACATGTGTTTTATTTTTAATTAGCTCTCACTTGTTAATTTTTGTTTTTATTTTTATCACCCTAAGAGATGGGTCAAAAAAGATCTAGTTTCAATTTACATCAATGCATATTGTGCCTATATTTCCCTCCAAGAGCTTTATAGTTCCTGACCTTACATTTAGGTCTTTAATCCAATTTGAACTTATTTCTGTATGGTGTTAGGGGAAATCGGAAGTTTTCTAATTTTATTCTCTTATATGCAGCTGTCTAATCTTCTGAGCACCACTTATTGAAGAGACTGTCTTTTGCCCCATTTTATATTCATACTTCCTTTGTCATAGATTAGGTGACCATAGGTGCAAGGGTTTATCTCTCCTGTTCTGTTGATCTGTATTTCTGCTGTTGTGCCAATACCATACTGTTTTGATAACTGTAACTTTGCAGTATAGTCTGAAAACAGAGTACCTGTTTCCTCCACCTCTGTTTTTCTTTCTCAACGTTTCTTTGGCTATTTGGGACCTTCTAAGTTTCCATATAGATTGTAAGATTTTTTTTCTTCTAGTTCCACGAAAAATGCTATTGATAATTTGACATGGATTGCTTTTAATCTGTAGATTATTTTGGGTAGTGTATCATTTTCACAATATTGATTCTTCCAACCCAAGAATATGATATATTTCTCCATGTCTTTGTATCATCATTGACTTTTTCTTTAGTGTCTTATGGTTTTCTGCATACTATAGGCATGTAATGGAGGCAACCTACATGTCCATCAATAGATGAGTGAATAAATAATTTATGGTATAGGTATTCAATGGAATACTACTCAGCCACAAAAAGAATGAGTTTGAGTCATTTGCAGTGATACAGATGAGCTTAGAGCTTGTCATACAAAGTGAAGTATATATTAACATAGAATTCAGATGTTCAAGTTGGATTTAGAAAAGGCACAGGAACCAAAGAGCAAATTGTCAACATCAGTCGGATCATAGAAAAAGCAAGAGAATTCCAAGAGAAAAAAAAAAAAATCTACTTCTGCTTCATTGACTGTGCTAACTCTTTTGACTGTGTGGATCACAATAAACTGGAAAATTCTTAAAGAGATAGAGAGTCTGTCTCCTGAGAAAGCTGCATGCTGGTCAAGAAGCAACAATTAGAACTGGGCATGGAAAACTGACTGTTTCAAAATTGGAAAAGGCTGTATATTGTCACCCTGTTTATTTAACTTCTATGTAGAGTATATCATGTGAAATGTTGGGCTGGATGAATCATTAAAGAGATAGAGAGTCTGTCTCCTGAGAAAGCTGCATGCTGGTCAAGAAGCAACAATTAGAACTGGGCATGGAAAACTGACTGTTTCAAAATTGGAAAAGGCTGTATATTGTCACCCTGTTTATTTAACTTCTATGTAGAGTATATCATGTGAAATGTTGGGCTGGATGAATCACAAACTGGAATCAAGATTGCTAGGAGAAATATCAACAACCTCAGATATGAATAACACAATCCTTATGGCAGAAAAAGCTAACATTTACATTATGGTAAATTGGGAAAAATAAATCTGAATTAGTTACAGGAGAAATGGATTTGTAGATCAGTGCTGACTTCATTGAGATAGATAATTTCTTAGTATAACCCCTCAAAACAAACTAGTAGACACATTATGATAACACCAAATGATTTTATATTTACAACAACCTTATAGCATACCTGAAGTTTTCGGCAGATGATTGCTTGCCAGGAATGATAGCTATTTTTTATATATTCCTGAATTCACTCAAGAGAGAAGACCATGATAATGGTAGATGGAGAGAAATTGCCTTGATACAGCAGGGTGAATGACAGGAGAATATCAGGATCAGAGTATCATAATTGTATACACAACAAATTCATTCAATCAGAAATGGAAAAGAATAAATTGTTAAATATTATGGAAATGTCCAAGCAAGAATGATGGATTTGGATGAATTGGGTGCTGTCAATTTGTATGATATATAAGATTTGGTAAGGCCTGTGACTAGGATATTTTTAGATACCAAAGAGAGTTTAAATAATTTCATGAAATATATATAAGTAACAACAGTTTGTATTTTAATTCCTAGACAGCTGCTATTGTAATGTATTATAATATATTAATATATTGTATATATTAATTTGGTGATTAATAATATTAATTTAGTGATTAAAATTTGAATTATTTTAAAGCAATCTAAGTGCTATATTACAAGATAGAAACAGGGAGAAAGATAGTTAGACAATTATAAATAGGTAAAAATTTTGGAGAATATCTAAGTAAGAACTGAACATTATCACTTCTTTCCAGTATAAAATGCATCCTCAAATAGATGAGTAGTCCTGCAAGCAAACAAGGAAACTTCTACTTTAGAGATGAAAACTAATCACTACAGATGATATTATATATATATTTTTAAAAAATCAGAACATTTTGACTCCTAATATAACCATTAGCGTAGGCAAGAGTCATCAACTGGTGTAGGAAATTGCCTGTGGGGAGAAGGGATTCTGGATATTCATATGATGCTAAGATATGTTTTAATAATGAAAGGAAAATGTACAAGAAGAAGAAATCAAACTTTCACCATTTTAATCAGTTGGCCAATTTCATCATCATTCATACTGCAAAGACAAAATTAAGAATAAAATATCATGTATAGTACAACTCTAAGACACAGAAAGATTGTTGAGTCTTTTGTTTTACTTCCAAATTTACAAGAATTACAGAGAATTGGAATAATTTATGCTTCACCTAGAGGTTAGTCAGATACATCCTATCCATTTAACAAATAAGAATATTATTTACAAAAAGGGTTGTTAAGCATTGAAGGAGTCTAGAGACACGACAATCTAATGAAATTGCTTCTAATTTAGATCTTAATC
>SJYR01000897.1:0-28855 GCA_006410655.1 Kobus ellipsiprymnus
CAAGGTAATGTCTCTGCTTTTGAATATACTATCTAGGTTGGTCATAACTTTTCTTCCAAGGAGTAAGCATCTTTTAATTTCATGGCTGCAGTCACCATCTGCAGTGATTTTGGAGCCCAAAAAAATAAAGTCTGACACTGTTTCTACCGTTTCCCCATCTATTTCCCATGAAGTGATGGGACCGGATGCCATGATCTTTGTTTTCTGAATGTTGAGCTTTAAGCCAACTTTTTCATTCTCCTCTTTCACCTTCATCAAGAGGCTTTGAGTTCCTCTTCACTTTCTGCCATAAGGGTGGTGTCATCTGCATATC
Source organism: Kobus ellipsiprymnus (assembly GCA_006410655.1). Taxonomy (NCBI): domain Eukaryota; kingdom Metazoa; phylum Chordata; class Mammalia; order Artiodactyla; family Bovidae; genus Kobus; species Kobus ellipsiprymnus. Next base: position 314 of record SJYR01000897.1, read on the forward strand.
TGAGGTTATTGATATTTCTCCCGGCAATCTTGATTCCAGCTTGTGTTTCTTCCAGTCCAGCATTTCTCATGATGTACTCTGCATATAAGTTAAATAAGCAGGGTGACAATATACAGCCTTGACGTACTCCTTTTCCTATTTGGAACCAGTCTGTTGTTATGATGGGAAACACTGATGACCATGTCTGCCCCAGGAAACCATAACCACCAGAAGAGCAAATGAGTGGTCATCCTGACTGGGTGCCTGAAATGTTAATACTCCCAATAACCCTGCTGTTTGTCCCTCTGCTCATACAAAGGCACAAAAGATTTGGAAAAAGTTAATGGAAAAACAAGTAACCACTGTAAAAAGTTTACCATTTCTCTGCATTTGTAAAAACCCACCCACCAGGTAACCAGTGTCACCAGGCAGCCCCTCAGAGCTGCCCGCCAGCCCGGGTCATTCCTGGGGGTGCTGTGACGACCCCCACCCAGCAGAGCACAGGTCACCATCCTGATGTCCTGAGACCACGGGGGACCTGCTCTTTTCCTCACACCCTACGTCAGCCCCTCTTGCTCAGCATTAAACATCTACCGGTTTAAATCCATTCCCAAGGCTTTGCCACTTCTCCTGGCTTGCCTGCCAGGTGGCTCGGCGCCCCCGCAGGGTACTGCGGCCTCACTGGCCTGGGGCTTCCAGGAAGGCCACGACCACTTTACTGCACACGCCAAGGCAGCCTGCCCTTGTAGCATGAACTTGAAACACTGCAGATATGCCATCCCCCTAAAACTGAAACCTTCCCTCCAATGGTGGCGCTGCGTTCCTCAAACACATGCCGGCACAGACAGAGCCAAAAAATTGAAGAGACCAAAACTGCCTAAGTGGAAACCTGATTTTTAAAGGTATAAAGCAAATTATAGCAATCGTTTGAGAAAGACCTGCTAAGGGAAAAATTGCTTTGTAAGCTGGCAGCTGACTTGAGACGTTAAATTAACGGCTAGACAGTATACTGACTTCCTGAGTTTTGAATCTTCGTGTTTTATCAAGATGTCCATGAAGAGAGAGAAGAATGAATGATCAAGTGGTCCTACTATGTTATAACAAAGAACAAGCTTATGGTCAAGTCATGAGTTTTCCTAACAAGTGATTCTGCACTGACCTTTCTCTAAAATGTTCCAGGCAGTCTACCAGGGTGACCACTAGGTACCCACAAACTCTGAGAATTAAATAAAATAAATATCTAATGAATGAAGGAAGGAAGGAACAGAAGGAACCCAAAAGATAAAACCCCTCACAGGGCAAGCAAGGACATTCAAGCTCTGACGACAGCCAGGGGGAGGGGGCTCACAAAGAGAGGGCGGGCACAGACAGCTAGGATCCCCAGGTGTGGGCCCACTGCGCTGGGCCCTCCTCCCCTCACTGGCTCCAGGCTCACCTGCCTGGAGGTGAGTCCAGCTTTCCGTGAAGACCCACCTTCTGGAAGATCAACGTTTGATTGACCAGTAAGGCAGTCTCTGCGTCTGGTGGCGTGACCACCTGTGTTCCAAGTAAACCCAGCACAGCCTCAGAGTGCCCAGCATTGTCTGGGGAGTGTGTGGTGGGCCTGACGCCCTCCCACTGGGCTCCTAGCCACCTACGTTGGGCTCCCCAAAGATGCCCTTCTCCCTACGGGTGGCTGGCTGGGACTGCGAAGAGAGTATCACTTGACACCCATTCTTCACAATTCTGGGATTCAGTCTCCACAAGGCAAACAAAACTTCCCAAACTGTGTTTGTGACTCAAGGCAGGTAGGAGGCCAGTTATCTCCAATTATATAGTTAGTTTTCCCTATTTCTGTACACATGAGGAAGACCATAGCTGATTAGTCACGTTAAAATAAGTCAGATATCTGCTATTTCCACAACTATAAATGGAAAAGCAAACAAAAACAGCGCTTTTCTTTTTTTTGCCACACCATGTGGCACGTGAGATCTCAGTTCCCTGATCAGGGACGGAACCCAAGCCCCAGCAGTGGAAACGTGATGTCCTAACCACTGGACTCCCAGGGAAGTCTCAGGTTGTACATCTTCAATGGGTGAATTCTGTGCTATGGGAACTATATTTCAGTTAAAAAGAGTTTAAAAAAAGGTGAAGTAAAAGACTTGGAAGACTCCGGCAGGATGACAGACCCTCAAGAAGCACAGCCCCCTCTGACAAAGGTGGCTCCGAGTGGGAAGAGCCGGCAGCAACACCCCGCTCCTTGGGAACGCGGCTGTTGGGTGGCTTGGGGCGCTACCCTGCATTCGGGCCACCTGCCCCCACAGGGCCACCGCAGCCTTTCCGTCTGTGGGTTTTTAGTCCTGCCCACCATCTGTGTGCAGCTCGCTGTGACCATTTGGAATCAGGTCCCCATTCCACACTACAGACTCTGCTGGTTTCCTTATGAAGTTCAACACTTTTGTTCTACACTCAACACACACGTGTGGCCGCCTGCGAGTTGAGCGTGTTGTGTTGCTGGGTCTTCTACAGCACAGACCCAGGCGAGAGTCCTTCCTCGTGCTGTCACTTGCTGCCCCAACTGGACGTGATATGTTTCCAGAGGTCTGTCTCAACAACTCTCAGACATCTGATAGGAAAGTGAGAGAACCAGAGGGACAGGGAGACGGAAACAGTGCTTTCCGACTGCAGGGAGCCCAGCCTGGGGGTCAGCAGCTCCCAGAGCTGCCCGCTCACTGGCGCCGCATCCCCTTGGGCCCTGAAGTGGGCACCTGGAGCCCTCACCTCACAGGTAAGCCAACTGACACAAACAGGTGAAGGTTGTGGGGCAGGAGGAAGTGAGAGTGTCCGCCAGCCCCTCACTACTCTGAGCAGCGTGGCCAGGGCCCCCTCCTGCTCGCCAGTGGGAAGACAGAGGGTGCTCTCTCTCGCCTGTGACATTCCTGAGTTCTGAAGGTTGAAAAGCTGGCCCTGAGGAAGGGAGCAGCTCATTCTGCTGGAGGAACCTCCAGGGCCACGGTCTCAGAGGGGTGCTGCTCATTCCAGAAAGTGAAACTAACCATGATGGTGGCAGTGATTCTGATTATATTTTTGTTTTCCTCAAAAAGGCTCAAAGTAAAATCAGTAGTGTTGGTCACATGGTGACCTTTTGATAAACTTTAACGTCTGTGAATGCACACGTCCACACTGCCTGCTCCTGATTCCTTACAATAACTGCACTCAAGATATGGGGCTCCTGAGTCAGGCCTGCAAAGTCGAGCTTACTGGCCCTTCACACCCAGGACCCAACGTGCTGTCCCCACCAGGCCCCCGCCTGCGGGAAGAGCACTTACCTCAGTAAGGCCTTTGATCTTCAGATACCCGCAAAGGTAGGAGTTCCCCGTGTCCACGTGCTGAAAAGACAGGACACATAGCCTTGTTACAAACACAGGGTCCACCGGGGACAGCGGAAGCATGTCCAGCACGCAGAGGCCCCTTGGAGGCCGGGAAGTGAGGGAGCCTGGAGGCTGGTACAGCTGGGTCTCCCCGGTCCAGCAGCAAGCTGAGTGTTTAATGCTGAGTGAGGCCTCTTAAGAAACTAGGGGGACTGCCCTGGTGGTCCAGTGACCAAGGCTCCACGCTCCCCACGCAGGGGGCCCAGGTTCAATCCCTGATCAGGGAACTAGATCCCACATGCTGCAGCTAAAGATCTGCATGACAGCAAGGAAGACCAGGTGTAGCCACATAAATAGATACATATTAAAACAAGAAAAAAACTAGGAACGTTTGTTGGGTTCCTCAGATCTGAGGACCCGATACCTTCCAATGCACCATGAGTCAAACACCAAAGTGGTGCTTCAAAGCTGCAGTGACCTTGGCCAGCCCGAAGCATGCAGCTTCACAAAGCTGGAGCGGTCCCATCGTCTGGTGCAGTGGACAAAGGTCGGCACCTGAAAACCACCGCAGCTCTGCAAACGTCCTCACCTGCCGATGTGGGTATCCAACAAAATGGAGCAGCTAACCTGAACTTACAGGGGTCAGCAAGGGAGCTGTGTTCAAGGACCCATGGCTTGAACCCGAAGCCTTGTTTCAAGGGTGTGATTCTCACCAAATTCAATACAGTTTGGGTTTCACAGCTGCCAGAAAGGTATCAGGTGGCAAGGATACTCGCTAATAAGATTAAAAACTCAACTAAATTGGCTAACATTTTGCATGGATTATCACATGCTTGAGAATCAGAATTTCAGTTTGGCCTCCATCCAACCATGTGTCTCTCCCTCTCTGCCCGAATTGATCTTTTTGAACCAAGGGAGTGTCGACCCAGCAACCAGCTAGCATCTCAGTGAGAGAGAACAAGGTGAAGGCCTCAGCAAGAAGGTGCTCGAAGCACACCTGTGTCCAACAGCTGCTCTTCCTAATATTCCTCCTACAGTGACCTGGCCCTCACTTCACTCTTGGCTTCTTGGATGGCAGAGGAGAAAGAGAGTAGTCACAGTAACATTAAAAAAAAAAAAAACACCACCAGGTCAGAACCTTACAAAGATTTGAAAACTCTTTAAATTGCAATTTTAGGGAAGAGGAAAACACTCCAGAAGCACATGAAAAGAGGCCCATCTTTAGTCATCAGAGAAGTTCAATCAGAACCACAAGAGATGCCACCTCACCCCCACTGGGATGGCTATAATCAAAAAGAGGGACCATGACAAGTGTGACAGGGACGTGGAGAAACTGGAGCCACTGACACTGCTGGTGGACATGGAAAATGGTGCAGCCACTTTGGAAATCAGCCTGGCAGCTCCTCAAATGTTAAACAAACAGTCACCATACAACCCAGTATTCCACTGGTAGGGAGACACCCAGAAGAAATGTGGACAATGCACACATAACAATTTGCGCATGAATGTGCACAGTGGTGTGTTCATGACAGCCCCAGAGTGGAAACACCCACAAACAGCCATCTCCTGCACCAGCAGAGGAACAGAATGCTGCAGAGCCACTAGGGGACGATGACAACGACACAAAGGGAGGGAGCACTGGCTCCTGCTGTGATGTGGACGAACCTCAAAACACGGTGCTCAGTGCGACAAGCTAGACACAGAAAGTTATCGTATGATTCCCTTTACGTGAAAAGGCCACAATAAGCAAATCTTAGGGGAAGAAAAATTAGGGGCTGCCTAGGGCTGGAGTCCTTGGACTGCATGGAGATCAAATCAGTCAATCCTAAAGGAAATCAACCCTGACTCTTCATTGGAAGGACTGATGCTAAAGCTGAAGCTCCAATACTTTGGCCACCTGATGCGAAGAGCCGACTCATTGGAAAAGACCCTGATACTTCGAAAGATTGAGGGCAGGAGGAGGAAGGGGCGGCAGAGGATGAGATGGTTAGATAACATCACTGACTCAATGAACATGAGTTTGAGCAACCTCCAGGAGTTGGTGAAGGACAGAGGAGCCTGGCGTGCTGCAGTCCATGAGGTCACAGAGAGTCGAATATGACTTAGCAACTGAATAGTGTTGGAGGGGTGTGGCACCTAAGGATTCTTTCTGGGGGTAATGAAGATGTTCTAAAATTAGACTGCAATGGCAGTTACACAGCTTTGGGACCACACTAAAAACTACTGAACTATACACCTTACATGTGTGACTTGTGTGACAGGCGAATCATACCTCAATAAAGCTCCTATGAAAAATAGAAAGAAAGCAGGAAAGAGGTGGAGTTACAAAAGTCAGAAATTTCTAAGACGACAGAGCCCAAGAACCCAGTTGTGGCTGAAAAACCAGCTGATTGGGCAACTCACAGGCCAGACTCTCTCTGTGACAGTAAGACGCTCACCCATCCAGGTGCAGGGCGGCATTCCTGGGTGTGACTGCCGCCCCCACCAGCAGATGGCCGACTCCAAGTGGCCTCCAGCCACTGGCCAGGTCACTCTGGCCACCCTGGGACCTGCCAGTCGTGCACCAACCCAATCCCCACTCCCACCGGTTCACAAGGGAATTGGCACCAGCAGGAATTCAGAAACAACACACTGAGGACAGGGAGGGGAGCTGCCGCAGGAACCAAGATTTGTCTGTGATACCAGGCTGCTCCGCTACTGGTCCCCAACCCCATTAGATACCATCAAACTCAACAAGGGGCCCAAGTCAAGATCATCCCAAACATGACCCACACCAGGCATCTCACTTCTAGAATTTTATGATGAGCTGCAAAATGTAAAAGAGTCTGTATCTTCCTACTCAATTCTCACATTTGGAGCAGAAGAGAAGGGAGATTGCCACAGTGGTCGTCTAATGGTGAGAGCTGAAATAACTCAGCCACGACCCTTTGCTTTTCCTGGCCTTGTCTCACAGCTCGAAGGATCTCAGTTCCCCGAGTAAGGACTGGACTTGGGCCACAGTAGTGAAAGTGCCAAATCCTAACCATGAGACCACCAGGTAATGTCCATCTTTTCAATTACGATAAACATCATAGCTCATATTAGAAATTTCAGTTTGTAGACCAGAGACACAATTAACAGAGATGGAGTTCTCTTGATCTAAAGTAAACAATTTACTCCCACAAAGCAGTAAGATAAAAAGAGGCAGATGAATAGGCAGTTGGTGGAGACAAAACATATCCCCGTTGTCTTTAAGGTGGGAGAAGAGAGGCTGTTTGAGATTTAAAATCAGTAAAGAGCAAAGGACAAGAGAAAAATTCTGTCCTCACACAGGACCTACATTCTACATCTACATCCTACATTCTGTCCTCACACAGAACATCGAAGGTTCTGCAAGACCTTTGAGGGGACAGTGTTTGGAAGGGCTTTTAGGCACAGCTTAGGAGGTGAGGTATCAGACTGAAGACAAAGTGGCAAAGGGAGGAGGAAGTGGGTCCTGCTGCAGGCCTGGGCAGATAGACAGGAGGAACAGTTTTCCAGGAAGGCAGAGAAGAAAGAGGATTAACCTTGGGCCGGGAGGAAATGTCAAGTGTCCTCCCATCTGCATGAGGGGAGTGAAGTGCAGGAAGGAGCTGGGACAGGTAAAGCTAAAGTTCCAAAGCCATTAGGAGCTGGCAGCAGGTTCTCAGAAATCCAGGTCAGATCAGGGGAGGAAATACCATATGAGAAATAAAAATGGGTGAGTTACATTGCCTAGCATGAGTATCAGAGACTAAGGAGGAAGCCCTGACATGTGGATCAAAGTTTAAAATACAATAAGAGGGTCCCCAAGAGCCAGGAAGGAGGAGAACAGGGAGATGGGGAGGTCTGGGCAGACAGATGGACACAACAGGAGTGGACTGGAAGTGGCTAGAGGGTTGGGAGGAGGGAGTGTCAGGAGTCTGAGCCAGGAAGAGACCATGGGTTGGGAGCTAGGAGATCAGCTTCCAACAGACTGTGAGGAGCCCACTTAAGATGTGAGTGCCCAGGCTAAGGTATGGGGCAGGAGTCGAGGTGGGATGGGGGCCCTCAAGTCCCGGGGCTGATGGAGAGAGAAGGCGGATGAAGCTCTGCCGAGGAGGAAACCCCCGGAGGAGGCGGGTCCCAGGGCCTGAGCTGCATGGGACCGAGGAAAACGTGGGAGGCAGCAGGCACGTCTCGGGCCTGGGAGCGTCCACAGTCAGAGGGAATCCCTGGAGAGTTTCCCGGACGGGGTCCGAGAGGGACTGAAAGACTGTTGCTGGGGCGACAGGCCACGGGGAGGCAGGGTCGGATCTAAGGCGGCCGGTCCCCGGCTCGGGCCCGTAGGGTTGGGGTGCGCCGGAGGGCCCCCGGCAGGCCCGGGCAGCAGGCCCGTCCGTGGCCGCGGGCCCGAGGGGGCGGCGGCGCGGCCCGGTCCGCGGACGTCTCGAGAGGCCGGGCCGCCGGCTCACCTGCAGCACTACCTCCACGTCGTACGAGTTCCCCTTGCTCTTCTGGTGGCCGCGGAACTTGGAGCCGCTGTAGAGCAGGCTGGTGGCCACGCCGGGCTGCTGCGTGTTGATAGGCGGCGGCGGGATGAGCGAGGCGGCGGAGGCGGCCGAGGCACCGGCCGGCGGGGGACACTCGGTGCGGACCGGCATCGCGGGGTCCCCCGGAGCCAGGGCTGGGGGAGGGGGAGGAACCGCCGCCGCCGCGCGGAAGCCGAGGGCAGACGGAGGGGAGGCCGGCGCGCGCGTAGGGCGGGAGGGGTCCAGGCGGGAGGGGTCCACCCGCCGGCCGCAAGCGGACCGAGCGCTCCGGCCACCACCGGGACCCCGGGACCTGCGAGCAGGGCCTCCGGGTCCTGAGCGAAACCCCCTCCCTGCCTGCGCTCGCACACACGCCCCTTCCGATTGGCTCGGGCGCGCTGAGGGGCGGGAGCAGGCTGGCTCGGCGCTTCCGCCCATTGGCGGGCGGGGACAGCACGTGGCGGGAGCCGAGGCCCTCTGGGACTTGTAGTCTTTTTCCCGAGGCGCGGCGCTGGGGCGGGGCCGGGGCGTTTGTGATGCTGATTGGCTGCGGCGTGCGCTGAGGCGCGCGGCGACGGCGCGCTACGAGTGTCGTGCGCAACATGGCGGCGCCCAGAGAGAGTGAGGGTGCCGGCGACCGGTGAGGAGGTTTGTGGAGTCCGAGCACGCGGCGTGTAGTCCCTCCGCTCCGTGTTCCCCGCGCTCTGGTCTCGAGCGGTCGTTCTCTGAGGCCCCCGCGCGATGTGGAGGAGCTGCCTTCGGCTGCGGGACGGGGGGCGTCGCCTCCTGAACCGGCCCCGAAGTGGTCTCACCGCCTCCGAGGGGCTGGGGTCAAAGCCCCCTACCCCGATCCGGGCCTACGTGCCCCCGGCAGGTGAGGGAGGCCAGGGCGGAGCAGGCTGAGGGGTCGGCCCTGCAGGGTCACACGTCGGGAGGGAAGTTCCCCGCGAGGGCAGTGATCGCTCCAGGGCACACGCGCGTCGTTTCCTTTTGGCAGGTGCGGTTTTTCTCTTTTTCACTGGGGAAGCAGAGGTCATCCTTGTTTTCAGGCGGGGAAACTCGACTTCTGGGTCGGGATTGCGCTAGAGGCGCAAAGTAGACTCTGAGAAGTTTGCGGGGCAAAGGCCAGTCTGCTAGGCTGCTTTCTGTGTCCCCGCGACCGGCACTGAAGGGGCCTGAAGCTCGGGCTTTAAGTCTTCCATCCCGGCCGCTTGCTCCACAGCTGTCCTGGCCCTGCCTCCTGCTGCCCTCCCAGAATACCTGCCACCTCTTCTAAGGAGTTGACACCCCGTGCCTCCTTCCTGCACTTCCGACTCGGATGAGGCTTTCTGTAGCGGATCTTTCATTACTCCTAGGGAGAGATTTTGGGATAAGATTGGGGCTGACTTTGAGTGAAGACAGTAACGCTTTTTTTCCTGCCAGTTAGTACTGTGCTGAAGGTGGGGGTGAGGAAAAGGTCACTGCGGTGTTGGAGCTGTTCGACGACGCCCGTGTGGCCTCCAGCCCCCTACCAGCTGTCCCAGCCATCAGCTGCATAGAGAAGAAAGGTCTTCAGAGAGCCTGCCTGTCCAGCTGAGGAGTACACCGGTGAAGTCAAAGCTGGGGGTCTCTGCTTACAAGTTCTCTTGTCTGCACAAGTGGTTTAGCTTCTCAGTGTCTGCCTCGTCTAAAGAGCTTGTGCTGGTTTGAGGGAGATGCTGTAGATAGGGAGGCCAGCCTGCCACCTGTTTTTGTAAATAGTTTTCCTGGAACCCAGCCCCCCTCATTCATTGACACACACGTAAGGCTGTTTTCACTACAGTGCAGAGTTGGCTGGTTGTGCCAGACACCGGATGGCCTGCAAAGCTTAAAACACTTTGGCTTTTTACAGAAAAAGTTTGCCAACAGTGCTGTGGATGCTAAAGCAGTTTTGGGGGAAAGTGTTTAGTCATCTGGCCCATTTATAGTAATTGCTATGGTAGGTACACTTGCCCTGAAGAATTTTAAAACAGCTTTACTGAGATGATGCACTTAGAATTCACTCACTTAGAGTGTACAGTTTAATGGTCCCTAGTGGCTCTATGGTAAAGAATCCGCCCTTGTTGCAGGAGACCTGGCTTCAATCCCTGGGTTGGGCAGATCCCCTGGAGGAGGGCATGGCTACCCACTCCAGTATTCTTGCCTGGAGAATCCCGGTGGACAGAGGAGCCTGGCAGGTTACAGTCCATGGGGTTGCAGAGTCAGACATACTGAGCGACTAAGTACAGTATACTCAGAGTTCTGCTGCCATCAGTTCTGGAAACTTCTTATGACGCCAGAGGATCCCTATACCCTTTAGCTGCCACTCGGAGTATCCCCCCGCCCCGCTCCATCCCTCCAGCCCTAGACAACCACTACTTCACTCTCTGTCTATGAAGTGAAGTCGCTCAGTCGTGTCCGACTCTGCGACCCCGTGGACGGTAGCCTAACAGGCTCCTCCCTCCATGGGATTCTCCAGGCAAGAGTACTGGAGTGGGTTGCCATTTCCTTCTCCAGGGGCTCTTCCTGACCCAGGGATTGGACCAGGGTCTCCCGCATTTCAGGCAGATGCTTTAACCTCTGAGCCACCAGAGATCTATATCTATAGATTTCCCTATTTTGGACATTTCATATAAATGGAATGTGAGTATGGATTTTAAAACACATGTGGGAAAAAAAGTAAACTACTTGTGGTCAGAATGCTAACTATGACTGTTTTTAAATACTTCAGTAGACCACTTGATACCTCTTTCATCAATATGGAGGTCTAATTTGCCTTTCTTTGAATATAAACTGGTTTTAGCAAATCACTTTTAACCACTGGAAGGTAGCTGATTGTTACTGTGTGACTTGAGAGGCCTGTTAGCAAAAGCAGCTTCTGCCTGTTTGGTTATGTTGAGATAGTTGTTTTGTTTTACTTTTCAAGTGGCCATGGATTACATATCCAACTTTCCTGCTGCTGCTGCTGCTAAGTCGCTTCAGTCGTATCCAACTCTGTGCGACCCCATAGACAGCAGTCCACCTTGATCCCCTGTCCCTGGGATTCTCCAGGCAAGAATACTCGAACAGGTTGCTATTTCCTTCTCCAATGCATGTATACATGCTAAGTCTTTCAGTTTTGTCCAACTCTGTGCAAACCCATGGACAGCAGCCCACCAGTCTCCTCCATCCATAGGACTCTCCAGGCAAGAATACTGGAGTGGGTTGCCAGTTATCAGCCTTATTTATCCAGTCAGTCATTGATGAACATTTGGGTGGTTTTCATCCTTTGACTGTTCTGAATGTCTTTGTAAACACTTGAATACAGGTTTTTGTGTGAGAATGTGTTTTCGTTTCTCATAGGAGGTACCTAAAAATAGACAGGACGTCCCCAATGGCTCAGTGTTAAAGAATTCACTTGCAAGGCAGGAGACCCGGCTTTGGTCCATGGGTCAGGAGGAGCCCCTGGAGAAGGGAATGGCAACCCACTCCAGTATTCTTGGCTAGAGAATCCCATGGACAGAAAAGCCTGGTGGACTGCAGTCCATAGGGTCACAAAGAGGTGGACACAACTAAAGCAACTTAACACACAGGCAAGAGTAGAGTTGCTGGATTAAACGGTAGCTAACTAACTTTCTGAGGATTGGCCACCCCACTTTCCAAGGTGGTCACGCCATTTTACATTTCCCCAGCTGTGTGTGAGGGTCCCAGTTTCTCTGCCCCCTTACCGACATCTGTCCGTCTGACTATGGCCTTCCTAGCTGGTGTGAAGGACTGTCATTTGAATTTCCCTGAGAATGAGTGACCTTGGAAGGAAAGTTATGACCAACCTAGATAGCATATTCAAAAGCAGAGACATTACTCTGCCGACTAAGGTCCGTCTAGTCAAGGCTATGGTTTTTCCTGTGGTCATGTATGGATGTGAGAGTTGGACTGTGAAGAAGGCAGAGCGCCGAAGAATTGATGCTTTTGAACTGTGGTGTTGGAGAAGACTCTTGAGAGTCCCTTGGACTGCAAGGAGATCCAACCAGTCCATTCTGAAGGAGATCAGTCCTAGGATTTCTTTGGAAGGAATGATGCTAAAGCTGAAACTCCAGGACTTTGGCCACCTCATGCGAAGAGTTGACTCATTGGAAAAGACTCTGATGCTGGGAGGAATTGGGGGCAGGAGGAGAAGGGGATGACCGAGGATGAGATGGCTGGATGGCATCACGGACTCGATGGACGTGAGTTTGGGTGAAGTCCGGGAGTTGGTGATGGACGGAGGCCTGGCCTGCTGCAATTCATGGGGTCTCAAAGAGTCGGATACGACTGAGCGACTGAACTGAACTGAACTGAGGATGAATGATGTCGAAGAACATCTTTTTAGGTGCATTTTGGACACTTGTGAATTTTCTTTGGAGAAGTGTCCATTCACATGCTTTGACCATTTCTAAATTGGGTTACTTGTCTGTTTATTATTGAGTTGAGAGAGATTTTTATATACTGGGCCCCCCCAGTTAGCCCAGAGCCGCCCAGGTTGTAGGCAGTCAAAATCTTGCTGTGAGGCGTAAGGCCCGCCAGGTGCCGCTGTTTAGAAAGAGACCGTTGTCACGCCGCTCGGAGGAGGCGCGGCCTCCACTCGCGGTGCATTGTAGGGGTTGCAGTTCTGTCCCTAGCACAGACTGCCCGGAGATTGAGGCTGATGAAAAGAGCACTAGCTGGCTCAGGGAGCCTGGGACAGGACAAGGAGTGTCGGAGGAGGTGATACAGAAAATCGCCTGTTTCTTTATATGGATTGGAGCAACTTTGCAGGGAGGGAGCCCCGTGGACATCAATTTCCACTTAAGCTCTCTTCACAGCAGCTTGTTAGCGTTCTCTGCCTCTACAGCCAGTTTTCTGTTGCCCAACTTTTAAAATTCAGTGCTTCTTCACATTCGCATTTCTTTGTGTCTGTAGATACTTTGTATCTGTAGTCCTTAAAATTGCCATTTAAAAGGCACCAAGTGTGGTTTTGTCATAGAAAGAGATATTCTGTAAAGGGAGTGATTTGTGCTCAAAATAAGGGTTCATTGTGACTAGCCTGTCTCTCCCATCTCCAAGGATGGGGTTTCCATTGCTGTCAGCTCACTTCATCACTGAACATGTGGGTGCTTCACGGGCTCCTGGTGTCATGACTTGTCTCATGAGACCCAGGACCTGGGAGGGTCCAGAGAGAAAACCTCCGTCTTTTGAAATTGGGGAGTGTGGATTCCACCAATTGAGTTTTCTGGATCCTGTTCTCAGCACCTGTGTGAATCCCTAATGTGACTCCCTACTTCGTCAGCCTTCCTTGTGGTGACCTGCCAGGCTCCTCCCCAGATCTGGGCCTCTCCAGCCATCCTCTGCCCTGTGACTGCAGGCTCGCCCTGCACACCACCTTCCTAGCTCTGAAACCTGCTCTCTGAGGTTCAGCACCTTCCTGTGAACTGTTCCTTCTCCTGGAAACTCCCCACCCCCACGCCCTGGAAAGCCACCAGTGCAGGTGGGCCTGCCCACTCTTCTGAGGCTCTTGGGTGCCATCTGGCTGTGAGGAGGTCTTCCTCTAGCCCAGACAAGACGAGCCTTCCCAGTCCCTGTTTGCAGCTTGTCTGGTCCTCTGGCGTCCACGGTGGCTTTATTGTTCTCCTGGATTAGTGTCCGTTGTCCCATGAGACAGGACGCACCTCATGAGCAGGGTGGCTTTTGAGTCCTGCCCTGGGAGGGGGCTGGTCGTCAGCAAGTTTGTTCCTCCCCCCAGCAGAGCCCTGAGCCCACTGGCTGACATCTCCGATCAGGTGCAGGAGTGGCCTGGCCAGGGCAGAGGAGGTAGGCAGAGAACGAAGACCCCCTCGAGGGAGACCTCGCTATCCCGGCAGCTTTGTGTGGTTCAGGCTCTGTCGTCCATCTCTGCCTCCAACCACCCCCACCCCCACCCCCGGCTGCCCCTCAACTCCCAGGCCTCTCAACCCATCTCCAGCCGTTGGCATGTGTAGAATGCTCTGCACATGGTGGGTGGGCCCCTCCCCCAGGCCTCTCCCCCAGAGATGGGTCAGAGTCTTCAGATCCCCCACCCCAGCCCTCTGCTTCCTGCCGGATCTGGCCTTGGACTTGCTGCCCTACTAGGCACTAGAAAATATGCTGGATGTAGTCTGGACGCCTCGACCCAAGTCTCCCAACAGAAGCAGGGGCCTCTCGACTCGGTCTTACCTGCTGTCTGAGTGAGACCAGGCTGGCACATAAAGCAGTAGGCAGTGGGAACTTCCTATTTGGGTCAAAGGTATGAAAGAATTACTATTGTGATTTCAGACAAAGGTGGTAAATTTTGCCATCGTAATACTTCATCATGTTGGTGGTCATACCATCTGTAGATTCGATTGTGTTGTGCCGGGGGGTGGAGGAGTGTTGGAGAAGTCTTGGAGTCAGACAAGCTGCAGCTTCATGACACAGCCACTGTCATTGGGAGCTGGTGGAGCTGTGGCTCCTCCTCCCCTGCTTTACTCAGTAGCTATTGACCATGTGGAGCGAGGAGACCAGGCACTGCCATGGAAGTCTGGGAGGTCAGTCAGTGTCAGCAGTGAGGTCATGAGCGCCTCCACTCCTCCTTTAACTGCCCTTTAAAAAAAATCTTTCCCACAGAAAGGAAGAGGTTCTATCAGAATGTCAGCATCTCACAGGGTGAAGGTGAGTGTCTAGAATTTTCTCTGCCTCTTGTTTTTGTTTATTTCTGTGAATGGGAGGTGAGGGACACTTGTCACCTCCAGCCAGCTCCTTAGTGAGCTTGTCCCAGCGCTCTTGTTGGGTATGTTTCTATAAGCCATTCCCCACGAAGGGACTTGGGGCATCTTGCATTAAATCAAGTAGCTAAATATAGAGGTGATCACTCCACTCTGCCTATCAACCTGAGAGGTTTCCGTTTGATCTTTCAAGGTGGCTTCGAGATCAACCTGGACCACAGGAAGCTGAGGACACCCCAGGGCAAGCTCTTCACTGTCCCCAGCGAGGCCCTGGCCATTGCTGTGGCCACTGAGTGGGACTCCCAGCAGGACACCATCAAGATGTACACCATGCACCTGGTAACAGGTCACAGCCCGCCCCTGTGGCCACCACAGGCTTCCTGGGGCCCTGGGCAGGAGTAGGGGTCCTGTCCTGATTCTAGTAAGGCTCTGGGAGGCCCCTGGTAGACAGCCCACCCCACCCCCAGCCTGGGCCTGGTTCTTCCCAGAGTCTTGGGGCACACGTCCTTCCCTGGCCACTTTTCCGCTGCAGCAGCCACGCTTTCGTTGGCTCTTGTGCTCTGTGGTGGTCTGGGTCAGGAAGAGACAACGTGTGGAGAGTCCATGTTTCCTAGCACGTGGACCCAGGCCCCAGGCAGGCTCCTCGGCCTCTGGCCTGTGAGCCAGCCTCCCCTGGACTGTGGGGGAGCAGGGGTGATGGCTGCAGACGGAGCCTTAGAGGGGCTCTGCACCTGCAGTCCATAGGGAGGATCCAGAGAAGCTGTCCTGGCCTGGCAGCTCTGTCCCCTGCCGTCTGAGGCTCAGGGAGCCGGGTGGTGAGCGACTTGGCCGGATCCAGCAGTGCATTCGCATCCCCTGACTCTGGTCTCCTTGGGCCTGGGTGTCCACGGCTCTGAGATATCACTACTGTCACAGTGGTAGCACCTCCTGGAAAATACCACAGGGCCTGGTGGTACAGAGCCTGAGACCTTGAGGGAGTTCATTCTTCCCGGGGCCTGGGCAAGGCCCTCAGGATGCTGATGGACTTTCTCTCTGTGCCTTTGATCCAGACCACACTGTGCAACACGTCTCTGGACAACCCCACCCAGCGGGACAAGGACCAGCTCATCCGGGCGGCCGTGAAGTTCTTGGACACCGACACCGTCTGGTAATGGATGTGTGGGCGGCCTTTCCCAGGGCCCCAGCAAGTCCCCTCAGGCCTTTTGTTCAGAGTGGTCTCTGTGGAGGAGGCAGTGGACCCTCTGACTCCTCAGCGCTCTACTGCTCTGCAGACCCCGGGAGAGAGAGAGGACATGCCGGCTGCACCAGTGTCGGGACCAGCCCTCCCGTAGCCCGGCAGCTGTCCCCTGGCCTGGGACGCAGGGGCTGTTAGCCTCTGTGGCTGTCACAGGCTCCACGGCCCAGGGGTCACTTCTGACCATTAGCATGTTCTCATAGGCATGGTCATCGCGCCTCAGCTGGGCGCGATGGTGGTCTGTCTTTGGCATCCAGAAGCTGGTCTCCTCCTTGGCTGCGTTTTTGCAGCCAGGTTATTAGGGTGTTGACTGGATGTGGAAGGAACAATTGAGTCCCCCAGATGCTCTGGGGTTACCACCCAGGTGGCACTTGAGGTCTGCTCTGGGGCGAGGGGCAGAGCGGGCCCCTGTAGAGGCCATGGTGCTGCTGTTGGAATATCTACGCCGTCTGTGTTGGGGACAATTTGGTGACAGGGAGGGAGCCCTTCCAGTCCAGCTCAGGGAGGGGGTCTTCTTAGGAGCATCCTGGCTCAGAGAGCAGAGCCATGGGAGCCTCTCTCTGCCCTAGGCCCACTCCTCCCCACTGGGCAGCACCCCCTCCATCCCTCTGCACCCCCACTGCCTCTCTGCCACTTGTGCTCACACCAGCCTAGCCTCCCTGAGCTCACCCGTTGGGTTCCTGTCCACAGTACCTTTGAACTCAGCTGTGACCCTAGCTGTGTCTCTTGGTCAGAACAGTGGCCTGGCCTGAGGTGGCGTCAGGCAGGGCCACCAGTGGCCGCATCTGTAATTGGGAAGGAGGCAGGCTCGCAAGGGGTGCACAGGCAGCTGGGTCTCGCTGCCTCTTGGGAGAAGAGGGGATGGCAGGATGCAGTGATGACCTGGCATAGAATCCTAGGACCAGGGGTGTGAGTCAGGACAGTGTAGTGTGACAAGCAGCACTGGGCAGCTCTGTGGGCCCTGACTGGTCAATAACCAGGGACGTTTGGGACAGTGGAACTCAAAGTCAAGGGTCCAGGGACCCCTTGGAGGGCTTATGAAGCTGCAGGCTCCTGGTCTCCGCCCTGTGAGGGTGTGGGTTTCCAGCAGGTACTGGATGAGCCCTGGGCCACTCTTTGAGAGCCCTGCTAATATAGGGGGAAGGCAGGGGTGGAGGGGTGATGGTGGAGAGGTTTTCTGCCGTTGCCTTTCATGTTTCTGTATCTATCACTGGATGAGAGAATTGTACTTTTTTATTAATGGAAGTACTTTTGCACTGAATTAGCTACAGGGTGGAAGAACCAGAGACGCTGGTGGAGCTGCAGAGGAATGAGTGGGACCCTGTCATCAGCTGGGCCGAGAGGAGGTGAGATGCCCCACACCTGGCAGCTGGGGTCTGGGCCACACTGGACAGCCAGGGCCCTGAGCTGGTTGACGTTCTGAGTTCAGGGCACCAGGGGACTTGGACAGTACATGCCCCCTTGGGAGTAGATGCAGCTAAGTGCTTCTGCCCCCACTGGTTGTGCGACTTTGGACTGGTAACCTGATTCCTCTGAGCTTCCCTTTCTGTGTGTGGGGCTTGTGACCCCTGTCTCCCTGGGTGTCATGAGTACACGGAGTGCTGCACACTGCTGGGCACACAGTGGTGCCTACACTGGCCGCTACCATCCTGCTTGTTGTCACAGTTGCTCTGTGGCTGAATCAGAGCCAGGTTTGTGACCTGGACACACATGGAGGACAGTCTGGGCAGGGCCTTGTGGAGGGATAGTCCAGGGACTGGTGAGGTCTAGTGGCTTCCTTCCCAGGAAGACACTTGTGCAGAGTGGACAGACCAGTGATGTGAGCAGGGTTAGGTCAGGTTTATTTCATCCCAGGTTGTTGGGAAGGGCTCCTAGCCTGGGCTCTCTAACCTTGGTGTTCCATAAGCTTGCGCACTTGGAGTAGTTTGGACATAGCATTTTTCATCCGTACACATTTCCTGAGCACCCATGATGTGTTGGCATCCTCTGGTTTTGTAGTAAGAGGCGGAGCCAGCGCACTGAAGGATCAGGTAAACCTGACAACTGGATGCCACGAGAGAACCGTGAGGATGCAATGCCATTTCATTGGGGAGCTCGGTGACGTGAGACATGAGCTCGGTCCCTGCAGGTTTTTGCTGTGGTACGAAGTCCACTTTTGGTGGCAGTTAAGATTTCTCACCTATAATATTAATAGATTACAGAAAATGTGGCCCCTTCCTCTGTTTCATTTGTACTGTTAGAAACTTCAGGAAGAATGTTTCTAAACCAGTGAGAAAGATCAGCGATATATGAAAGAAAATTTCAAAAATTGCTTTCATTTCATTACATTTTTCCTGCCTTTTACGTAGCTATGATTGTTCTTGAAAATGTTTTGTTTTTGAAGCCAGCTCATGCCCGCTGGGACAGTGCCTTGTGTGTGTGATGGAGGCTTATTAATAAACATGTGAAAAAGTGATTGACTGATACAGGATTGTGGCTTAGTTGGTAAAGGATCTGCCTACAATGCAAGAGACGCAAGTTCGATCCCTGGGTGGGGAAGATCCCCTGGAGGAGAAAATGGCAACCCACTCCAGTATTCTTGCCTGGAGAATCCCATGGACATGGACAGAGAAATCTGTCAGGGTACAGTCCATGGGGTTACAAGAATCAGACACGACTTAGTGACTAACCACAGGATGTAAGGAAAATAATATTTGAAAGAAGCCTTTTATGGTTCACATGTGAAGACTTCCTTCTGAAAAGCAGGGAGGCCACAGCTCTGATGGACCTTCATGCCAATGAGTTCGAGTTTCAGGAGCTGCCTATGGCCCCTGCTTCCTAACTTGCCAGCCCTAGCTTCATGCATAGTTGATCTGTCCTCTGCTCCTAAGGGACAGAAGGTTATATAGGTCAGGAGCCCTGACGGCAGTGGCTCCCAAAACCCCCAATGGGGCCTGTGTGTGCTGGGCAGGCTGAGGCTTTGCTTCTGGGCAGAAGCGGGGCTGTGCAGCCGGACAGACTCACACGGGGCCTCTTCCTTCTAGATATGGCGTGGAGATCGGCTCTTCCACCAGCATCACGGGGCCCAGCATCCCTGCCCGGACTCGGGAGGTGCTGGTCAGCCACCTGGCCTCTTACAACATGTGGGCCCTGCAGGGTGCGTGGTGTTTCCTGTGGGTCATGGAGGGTGGGCATGATGGGCATGGCATGCAGAGTCCAGGGTCACCGGAGCACTGGGTTGGCGGGGGAGACACTGTCACCTGGTTCATGGACTGGCAGGCTCACCCCTCCCAGGAGGATGTGGCTGTCTCCTCTTCAGGAGCCTCCATTCCAGTCCCCCTGTCCCGGCTATAGTCATGGGGGTGGAGTGCTCGCTCTGACGGGCAGAGCCAGGTCTGGTGCCTTCCCAGGCAGGGGCAGAGGAGGGACTCCTGAGGAGAGCAGAGGCTCCTGAGAATGTGGAGGGGCTGGCACCCCACCTGGCGGCTCCCTGCACACAGCAGGACCCCAGGGCCAACCTGGCTGTGTCCCCGTAGGGATTGAGTTTGTGGTGACCCAGCTCAAGTCCCTGGTGCTGACCTTGGGCCTGACGGACCTGCACCTGACGGTGGAGCAGGCTGTCCTGCTGTCGCGCCTGGAGGAGGAGTACCAGGTGAGGTGGAGCTGGAGCCCCACTGCGGTGGAGGCTCAGGGTGGCCCCCCAGAGGCCCTGGGGCTGCCTGTGTGCTCTCCCAGGCTGAGCCTGGACACGCAGACAGGCACCCTGGGTCACCAGGGCTGCTTCGAGTCCATGTCTGATGTAGTGGCTCGGAATGAACGAGGCTTGGCTGCTCTGCTGTTGGCATTTTGTTAACTCAGGATCACTGTGTTCTCTGCAGTTCCCTTGTTACTTCTCCAGCCTCAGAAGGTTAATTGCTATTACAGATTGACTCCTAGCATGATGAAAAGCCTTTTGGAATGACAGTTTTTCCCAAGTTGGTCTAGTTATCTTCTTGGAAAAATGCTAGGGGGAGAAGCTGGTTTGTATCACGAGAGAGCCGGTGACTCTGGTGTCAGAGCCGGCTGGGTGGGGGTGGGGGCGGGCAGGCAGCAGGAGCAGGAAGCCTGGCTTCTGGTCTGGGCTCTGTCCTTGGCTGCAGGACCCAAGTGGGGCCATTGTACCTTGAACCTCACTTTCTCCCTGACAAACAGTTCTCTGAGTATAAAACGCTCTTCAGATATTCTGGACACCCAGAATGCAGGCAGGTCCCAAGTGTCAGGGTGGGCAGGCCAGGCCTCCATTCTCACCTGCCACTCCCCTGCATGCCTCCTCCCCTCAGCTGTGGGGGGTCGTGGCTTTGGCAGTCACCCTGCAGCCTGTCCCGTCCTCTCCTCAGATCCAGAAGTGGGGCAACATCGAGTGGGCCCACGACTACGAGCTGCAGGAGCTGCGGGCACGCACGGCTGCTGGCACCCTCTTCGTGCATCTCTGCTCCGAGAGCACAGCCGTCAAGCACAAGCTGCTGCAGGGGTGACGCCGGCCCTCAGCCTGAGATGGAGATGCTGTGGCCAGTGGAGGCTGGTTTGGGCTGAGCCAGGGCGCGGGTACCAGTGACTGGTTATACCGAACATTTCTCCGCCTGGAAGTGAGAGGAGCTGCCACTCGTCTTGTTCCTACTGTCATGTCTGGGTCCCGGAGGCCACCCTGCTGACGTGCAGGACACTCACTGCCCAGCAGGACTTTCTTGTCTGGGAGGTCTTAGTGGCCCTCAACCTTTTTTTTTCCCCTGGGTTTTAATCAAACTTTTAAAGTGAAGCTGTTTCTGTTTGTGATTGACTTTTGAAAACAGAAAACAATCTTTGTTGTTCCTGGGTTAAAAGCCAGGACAAGGTCACCTGACATGCACACACTCTGCCACTGCAGGGCCCTCGCACAGCGGGGTCTCGGGTGCCTGGGCCCAGGTGAGGGAGCGGGAGGAGTCTGCAAGATTCGGGCACAAAAGCTCCAGAGCCACCCAGCCTTGCTCACCCGCCTCCCCTCCCCAGCACTGTCCCCACACCCTGAGTGTGCTGGGAGGAGGTGCTTGTCACCTCCCCACCTCACAGATAACACCAGCTGCGCTCTCAGCTCCAGAGGGTCCTTGGGTCCTCACAGCCTCCACCTTGGAAAGCCAGCCGGGCCCCTGAGGAAGGGCCTGCCCTGGACAAGAAGGGGCAGCCAAGAGCAGTCACCAGCTGCTCAGATGCAGACACAAAGAGGATGGAGAAAGCTGACAGAAGTGTTTTATTTCTCTACCTGTGGAGGAGGGGGCAGCCCTAGTCCAGGAGGTCCCCACACTCCAGGCTGTCTAGCTCGCTCTGCACATGGTCGATGTACTGGTTGATCTCCTTCACACGTTTGCGGTTCCTCATGATCTCATCCTTGTGAATCTGAGGGCAAGGCGGATCTTGAGACTGTCTCCCTGAGTCTGCCCCACCTCCACCCACGTGTGGCTCCACCCCCTGCCACTTGCCCTTGCCACACATCTCACCTTGTCCAGCAGGTGTGTGCACCAGGAGTTGACCCTGGTCACCAGCTCATCCTCGCGATTGTCAATCTTCAGGAGGTGGATGTCATGCGAGGCCCCAACTGCGTTAACTATCGTGTCTTTGTCAACGAAGAGCTGGAAAAGAAAGAGTGGGTGAGGGGCCTAGATCCACCCTCAGCACAGAGCTGCTGAGCCGATGGGGAGAAGGGCTGAGGTCCCTGGGGGCGGAGGCGGAGCCTGCTCTGTGTCCCCGCTTCCTTGCTGTTGGCCCAGTAGTGCCAGTGACGGGGCAAGGGCCCCTGGGCAGCAGGGCAGTCCCCGTGGGGAGCGTGCCCTTCCCCCAAAGACGGGACCAGCCCTATGACCACCAAGGTTCTCAAGTCCAACCTGCCTGAAACCTGCCATCAGGTGGGAAATGTGAGACCAGCCGGGGGTGTCGGAGCTGCTCTGAGGACAGAAGTCGCCATACGCCCACCAATGGGTCTCTGCCGCTCTCATGTCAACCCAGTCTGCCTGGGCTCCTACTGGGGCTCCTGCCTTCATGTTCCCACCCGGTTCCCAATTGTGGATGACACTGTGGGTCGGTGCCCCGGCCAGGCCTGGCTGGAGGTCCCTGGAGCGGGCACAGACCCCCACAGTGCTTCTCCAGTAGCTAGAGGGAATCTCAGACCTTAACCTCCCTTGTAGTCACTGCGTCTTAGAAAGTGCCAAAACCCCCACTTTGGGAAAGCAGGCTGTCCCAAACCCAAAAGGTTTCAACCAACCTGTCAGTTGAAACCACATAGTGGTCAGGAGCTCCTCTTTAGTGGGGCCGCTCTGAGTGCTTTACTTGCTAGCCTATCACCTGCCTATCTCCGCTTCTGCAGGTACGAAATTAACGCTCCGGGAGGGGGTTCAAGCTTCCCGGGGGGACGAGCCCCATGACACCACCGCCCACCGGGCTCGGGCTCCGCCCACTGGACTCCAGCCCTGCCCGCTACAATCACCGAGCGCACGTCGTCTGGTAGGTCCTCGTCCATCTCGCCCTTGACTATCTTCTCCAAGATGTTGATGGCGATCTCCAGGAGCTTCTCGTGGTGGTGGTTCTCCAGGTCCCGGCACTGCGCCATTGTGCAGCCGGAGTTAAGCCAAGGCCAGGTCACGTGGGCTGGGGCACCCTCCCCTGTGCTGGCCTAGCTTGTCCTCCCCTTACCGGCCCTCCGAGTCCTCCGGCTCCCTCCACACCCTTTGGGGTCCCTTCTGGTCCCCTCCCCCACAGCCCTTTGTCCCCGCTGCTTGCAGCTCTCACTCTCCGTTATCCTGAAGGCCTCCTCTTGGAATCACTTCTCCCCATCCTCTGCTGCCCCCTGAGCCGGAAACGTCCTCCCCACCTCTCCAGCTGATCCCTCTGGCCCACCCTCTGGTCCTCACTTAGTGGACTCTCCCTCAGGGAGGGTCCCGACCTGCGCTCAGCTGCCACCATCACTTTGACGGCAGGATTGGGCCCAGGAGAACAGGGGTGAACTTCAGGTCCCTGAGTTCAGGTGACAAAAGGCCCGGCATGCCCCACATGTCAGCCCCTAACCTGACACTGATCTGCTTACGGATGACTTGTCAGTGGCATCAGCATAGAGGTTGCCTACCCCTGGGCCCAGCACCTGCAGCATGGGCTGGTCTGGGTGCAGGATTCTGGGGTGTGGTCTCCAGGTGAGGTCACTCGTGCTGCAGGCAGCAGCCTGTGGAGCAACCCGCTATCTGGACTTCTGCTCTAACAAGGCGCCTTTGTGCTGGGGGTCAGGAAACACTCCTTAAACATTCCAGAGGGTTGGCAAACCTCCACCTCTTGAAGGTGGGCTTCCTTCCTCGGTGAGAATGAGAGGTTTTACAACCCCAGTTTCAAAGGTGGAGATGCCCATTAAACAGGGTCCTGTTTAATCTCACCTTGGTGGAGATACAGATCTCCCTGTAAGTCAAACGGGGCATAGGCAGTTCTGGTAAAATGTGAAGTCTGATTATAAAGTGCTGGATTTTTACTCTGCCAGTGTGTCTAGGGCTCTGGTGGCAGTGGGAGGGAGCAGGCATGGGAACCCACAGGGAGCCACCTGGAAGAGACCCCACTTATTTTCATCTTTCATAAGCAGTGCAGAAGCTCTACCCTCTGTGTCTTTGGTTTAGAATGTGGGCGCCTCCCTGTGGGTCTGGTGGTGGGCACCATGTTGCAGGCAGGAGCCACTGGCCCACAGTGACTCCCCGGAGGGTCCTCAAGGAAAGGATATAGGCTCTGGACGTTCTCCACAAAGAGTCCCACCAGGTCGATAATGTTCCTTTCAAACATGTTTATAGTCTCCTGGAAATGATAAAGAACACGTGCGTTTAGACATGAACTTCACTGACTTCACGCCAGAGCCACAGTGCTGCTTACCGCCTAGCGGGTGGTGACTCAAGACCTTGAGGGTAAAGACCAACCGCCTGGCCTCACAGGGGGTGGTGACCACCTTCCCTCAGCTGTCACCCTCCAGCCTGTTCTCGCTCACCCCTCAGCCTCAGGGCTTTAGTGGGTGCCTTCTCCAGGCCTTAGCCTGTGCTGTCTCTCTGCTGGCCCCCTAAACCCCCGCACACAGAGCTCTCTGCCCTTCCTGGCTTCCCAGTGGCATCTGGCCCCGTGGACTGTAGGCCATCAGGCCCCTCTGTCCATGAAGTTCTCCAGGCAAGAATACTAGAATGGGTTGTCTTTTCCTTCTCCAGGGGAATCTTCCCCACCCAGGGATCAAACCTGAGTTTCCTGCGTTGTAGGCAAATTCTTTACTGTCTGAGCCACCAGGGAAGCCCCCTGCCTCCATCACCTCCACAGAAACAAAACGAAGGAATTACTAGGAGCTAGGCTGCCTGCCAGCTCCACCACTGTCTGCAACTCAGGGGACGTCATTAACTTCTCTGGGCCTCAGCTTCCTCTTCTGTGAAATGGATTTCTTCCGTATAGGTTGTGGTGAAGCAGGAGTGGACTTCTTTACACAAAATGCTTTGGGAGGTGCCTGGCAGAGAGGAGACCCTTGGGAGTGCCGGCTGCTCCCCAGGCCTCTTGCTTTCAAGGCTCCCACCTTTCTCTGTGAGGGTGACCCTGCACAGATGCATCCAGCCTCACCCAGGTGCCACGGGGGGGTGGGGGGGGGGCGCACAGGGATCAAACCTGAGTTTCCTGCGTTGTAGGCAAATTCTTTACTGTCTGAGCCACCAGGGAAGCCCCCTGCCTCCATCACCTCCACAGAAACAAAACGAAGGAATTACTAGGAGCTAGGCTGCCTGCCAGCTCCACCACTGTCTGCAACTCAGGGGACGTCATTAACTTCTCTGGGCCTCAGCTTCCTCTTCTGTGAAATGGATTTCTTCCGTATAGGTTGTGGTGAAGCAGGAGTGGACTTCTTTACACAAAATGCTTTGGGAGGTGCCTGGCAGAGAGGAGACCCTTGGGAGTGCCGGCTGCTCCCCAGGCCTCTTGCTTTCAAGGCTCCCACCTTTCTCTGTGAGGGTGACCCTGCACAGATGCATCCAGCCTCACCCAGGTGCCACGGGGGGGTGGGGGGGGGGCGCTACTGCCCCTGAGTCACAGGGTGGTCATGCCCCCGACCTGCCCTAGACTCCAGGGGCTGCGGGGTGGGCTGAGAGCACAGGGAGTGCAGCTTGAGTCTGAGGACTGCAGAAGCCAAGCTAAGTATACATCTTTCAAATGTGTGTTAACACTTGTAATGAACGAAAATAGAGTCATTGATGAGACCTAAAGGAAACCAACCCTGAATATTCATAGGAAGGACTGATGCTGAAGCTGAATCTTTGGCCACCTGATGTGAAGAGCCAACTCTCTGGAAAAGACCTTGTTGCTGGGACAGATTGAGGTCAGGAGGAGAAGCGGGCGAGAAGAGGATGAGATGGTTGGATGGCATCACTGACTCAGTGCACATGAGTTTGAGTAAGCTCTGGGAGATAGTGGAGGAAAGAGGAGCCTGGCAGGCTGCAGTCTGGGGTTGCAAAGATTTGGACAGCACTGAAAAGCAAGGGCTCTACTTGATAGCTTTTTGGCCATTAGTAAGACAAACACAAGTTCTGGAGGACTGGGGGGTGATAGAAAGGGGGCTCCCTGCTTGGGAAGGTTGGGAGCTTCTGCCTGAGCCCTGACGCCGGTGGGCCATTTTCAGCGGTGCCAGAGCCCCCGTGGGGAGCAAGCTCTTCTCAGAGACACGGCAGGAACCTCTCCCAGTCTGTGGGTCGCTGTCTCTGCCCAGCCCGTTCTGTTCATCACTGTGCTCAGGGCCCAGCCTTGGCTGCTGGCTGCCTGCTGAATGCACAGGTCAGTCTGGCTGCCCCAGATCAGGCAGCAGCGCTGTTAGGCTCCTTGCTCTGTCCTGAGATACGGTAACTACAAGGGGCAGTGCCGGCAGCCTTGGCTCCATCCCAGATCTCCAGATCGGGGGTGGGGTGGGTGGAAAGTGGGGGTCCACTTTGTTTTTTGACAGCTCCATGGGTCTAAGCAAAGACTCTCCCTGCTGGGGCTCTGGGCTCTTCCTGGGTCAGGCGCTCACTCCAGAGAGATGAACTCAATTCTTGTGCTGCACAAGGACCACTGGGCATCTCAGTGACTGGAAAGTGCTGGAGGCACAGAAAGCTTTCGTGTGGGCTGCTGATTCGCACCGGAGGGTTCTGGCCCCCAGGAGGTGTGGCCTTGGCGGGTTCCTTCACTGCAACCGTGGCTCATGCTCACAGCCACGCCAGGCCTCTCATCCGATTCCTGCATTGGAGCTGCACCCAGGCCCGCCTCACCTCCAGCTGCTCCACCAGCTGCATCTCCAGCGTCATGAGCACATTTAACAGCTCTGTGATGTCCTCACTATACTCCACTATCTTTGTCTCGATGTTACTCAGTTCACTCTCCTCTCGGATCGCGTTTAAACTCTGCAAACAAAACTGTGCTTTAGGCAGAAATCTACGATGAAATGTAATTCCTGAAATGACAGGCGGTGGTTTGGTTTTGTGGGTCAGAACCTGGATTCTGGGGTCGGCCCACATTCAAGTGTCAGCTCTGCCTCCTCCATGCAGAATGGAGGTGGTCAGAGCAGAGGCTCCACCAGCTGGGGAGTTATTGGAGGTGGAGGGGACAATGGCTTCAGAGTCACCTGGACCTGAATCAGGACCAGGCTGGGTCACTGTGTGACCTCAAGTGACTCCCATCTCCTTGGGTGCAGGGGCAGAGAGCCTGAGCATCACAAAGCCAGGGGATGGGGTGGCATCTCTGAGGTTTTGGCTCAGTGCGGCTCTGATCACGGAGGGGTCCAGGACCAGCAGGGCAGTGAAGAGGGTTATAATACAAAGTTGGACCCCCACAGTCCCCCGTGAGCACGTAGCTGCCAGCGGTAAGCAGACGCAGGTCCGTCTGTGAAGAGAAGTGCTAGGGGGCTGGACAGCATGGGTAGTCGGAGCCGCACCCAGTACCAGCCGTTCACTAATGAAGGGCCTGGGGGTTTGGCTGCTGGATGCAGTGTCAGTGACCAGCAAGTGACCCAGCAAGACTGAGGGTGAAGGGTGCCTGTGGTCATGGCTGCCCCATCTGGAGGAAGGTCAGGCTTCTTCCCTAGCTCAAGCCTGATGTGAAAGCAAATCCCGACAGAGGGAAGATTAACATGTAAAAAATAATGCCATAAAAGTACCTCAAGAAAGAAAGGGGGGGCCTTTAATAAATAATCTCAGAGTGGAGAAATCTTTTCTAGGTGTGACTGGAAGAAAAGATTGATAATTTCTACTACATTAATTTTTAAAAAATTCTGAATGTCTGAAGTGCCATAGACATAATGGCAAGACAAATAGGAAACAGGAAAATATTTGCAACTCATTTCACTGACATGGAGCTAATTTCCCAATCTATAAAGAGTTGCTACAAAGTAATCTTTAAATAAACAAACAAAAGACAGACAGAAACAAAGAGATCAAAAACCAAATGGGTGAGGGCATATTATAAGAGCCGGGAAGAGAAGGCTCAGGTCAGCTCTCCCTGAAGACACACCCCAGACCTGGGAGCTAGGTCAACCAGTCCACAAGGGGCTCCAGCAGCACCGGCTGGAGGACGTCCAGACATCCCAAGCCCAGTGGCTACAGGGACCCAATGTGAGGGGGACAGGGACTGGGAGACTCGGCTGGCCCAGGGGAAGCTGCTGCCAGGGACGTTGGCAACCACAGTTCTGTGAAATCCTCCCGTTTTCAATGTCAGAAGAATGCTCAAAACAGTTTAAAACCCTCTTCAGGCCACACACAACACATGTGTGAACAAACGAGCTCCTGCCCTGAGGTCTGAAGCTCTGGCTGAAGGTGGCTCTCGTTAATGGGAACCCTGGGAGCCCTGTCAGCCTGACCCATGTCACCGGTCGGGGGAGGGGGGGTTCCTCCTCTTTAAGTCCTCAACCAGCTTCTCGCTCCTCTAACCTGGATGCTGTGGGCACTCATGGGCTTGCTGTGCCAGTGGTTTCTGGACGAAAGGGAAGTCCATAGCTTTGGAGCAGGTCAGTAATCCTGTCTGCAAAAGCAAGGTTAACTGAAACCGCTCTGCCGAGTGCACACGGCCCTGCTTGCGTTGCGGCCCCTCTGCACAGTCTGCAGCTCACCCTGCTGTATGCAGCCCCAGGAGAGGTGCCCGGAGCAGCGCTGGCCCCTAGGAGAGGAGGGGGCCTGGCTGGGGGTGGCTTCCCAGGCTGGCACTCACGCGCAGTGGTCATCCTCTTTGTTGTGACCACCAGGGTAATGGCGCCACCGAGGCAGAAAGTTGTGGCGACCCCACCATGAGCCTAGGATAGTGGAGGAGCCGCAGCGGGTGGGGCAGGTAGAAGCCTGAGTTGGTGAACCGGTGAACAGGGACAATGACTGAGGGGCTTGGGTCGCCAGAGGGGAGGGGCTGGGCCTCTGGAAGGTGGGCACCTGCAGCGGGAGGTGGGGAGGGGGACGGGACCCACCAGCAAGTGCTTCTCCTCAAACTTGGCAATCTTGAGCTTGCCCTGCTCCTGGTTTTCCTGGATGGCCTCCTGCACACACTCCATGAAGGTGTCTAGCTCTGCCTTCCGCTTCTCCTGCTGCTTCAAGCCGTACTCAAAGATGTTCAGACAGATGATGACAAACTTATCCTTGTAGGTGAAGACTGTTAAGGAAGCCTGCAGCTGCCCTGGAGGGTGGACTGCCTAGGGGTAGACTGCCTGGGGTGCGCTGCCTGGGGGTGGGCTGCCTGGGGTGGGCTCCTTGGGGTGGACTGCCTGGGGTGGGCTG
>SJYR01000897.1:36054-71858 GCA_006410655.1 Kobus ellipsiprymnus
AACAGGGGGATGTGGGTACAGGGGGGCCATGGGTACGGGGCGGCCGTGGGTACGGGGGGGCCATGTTTGTAGGTAGGGGGCCATGGGTGCAGGCAGGGGGCTCTGGGTGCAGGTAGTGGGGGGCTATGGGTTCAGGGGGTGTTGTGGGTGCACTGAACCATCAAACACCCTCTCCTCACCCACACCCCTGCATCCCAGGGCCCAGCTCCTCCCAGCTCTGGCTGCATCCCTGAGTGACCATCACTGGACAGAGGCTTTCCTGCTTCCAGCAGATGGATCACCTGCTAGAGGGGGCCAGCAGGGAAGCGGGGCCACACGGGGCCTTACCCAGCCAGACCAGGTGTGTGAGGTTCTCTAGGCCCTCGATCTTCTCAATGATGTTGTTGTCCAGCTGCAGCTTCTGAAGGCTCTCAAACTGCCAGAGGTTGTCGATGCGGAGGATGTCTGAAACAATGGAGGGTGCGCCCAGGTGGGTGTCAGGGTTTAGTACCAGTGTCATGGGGGCTGGATGATGGATGCTGACTGTGGGAAGGGCCCTGGAAGCCCTGTTTCCTTCCCTGGGGTGCCGAGGACCCTGGAGGTGTGGGCCCAGCTCCACGGAACTCAGAGTCCCTGTTAGTGCTGGTGCCGGGGCTATCACGGGCCATACCGCAAGGTGAAGGTGGGCGGGCCCTCCAGGGCAGGGACTCACACGGCTCCCCCTCGAAATGCCCGAGTTCAGTCAGAGGGCGCAGCAGGGCCCCCTGGGGTGACAAAGGGAATCAAGGCTACAGGGACGGCCAGGCCAGTTGAGCATTTTGTGGGGTGCTCTGGCCACAAGGACCCTGCATGTCTCTACCTAGAATTGCACACTGTGTGTCTGCCCAAAGATGGGGGCCCATAAGAGGCAGAGAAATGGCCCCTGAATGTCCATATACTATGAGGGGAAGAACTACCCACACAGAGGCTGGTTCCTCACATCACTGATCCTGAGTCTTCTGAAGACCAGCTCCCTGTTATGTGGCTGACTGTCCCCTTGCTCCTGAGGCAGACAGACCCTCTGTCACAGCCACCAAGAGTGCCACCCTCACTCGATATCAAGTCTAAAAACCACGCATGCTGGTCTTGTGCCTTTCAACCCAGGTGGCCCGAACGCAACCAAGGACCATAGACTGTGGACCGTGCATGGAACTGGGGGCTGCCCGTGCCCACCCTGCCCGGGACACACACTCTGAAAGTCCAACTGCAGGGACAGGACGTCCTTGAAGAGAATGCCCTCCTGCTTGGCCAGCTGCCCGGCCTCCTCCCGCGGGCCCTGTTCCCCCACGGCCAACTTGAGCATCTCATCGTCCATCACTCTGGGCTCCATGTCGTACAGCCGGTTCATCCTTCCTGGAAAACACCAACACCCTGGCTGAGGCCGCCTCTCCTGCCTCCCTTTGAGGGCGGGGCCTGGTCAGTATCCTTTCACTGCATCATGGGGTAGCGTGGCAGCCATGACGCTCTGAAGGCAGGCCCCTCCCACTCTTGGCTGCTAAACCTGGGCCTCCCTAGACCCCCGCCGGCCTAGTGCCCACCAACAGTGGTGCACCCCTTGTCTCCACAACCAGGCTGTGGCCCTTATCGCGGCCCCGATATCCATACTGGTCCCTTTAGCCTCTGGAGCTCAGCTGCCTGCAAAGCCGTCGCCATCTCGGGCCTCTGGCTTTCTGTGCTCACCCTTGTTGGGTTTCTCAGCACCAACCACTGATCACAGTCCTTGGTGGCCCCAGCCAGGCCCGCCAGGCCCAGCCTCCCTTCCCTGAGAGCCTCACCCTCTGAAGGTGACCATATCTGCAAGCACCCCCAACCACAGGTGCCAAGGGTGTAGCCACTGGTGCACACGGACTCAAGCTGGCCATTTGTGACCCTCCCCAGAGAGACGTGAACTGCGGCCGCAGGACAAAGCACCCGTCAGCGCTGGCTACTTGAGCTGGGAAGGCACTGGGAGCTAAGGGCTGGTCAGGGACATGGTGAGTGAGAGAGTAACAGGACCTGCGGAAGACGGACAGACAGAAGCAAGATGGGAACTTGATCCAGGAAAAAAGACAAAAGGACAGACAGAGGCTGCCTTCCCCTTGCTGGCTTTCCGGCCCCTCCTGCTCCAACACCAGGCCCCTGGACCTCTGACCCCAGGCCCCTAGACAGGGCACTGACTTCGCAAGTTAAATCCTCATTTCCCTAAACTAACCCAGGAGGTATCTGTTGCTACTGGTCCAAAGGGATTTGGCTGAGGCCCAGCGGGGTGGGTCACGGACAAACCTACACTGCTGTTCTTGGTTGGATAGAGCCACGGTCCTGGGCAGCTTGACTGCAGTCCATCATTACCAGCCGTCCTAGCACACCCAGAAGGGCTGGACCCCACGGGAGGGCACATGATACTGGAAACGCCCTGATTCTGCCTCAGAATGCTCTGGACGTTCAGTCTTCTCCCTACTCTCCACCCTGTTCTCACCTGCCTACTGGCTTCACCTCCTACCTTGGCCCTTGCGTGCCCACGCCAGGCCTCCCTGCCCCGCTGGTCCCTGATGATGCAGCCCTGCAATCGCCTTTTTATTCCAGCGAGTGCTGCTGGGGAGACTCCTGGTGTTGGGCAAAGTGGGGTGGGCCTGGCAATCCTGGTCTCAGAGACCCCCTGCCTGGCTGCCTCTACCCCACCCCGCCATGCAGCTTGTGCAGTTGTGCATCTTCTGTTTCTGGAGTGTCTACGAGCCTGGTCCCAGTGGCCCCAGAGCAGGCACAGCCTCCCTCTCCCTGCACCCACTTCTCCTCTGAGTCTCCTCTCTTCCTGGGTCCCTCCACATTCTCTCATCTCCTTCAACTGATTGACTCAACCCCTGAAAGACATTTCTAGT
Source organism: Kobus ellipsiprymnus (assembly GCA_006410655.1). NCBI lineage: Eukaryota > Metazoa > Chordata > Mammalia > Artiodactyla > Bovidae > Kobus > Kobus ellipsiprymnus. Next base: position 38,928 of record SJYR01000897.1, read on the forward strand.
CCTCTACCTCTCTCTATCTCCCCATTCTTTGTAGACAATTTTTCTCAAATTTCTCATAACTTGACACCAGTTTCTCTCTGGGGAAATTTTAATGTGCCGTATTTGGCAGATGCTACTTGAAAGTGTTTGTGCTTTATCCCCCCCCCCCCCCATTTTTTTCCTTTACAGAGAAGTGCTGTGCTTTAGGAAATGATTCATACTCTGATTTCAAAACTTTGGCTGCCTTCTCATCATTCCTGTCACACAAGGGCCTGGTCCCTGAGCTGGGTCGAGCCTGCTTTCAGACAGGCCCAACAGTCATCGCGTGGTGTGGAACATCTGTGTTTGTTACACACACCAGAGCTGGATTCGTACCCTTGGGCAACTGACTTTGCTTTCCAAGCCTTTGACCTCCTATCTGTAAAAGACGGGTAACTCCTCCCTCCAATATTTGTTTAAGATCATTTGTTTAGTCCACAAATGTCCAATGAATAGCTACTACATGCGTGGATAAGACTCGGTTAGTGGGTTTAGGAGTATTGTGATTCATAGACCTCCTTACCTCTGTTTCAGATCCAACTCAGATGATCATACAAACCTTTAACTATAAATGGTGACAAGTCTATGGGTGTAGGGAACTGACAACATACTTGTGGGGACCTGGGCTGAGACCTGGAGAATGGGCAGGAGAGAAGGAGGAGGGGTCTTTGGGGTGAGGGTCCTGAGCTGGGAGAGGAGGAGGCAAGTTCCACCAGGGGTGCCCAGAGTGGCAAGGCCTCCAGGGGTGTTGTGATCATCCCAGGATCCCTAGGAAGCTCCAAGGCGTGATGAGGACGTGACATGATCAGAGTTTAATTTGAAGAAGCTCATTCTGGCTTGTTGCACTGAGAATGTCAAGAGTCAAGAGGTGACTGGGGTGCAGGTAAGAAGTGGGTTTGAGAGACCTCTAGGAACATAGTTTATGTGAGGGACTGACTCTGCAGTTTTCAGGTAAGAAAATGGAAGCTGGTTAAGCAAATCAAGTGATACCCACGCTGACAGACACATCCCGTGCATGCAGAGGTAGGAGGTCAGGCATGCAGAGCTCAGGCTCTTAATCATACTCAACTGCACCCTCATGCTGTGGGTCATTGTCACAGTTCACACTGTTTCTCATAGCTGTTCCAGATTTGGCCCCAAACCAGGACAGTCCTCCCCCGGGGGGTTTATCAGTACTTCCCCACCCAGCTGGGGCTGCTGTTGACTTGCCTGACAGTAGTGTTGTTGTGGGCGGGGAGAACAGCCAAGAGCCTTACACCTCCTCACAGAGAACCAGATCCTGAATCGTCCAGTGAAACAAGGACTTGGCATCAACTGGACCTGGAAAATGGAGCCCCTATTGGCCGTGAATTGATAAGAGAAAACCACCCTCTTCTGAGTGCTCACCATGCTCTGGAGTAACGTTCATGATCAAATTACAGGTCTGGTCTGGGAGCAAGCAGAGAAGGGAGCCCTATTGCCCTGACTGTCCAGACGGGGAAATTGAGGCCCGGGAAGGGTGCTGCTGACAGGCATCCACGTTCCAGGCCAAAACCCTTCACTAAGGGTAGCTCTAAGGAAGAGGAACAAGGAAGCAGCAGTTGAGAGGTCGGGCAGACGGTCAGTGATGTCCTTCTGAAGAGGGATCAGTGGGCCGGGTACCTCTCTCTGGCCCGGAGGCCGGGGGTGGGACCTTAAAGTTCTCGTTGGGGCCTGCGCCCATAGGAAACGCTTCCCGAGCTTCTCTCCCCACGAGGCCTGAAGGCCCTGACCGGCGTGGGGCGACCAGCAGGCTCCTTCGTGAAAAGGTCAAGTCCTTCAGCAGCCTCTCTGCTCCGGGCTCTCAGCTTCTCTGGCACAGTCCGCCACCTGCTCCTGGTAGTTGAGCTGGGTTGCTAGGAGAACCAAGCGCCGCACTCCGTTGCTAGGGGGAAGTCAGGGAGTAGACATCCTGGGTGAAAGTTGACGGCCACGTGATCATATTTCTGGGCGGGGAATGTCACCCAGCACCAACCAGCCTTAGAGAAAACAAATACTTGTCCAATCAGCACTCTGCCTGGGCGGGGAACTTACTAGCCCCGCCCTCCCCTGCCCTCTTTTTGAGTGAATGATTTGATTCTTGTCCAGTAACAGTAAGGATTCAGTCGATTGACCAGTACATAAATGAATCAAAATACACAGTCTCTCGTCGGGAGGCGGGCCAGGGGAGGTGACGGAAATTCCTGTGACTTAGCTAGCCACCCCGCCCAATCGGACGCCGCGGGGGTGGGCGGGACTTCGTGGAGGGTGGTGTGGTTACCAATGGGAAGAGGGCAAGGCAGTTCTCACCCAATAGGAACAGATGGGGCGGGGCCAGCGGCGGACACCGGCGTTCCAGAGGGTGGGGCGGGGGCAAGTGTCAGTCAGGCCGGGAGCGCCTCAGGGGACGCGGAGACCCGGCGGCTGAAGCGCGCGGGCCGCTGCCGAGCTGTCCGCCCAAGATGGAGTTCCTCCTGGGGAACCCGTTCAGCACGCCGGTGGGGCAGTGCCTCGGTAAGGCCCCCACCGCGGCGTCCCGAGGCCTGGGGGGTGCTCCGCGCGTTGCTGCGCGGCGGGGCCCAGCCCCGTGCCCCAGCCCGGCCGCCGCGATCCCAGCGGGCTCCCTGCCCCAGGCCCGTCGGGCTAAGCCACTCTCCGCGGCGGGGAGCGGGGAGGCCGGCGCGCCCCTGGGAAGGCTGACGGGGGCGGGGTTGGCCGTGCCGGTTGACGACCGGAGCCCGGGCGGGGAGCCTTGCCGCCGACTCTGCCCGTGACCTTGTGCGAGTCGCTGCCCTGTCAGGTCTGAAGTTCCGTCTGTCAGAGGCGGTCCTCATGTCCCTGGAGCCACTGTCTGCCTGGTGGCTGTCACTTCCCAGCGTCCTCAAGTCTGCCGACGCCGGCCTTCTGGGGGCAGGTGGAGAGGGGGTTACTCGGCAGTGTAAACCCTCTGGGGGCTCCGGGCACCGGGAGGACCAGCATCCCGCTGAGGAAGCCCGAGGTGGAAGTGAAGGACCACCAGAGGCCCCCCCGTGGAATTTCCTGACTGATGAGCAACGTGCCTTTTCACCCAAGGCGGGAGCTCACGCCAGGCGTGATCCGTCAAGAATGTGGATTGGTTTCTTTTAAAACTGGGTTCTTCCTTGTTGGTGGAAGGACTGGTAAAACGCCTTCTATGAGCAGGGACCTTTGGCGTCCTTATGGGCCTGGCTGTATTAGGCTGGAGTGGTTTGCCTATTTCCTGCTTTGTAAATTTCCAGCTTACTTTTCAGCCTTTAGTGGGCCTGTGAAATTATTGACGCCTCTCCCGTTGGCTGACTGGCACCTGGGAGCCTGCCTTTGCTCCCTGGTATAGGGTCTCTGATAAGGGGTGATGGACACCAGGCCCTGGAGGGTCTTTTCCCGCCTTTCTGGAGGTTCCCACCTTCCTTTCTTCTTCTTCAGGTGCTCTTTCAAGGCATCTGTATTCCGGAAACTCATTTCTGGTATTGAACTCCAGGCAGTTGTGGGAGGGAGCCAGTAAACTTGGGGGGATTTTTTTTTCCTTTTTTTTTTTTTTTTAACATGTTTATTTTTATTTGGCTGCACCAGGTCTTAGCTGAAGTATATGGTGCCTAGTTCCTTGACCAGGGATCGAACCCAGGCCCCCTGCATTGGGAGCACGGAGTCTTAACCACTGGGCTGCCAGGGAAGTCCTTCTGTCTCCTTTATAATAGGAGGCTCTGTTACTACCTTTGAAACACAGAGGTAGCTGATGAGGGGTATAAGTTAAAGGAGATTTAAAAATATACAAACATAAGGGATGTACAGGTGGGTAGCAATGAACAGAGCATGACGCTTCTCTCAGGAGGACCTGGGGTGAATGTCGCTTTGCCCATTTCAGCTGTGGGGCCCTGAAAAACGGTGCAGCCCTCCTGAGCTTTTTAGTTTGCTCTGGTGGGGGGCGGGGAGATTGACTCATTTCCACTTTGGAGAGGAGATGGGGGACCGCAGGCCCATCTGTGACCAGGCCCCAAGTCCACCGTCCCTTAGGACACTTGACCATGAAGAGAATGGGGCCCCTTCATTGCCAGCCAGTGAGCCAGCAGGTGAGGCCTCAGGAATTTCGCAGCTCAGTTCAGATAAGTGATTAGAGGCCAGAATAGGTTCCGACGTGTTCTGTGCTGTTGGGACAAAGTGTAAAAGTGACCCTCACGACATTTAGTGCTGTTCGTGTTCTTGAGAGGTGTATGTGCCAGGGGTTGGTAGAAGGGAGGGAGACGCAGGAGTGAAGCCCCAGCAACAAAGCTGGCTAGTAGGAGCAGCAGGTTTACCCCACACAAAGCAATTTGACCACTGTGACTTTCTCCTGAAGCTGTTCTGCATGGTGAGTTTTATTATCCTTCTCACCTTAAGATGAGGAAGCTGAGGCTTAGTGGGGTGGAAGGACGGCCTACAGAGCTGTCCTAGCGCTCAAAGGGTTGATGGGGTCACCAGTGGGAACAGAGACCCGGGGGACAGTGGTGACCAACGGAAGGCCACCATAGCCAGTGCCGAGTCACCCTGTGGGGATGGGAGAGCTCTCAGGAGGCTGGCACACTGTGGGGTGCTGGGCCTGGGCCATTGGTGAGGAAGGAGACGGAACCGCACTCGCAGAGAAGAGGCCCCTGTGCCGGGGACGGGTGGAGGAGGCAGGTGGCGGTGTGGCCCCCCTCTGTGGTCCCCTGTCCGAGTGGAGCAGGGGTGGCTGCAGGGGACGGGGGCAAGTTGGGTTTGGGCCCAGGATGAAGCCTTGTCCTGGTGGGTGACATCAAGGCCACATTCCTTGCTGACCTCAACTCTCAGTCTCTCTGGACCTCGTTTTCCTCCCTCAACAGCTGCTGGGGCTTGTACCTAACTCATCCCATCCGTCTAATTCAGCAGGCATGTTGAGAGGGTGCTGGGTGCCAGGCCCCAGGATAGAGATGTTAAAACACTGCTCCGAGGGGCCCTCTGTAGCAGTAAGGCACCCACCCAGGTGTCCTGAGCCGCAGAGTCTTGGGCTCACTGTCTGGGGGTGGGTGGATTGGCCTTTCACCCTGCCTCGGGGCTGGCCTACTACATGCTTCCCGGGCACTGTTGAGTCAGACACACGGAGAGCTGGCAGCTATGCCCCAGCTGACGTCTGACGTGGTTTCCGGGGCTTCCCTGTCTCCGTCTGCCCATCGTCCTGGGAGGTGGCTCCCGAGTAGAGGCCACGGCTTCAAGCCCGGATGTGCCGTGGTGTAAACGGCTGAGAAGTACCCAAGAAGACCGAATGCTTCCTTGTGCTGCCTGATGCTCTCTTCTGAAATGAGTTTCAGGGGGTGCTGTGTTAACAGATGTTGTATCCGGGAACCACAAGCCAGGTCCAGGGTGCTCGGCGGGTTCACAGCTCTCCTGTGTTGGCTGGAAAATGTTTTCAGATCATCCTTTTCCAGGAGTAAAGTTTGGATTCATTTAGATGAGATCAGTGAGGAGCTAGTTAATCCCGACCCCAGTGTTGGAGGACCAGCTCCCTCCCACTTGCTGCAGGATCAGTGTCCGGGGCCTGGGTGGTGTGGGGTCTTGACTGCTGCGGGAGCCTCCCCGTCTCCTGAGATGGCTGTGAGCTTGACGAGCTGAAGTGTTTGTTCTGAGAGGAGTTAGTTACCCAGTGCGAGGGGGCGGCTTCAGGGTTTTATTTAGTCTTCCCAACCCTGTGAGATAGACAGGATGAGAATGGGAAGGAACTTACAGTTTTTAAGCACCTACTTGCTGTGAACTGCACATGGGATCTCCCTGAATCCTGAGTGTGATGATCATCCCTGTATCGCTTCTAAGAAATTGGAGCTCCTGGAGGTTAAGAGACTTCTGCCAGGTCAAGGCCAGAGTCCGGCGGAGAATCCCATCCTGATCTGGGCTTCGTTCTGGGCTGCCATGTTGCTTCTTGCCCTGCAGACCCCACGAGTCAGGGTCATCAGAATCCCCGGAGAGCTGGTCGAAGCTGGTGGCGGGGTCCGTTGGGGTGGGCTGTCAAGGTCTGAGGATGCTGACACTCTGGGTCCGGAGACCACACTTTGAGAACTGTTGATTTTGATGAAAAGTTCTGCTCCTGTAATCGCTTCTTAATCTTGCTTCAAACAGTAAATGTGAGTTTTCTTGTGGACAGACTATAGCGTTGATTATTTAGAATCATTCATGCATTTGGTGGTTCTGTCACCTCTCAGCATGCACCACGCCTAACACTTGCTAGGATGTTCAGTCTAGTAAGGGAGCTGAGACAGGGACCTAAATCAGATAAGATGGCAAGTGTTGGCAGCAGATTGGAGAGAGAAACGAAGTAAGGAAATGGAGGACAGGAGGGATCCTCTGCAGCAGCAGTAGTAATGGTTAGTGGTTTTGCTGTTTTAGAGATGGGTGCCGGCTTACCGTGAGCCAGAGGCCACAGGGGGTGCGCTCTGTGTCTCGTGCTGCTTTCGTTCTTACAACACCACGGGGAGCGTGCTACTCTCTCCGCTTTGCAGACGCGACCTGACTCTGCGGCTGCTGTCCTGGGGGATGTCCCCGGGGCTGGAGAAACCTGGCGCTCAGAGCGTGGGATTTGGCTCCTATTGGAGAGGAGAAGGAGGCTTGGAGGGAGCTCTGAGCAAAGGCTGGTTGTGGAGGGGTGGGGGTAAGACCAGCCGGGAGAGCAGGGAGAGGCCAGGCAGACGGTGTCGGGCCTGATGGACGAGGCTTCCAGTGTCGGCCTTGTGGTTTAGACCCTTCTGTTGGCGGCACTGAGGAGCCATGGATCATTTCTAGGGAGGGTAGTGGCCCGGCTGTCATTACAGAGGCAGGAAGGGTCCCCTCGGCAGCTGCCGAAAGGCCACCTCTGTCTTACTGTGAAAGCTTCCACTGTGCAGAGCAGGGGTCTGACGAGGGAGTCAGCACACACAGTGCCAGTTCCCTGAGGTCTGGGGTAGGTCCCTTCCGGGGAGGCCCCAGAGAGATGAGAGGGCACCTGCTGAGGTGGGTGGGCAGAGCATGGGTGGAACTCTGGGGTTCTGAGAGCACCCGTCCTTAACTGCTGGGATGGTTGTAAGGGTAACCAGCCTGCTCACGGCCCCGTGCTTTCCACGCTCAGACACTCAGACCCAAGCTGAGAGGCTCCCAGGATTTGGCCAGCTCGCTGCCCTGCTTAGAGGCTATGATGGGGATATGAGCAGTTCCCATGGAAATGTGCTTTAAAGACACAGTGCAGACCTCTGCAGAAAGCTTGAAAACATGCACTTAGGAAAAGGGGGAAGAAAGTCACCATAATGTGCTTTCTTACAAACCCTTTGAGATTCTCATCTCACAGAGTGAGTGGAGTAAGTAGAGTGCCGTGTACTTCGTAGTCTGTTTTCTCAGGCCTTGGAGAGGCAGCGTTGTGTGAGTGCTCTTAGCCTGTTTCTGTATGACATGCTGTGCTGTGCTCAGTCGTTCCGTCGTGTCTGACTCTTGCGACCCCATGGACTGTAGCCTGCCAGGCTCCTCTATCCATGGGATTCTCCAGGCAAGAATACTGGAGTGGGTTGCCATTTCCTCCTCCAGGGGATCTTCCCAACCCAGGGATCAAACCGAGGTCTCCCACATTGCAGGTGAACTCTTTACCATCTTAGCCACCAGGAAAGTCATTTCTGTGTAATATGCCTGCTTTTCGGGTGGGTGTCAGGTAAGGGAGGGGGTATAAATGCCCAGAGGGGCATCAGTTAAGCATTGTTGCTCTTGACCTAGGAGTCAGAATTTTCAGGTTAACCTACTAGTCTGCAAGGATAGAAAACAGCGTGCTGACCCTGCTCGTTGTGGCCTGAGGAGAGGCCTGTTAAAAACCGGCCTTGGCCTTGGTGCCTATTTCAGTGCTTCCCCGAACGCCCCTGACCTAGAAGGGTCTCTGATCTCCTCCATTTAGCCCTTAAGCCTCTGGCTGTCAGCACTCACCACCTCCTCCAAGCAGCCTTCCGAGACCACCCTGCTTGTGGTGCCGTGTCTTCCCTGAACGCCCGCGTGCGTTGTTTGGCTCATGCACTTGGCCTCGCCCTCCAGGGTTCCTGAAGCTCAGTGGAGGGAAAGTGAGTGGGTGCCCAGCAGAGTTTGCACGCTGCCGCTTCCTCCTGCCGCGCTGTTTCCTGTTGTTTGCTGTGAGTCCCGTCCTGTTTACGGCCTTATCTTCCTCAGCGCAGGATGAACATCTTCTGTTTCCCCGTGATCTTCACAGCACGCAGTAGAGTCTGCTCTGTACGTTGCTCACTCCAAAGGTTCCTCTCTCTCAGGCTTGTTTTCAGCATCTGTCAAAGCTGAAAATAGTGGCCGTCGTTTTCCGGCCCTGCACGGGAAAGTAGGACGCCCTGCGAAGTGCCATCCGCACGGTGTCGCATGCAACGCTTTTCCTCGGGAGTTCCCGTCAGTCAGCGCTGTCCTGTCCAGCGTCTGGAGGCCTAGAGGGGCTGAGGGCCTTGCCCGGGCGGGGCGGGGCTCCAGAGCTCTGTGCTGCCGCTCTGTGGCCGGTGAGCCTGGCTAGTCCCTGTAGACGAGAAGGGGCCTCTGCCGACCTGTTGTGTGTTCCCGAGCCTCCTGGGTGCCCTGTGCCTGCTTGTTCTCTTCTGACATGGGCACCTTGCGTTTGGGGTCAGAGTCAGTCCTGTCTCAGCTCTGTGTGCGACTGCCCACGTGTGGATCCACTGACCGGATCCAGGGAAGGGATGTGTGTGACAAGCAGGCTGCCCTGCCACTTCTTCGTGAAATATGCCATCACCTTACCCTTCTTGCCAGGCATCATTCAGATGCATGCTCCATGACGGCACTCGTTTTTTATTTACTTCTTAAAAGTTGTAGAAAAACATGCATATCACACATTTACCGTTCCATTTTATGATGTTCGGTGGTATTAAGTACACACACCTTGTTGGGCAGCTGTCCCCACCATCATCCTCAGAAGCTTCTGGTCTTCCCAGACTGCACTCTGTCCCTTACCCCTAACTCGCTGCTCCTCCCCAGGCCCTGGCCCCCACCACTCCAGGCACCTCCTGTGAAGGAATCCAGCAGGGTCTGTCCTCTTGTAACTGGCTTGTTCACTCCGTAGGGTGACCTCAAGTTTCACTCATGTTGGAGGAGCCTGTCTCAGAATCTCCTTCCTTTTTAAGACCAAATACTCCTCTGTTGTGTGTGTAGAACTCATTTTGTGCGTTCACTTGTCCATCAGTGGACACTCGGGTTGCTTCCACTTTTGGGCCGTTGTGAGTAGTGCTGCTGCAAATACGGGTGAGCAGATGTCCCGTGTTTGTGTTTGTGTCCCTGCTTTCAGTTGTTCTGGATACAAACCCGGAGGTGGGGTGACTCTCTGGTGCCCCTTCACCGTGGCTGCACCTTTCTACCCTCCTGCTAGCTATGTGTAGCGTTCCAGTTGCCCCACTGTCTCGCCAACAGTTGTCATTTATTTTTTTCTAGTAGCCGTCCAAGTGGGTATGAAGTGTTATCTCACTGCAGTTTTTTGTTTTTATTTATTTTTTTCACTATGCTGGGTGGTATGCAGGATCTCCCCTGTGGCCAGGGATCACCCTGGGCCCCTTGCAGTAGGAGCACGGAGTCTAAGCTACTGGACCATCAGGGAAGTCCCTCACTGTAGTTTTCAGTTGATATTAAGCACCTTTTCACGTGGTGATTGTCCATTTGTAAATCTTTGGAGAAATGTCTATTCGGAACCTTTGCACATTTTGAAAAGTAGGTTACTTCTGTCGTTGAGGAGTTTTAGGCGTTCTCTCCATATTTTGGATAGTAGTCCCTTACTAGATCCTAGATTTGCCTTTTTACTCTGCTGTTCAGGTCTCTCGGTGAAGCGTGGTGTGTCTGTTTCTCTGTGGCTGCCTGTGCCTTGGTTTCCTGCCCGTGTTCTCAGAGGGTCTGGCATGTGCCCTGAGGACAGGCAGTGTGATACTAGTGGGGCTGGTCAGCCTGACTCCTTACCAGGTGCTGATTGAGAGCCCCACAGGCAGCAGCCCCGGAGGCGGCACTGTTGCTCACGTGTGATGGAAGAGGAGGCCATGGCTCAGCAGGCAGGTCCTTCCCAGGGGGTCTGTGACGGCCAGTGGCAGAGCAGGGACTTGCGCCCAGTCTGTGAGTCCCTACCCCTAAACCTGGGTTGTCTGTGGAGTCGAGTGAATGTGCTTGCAGTTCAAAGTGTGCAACTGCTCATCTCAAGTTCCGACCCATCTGGGCGTCCCTTGATGTTCACCTGGTCCCAAGGTGAGTCTGGGCAGCTTGTCCTCATTCTCCCAGTTTCTGGGAAGTTTGGCGAGAAGCAGTGCTTTCTCACCGCACACCCAAGTCTTCCTGGGGTTCCATTCTCCTCGGATGTGCTTTGGATCCGCAGTGTCGGGAGGATGAAGAGAGGCGGACACACACGAGTTCTCCATGTAGCCAGCTTTCTTTCCAGGCTCACCAGCTATTGCTTTAATTGGGAATGAAGCACAGGCCTTGTCTTCTGGGAGGCACGTTCAGAATTCTGTCTGAGGTTTTGGTTTAGAGTAGAGAGTAAGGAGGGAGGCTGGTTCCTCATCTCAGGGGATTGGACCCCACGCCTCTGGGAGCTGGGACACACCTGGACCTGGGGTCGACACCATGGAGGTCTCTGCTGCTCCCAAGAGAGACACGCGTGAGCTTCAGCTTGAGGCAGGAGATGCAGCCTGGGGAGGGACGAGCCTGGTGTCAGCCTCCAGAGAGGGAGTTTCCTTCCTGCTAACTCTGGAAACCCTTTAACCAGCAGTTCTGAGGGTCACCGAACTCTGGAAGGGCCTTCGTGGCCTTTAGCCCAAACACCTCACCCTTACAGGGGAGGAAACGGAAGCCCAAAGAGGCAGATCTGTGCTGTTCTTACACAGACAACACTTCTGACTCCAGACCTGTGGGTTTTTCTGGTCACCGGTCAATTCTGACACCAGCTGGTATCCTCAATCCAGTTCAGTTCAGTGTACTCTGATCTGCCTGCCCATGGTTGTCATAGGACACCATGTAAAGGCTCAGCCTCACTGACCACTCCTGCTTGATACCACCACTTCTGACCAACTGGCTGTAGATGGGGGTTCCTGTGAGCCCCTGCCCAGGTTTGAGGATTTGCCAGCATGGCTCACAAGACGCAGGAAACACCTTCCTTTGCTGGCAGTCTCTCTGGCATCCAGCTCCATCATGCAGCTGCCCCGGGCTGGCCACCAGTGGATACTATCTGCTCTGGAGAGTCTGAGGGTGTCAGGAGCCATGGGCTGGGAACCGGGCCAAAGGTCAAATGCATGTGTCTCGTTGTGTTCCAGGAGAGGCCTTGACCAGAGAGGCCTGGTGCCACTGGGGAAGGGCCTGGTGGCTTCTCCTGACCTTGGGCCCTGCCAGTTACCTGGGTGTTTGTGTCCACAGTGGGGTGAGGGAGGTTGGGAGTTCATCATCCATCATGTCATCAAGGACTCTGACTCATGAAGGTGAACTTTCTGGGCCTTTCCTGGTGGTCCAGTGGTTAAGGCTCCTCACTTCCACCACTACAGGGTGTAAGGGTTTGATCCCTGGTCGGGAAGCTAAGATTCTGCATTCTGATCGACGTGGCCAAAAAAAAAAAAGATAACTTTTGCTTTGTTTGAATCATGTTTAGTCTAATCACATGGGACTGGTTAGTTCCAGGTTTGGTTGAAAAAGTTAGTTCATAAACTCCCCTTTACTCTCCTGTTTTACCTGCTTTATCTGGCTCCTGTCCAGAACAGAGGGGCTGCCCCCAGGCAGGACGCAGGCAGTCCGGGGCTGGCTGGAGTCCTGCACTGATTTGCCATGTGACTCTGGAAAGGCCATGTCCAGCCTGTTTATTCCTGTAACGAGGGCAAATCGAACAAGTTCATTTCTACATCTGAAGCTTAAGGCCTGAATCCAAGGAGCTTTTTAGTTTTTATTTAGACTTTAGCATCCATGATTCACTTTCATGGGCACTGAACAATGCTCTGCAAACTTAAAATAAATTGTGCTGGGACTTGCCCTGGTGGTCCAGTGACTAAGACTCTATGTGCCCAGTGCAGAAGTTCAGGTTCTGTCCCCGGTCAGGGAGCTGGATCCCACATGTGCCGCAATGAAGACTGAAGATCTCATATGCCACAACTAAGACCCATCACAGCCAAATAAATAAATAAAATTAAATAAAAAATTTAAAAATTGGGCAAAAATTAAATGACACAAAACTCACCATCTGCCTCATTTTTCAGTGAACATCTCAGGGGCATTAAGAACACCCACGTCCAGAACCCTTCTTCTTGCAAAGCTGAAACTCTGTCCCCATTAAACAGTAACTCTTATCTCCCCCACCCCTGATCAAGCCCCTGACACCCACCATTCTAATTTTTGTCTCTGTGAATGTGACGACTCCAGGGACCTCATGTAAGTGGAATCAAACAGTATGTCTTTTGGTGACTGGGAATGGCTCCCCACTCCAGTATTCTTGCTCGGAGAATCCCGTGGACAGAGGAGCCTGGCAGGCCACAGTCCATGGGGTCACAAAGGGTGAGACACGACGGAGCGACTGAATATGCACAACACTCCATTGAATGTGTAGGCCGTGCTGTGTATCCATCCATCCGTTTCTGAACATGGGTTGCCTGCACTGTCTGCTGCTGTGAGCATGGTGTGCAGGTCTCTCTTGGAGACCGTGCTTTCAGTCCTTTGGAGTACATACGTGGCAGTAACCTTGCTGTGTAGCGTGGCCACGTGGTAGTTCTGTTTCTGTGTTTTTTTAGGAGCCTCCATACTGTCTCCAGAGTAGCTGAGCCATTTTCCACCCCCACCAGCAGTGCACAAGGGGCTCCAGTCTCCTCATCCTCACCTGCATTTCTTATGTCCTGGTGTTCTGATGGAGCCGTCCTCAAGGGTGTGAGGAGGGTGCACACCTCTGGGGTGTGGCTGAGCCCCTGAGACTCAGTGCTGTTCAGAACTCAGTGCAGGACATGTGTCTGGAGGAAGGTGGAGCACCAGGGCCCCAGATGGCGTGCACACGTCTCACAGAGCCACTCAGGTGCCCCTCTCCCTCCCCGGGGACTGTCTTCATGTGTCCGTCCTGGCACAGATCTGAGTGTGGAGGGGGCCTCTGAGCTGAGGGAAGGGGCTCTTCATCCGGACTCCACTGGGAGCCCTGAGGGCCGGGCCATTCCCCTCACCCACACCTGGCCCTCCATCCTGGTCCTGTGGGGCCGGCTCATGGGAGCGTAGCTGGAAAGGGCGTCCAGTACTACATCTTTCTGGCGGGGAACTGACATCACTGTCGAAGTTTCAGATGCTCTATGACCTGACCCAGGCTTGCCCTTTAGGGACCTGATCCACAGAAATGTCAGGTGGACGCACATGTGGCCATAGCAGTTTTCTGAGGACAGAACTCCATCTCCCCAAGGAGGACAGCGTGTGCCCCCCAGGGGCGGGCACACAGCCAGGTGCATAAGCGGGTGTAAAGTGAGTCCCGGGGTTGGATCCCATTACACCATGAGCTTCACGGAGCAAGACCCACACTCAGCAGCTGATGGGGCCACAGGGCAAGGGACCTTGCACTTTACACAAGGTGACTTGTGTCCTGTCTGTGTTGTCTGATTTTGTTTTGTTTTGTTTTGTTTTTTGTTTTTTTTTCTTTTTTGTTGTGTTGTCTCATTTTTAAACAAGGATGCACATATATTATTTCTCTTTATACCGACCTCTTGTCTCATGAGCAGGGCTGTGGATGCAGCTCTGCTGTGGGTAGACCCTCTACCCCACACATGGGGCACCAGGAGGACCCTGCTGCTCCCTCAGAGGAAACCCCTGACCACCAACGTGGGGCCGCCAGGGTGTCGTGGAGGCCAGACCCCAGAGTCTGCCCCCCTTTGACCTGCCCTGTCCCATCCTCGGGGGCTCTGAGGCGGGTACCATTCACGCCTTCTCCCTAAGCTTCTGAAGGTGTGAAATTGAAGACCCTTCAGGATGGTCCCTCATGTGGGCATTTGATGAAGTTCAAGCTGAAAGTCTCCTTCTGCCAACTCCCTTCTCTCTTTCTGGCCAGCTCCTACCTATCCTCCACAGCCAGGCCCCTGGTGCCTCTCGGGAGCCCTCCGACCCAGGAGGATATCTGCTCATGAAGGTCCAGGATGCTGCTGCCCACGTGCCCAACTGAGGGCTGTGGTTTCTGCTCTGTCACTCAGCCGCAAGCCACCCCAAGTCCCTGTGTTTCATTACTGCCCCCAAATCCCTAAGGCGCAGTGGCCATCCCTTCTGGGAGGGTCCCAGAAAGCAATTCTGTGACAGCACCAACCATGCGGCATCGCTCAGCAAACCGGAGCCACTGAGAAATGCACACGCTGCCTGGGACCCTTCCTGGAGCTCCGCCTTTCTCCCTGTGTGTGTCCTGCCCTGAATTTCTGTGGCGCTCAGTGGCACACCCAAAAGCGTGCAGCCTCCTCACACCCTCGATGTTGGCTATTGACAAAACCCCAGGGCAAAACAAGTGCAGGCAAGGGTGTGGAAAAACTGGAGACTGAATGTTCAAGGTCCAGGTGTTAGCAGGGTTGGTTTCTCTTGAGGCCTCCTCTTGACATGCAGACGGCCGCCTTCTCGCTGTGCCCTCTCCTGATCTCATCTGTGTGCAGGTGTCCCTGGTATTTCCCTATGTGTCCAGCTTCCTCTTAGGAGGACACCGGGCAGGTTGTACCAGGGCCTGCTCCCTCAGGGCCTCCTTGTACCTTCTTTGCTTCTGCAAAGAGCCCCAGGTGCAGCCACACTCAGTATATGAATTTAGGGGCATACAGTTTACCCCCGACATTTGCACAGTGCTCCGTGGGTGGCCACTTGCCCTCCTGTTCAGCTCGGGGTTCTGGGTTCTGTTCTTGGGCAGACTGCATGTGGTGCTGGTTGTCCTGTGGCTGGCAAGCTGTGCAGTCTTCCTAACCCCCAGGTTCCTTCTGTTACAATTAAACCAGCACGATAGGCTCACACTCAGAGGACCAGACTGAAGCCTTCAGCTTGGTCCCAACTGAAGGTCTGTAACGCATTGTTACTCAGCTTTACCAGTTAACAAAGGATTACACTTTAAATATGTAGTCATTCAGATGGGAAGGGAGACTAGCAAAGCCCTAATGAAAACTGAGTTAGGTGGGGACTTTCCTGGTGGTCCAGTGGCCAAGACTCTGCACTCCCACTGCAGGGGACCCAGGTTCGATCCTTGGTTGGGGAACTAGATCCCACAGTCTGCACCAGGAGTTTGCCACAACAAGGATAAAAGATCCTGCATGTCACAACTAAGACCCAGGGTGGCCAAATAAATAATAAAAATAAAAATTTTAAAATATTTTAATATCTTGAGTTAGGTGAAGACATGATGCTGTGACAAACAAGCCAGACACCGAAAGCCACGTGTGGTGTGATTCCACTTCCATGCATGTCCAGGATAGATAGACCATGTGTGCAGAGAGGGCAGGTTAGTGGGTGTGGGGGCCAGGGGCCAGGGGTCCTTTTGGGGTGGAGGAAGTATCCTGGAGTTTGGTGGTGGTAGCTACAGTGGTCTGGGAATGTACTGAAGTCCTCTAAACTGTGTACCTCCAAAGAGTGAACTTTATGGCACCTGAGTTCTATCTCCATAAAACCATTATAAAAACATTGAACTGGGGTGGTGGCATGCTAATGTGAGTGGCTTTCCTTCCCTCTTCTGTCCTCTGTGATTACATTTTTTTTTCAAGTGGAAAAACCCAGAGTCATACAGATTACTTGGAATCTAGTTTTGTGCGGTGCTGAGTCATAGCCAAGCAAAGAAAATCTCCCTGGAATATTAAGGGGTCACTTTCGCTCCTAAAATATCAACATTGACTAAGATTTGCCGGCTAAAAATAAGAGAGGAAACTGGGTGTGTATGTGCTGCAGCTTGATAATGAACTTGCCCCACTGTGACGTGGGCTGTCTCCTGGTCCCACCTCCACACAGATCCATGGTTTGCAGCAGGATTAGCTTGTTGTTGTCTGATGGAGTCCAGCTGGTGCTGGGCATCAGAATCCACATTTGTTTCTGTGTGTGTGTGTGTGTGTGTGTGTGTGTGTGTGAAGTATATGAATTTAGGGGCATACAGTTTACCCCCGACATTTGCACAGTGCTCCGTGGGTGGCCACTTGCCCTCCTGTTCAGCTCGGGGTTCTGGGTTCTGTTCTTGGGCAGACTGCATGTGGTGCTGGTTGTCCTGTGGCTGGCAAGCTGTGCAGTCTTCCTAACCCCCAGGTTCCTTCTGTTACAATTAAACCAGCACGATAGGCTCACACTCAGAGGACCAGACTGAAGCCTTCAGCTTGGTCCCAACTGAAGGTCTGTAACGCATTGTTACTCAGCTTTACCAGTTAACAAAGGATTACACTTTAAATATGTAGTCATTCAGATGGGAAGGGAGACTAGCAAAGCCCTAATGAAAACTGAGTTAGGTGGGGACTTTCCTGGTGGTCCAGTGGCCAAGACTCTGCACTCCCACTGCAGGGGACCCAGGTTCGATCCTTGGTTGGGGAACTAGATCCCACAGTCTGCACCAGGAGTTTGCCACAACAAGGATAAAAGATCCTGCATGTCACAACTAAGACCCAGGGTGGCCAAATAAATAATAAAAATAAAAATTTTAAAATATTTTAATATCTTGAGTTAGGTGAAGACATGATGCTGTGACAAACAAGCCAGACACCGAAAGCCACGTGTGGTGTGATTCCACTTCCATGCATGTCCAGGATAGATAGACCATGTGTGCAGAGAGGGCAGGTTAGTGGGTGTGGGGGCCAGGGGCCAGGGGTCCTTTTGGGGTGGAGGAAGTATCCTGGAGTTTGGTGGTGGTAGCTACAGTGGTCTGGGAATGTACTGAAGTCCTCTAAACTGTGTACCTCCAAAGAGTGAACTTTATGGCACCTGAGTTCTATCTCCATAAAACCATTATAAAAACATTGAACTGGGGTGGTGGCATGCTAATGTGAGTGGCTTTCCTTCCCTCTTCTGTCCTCTGTGATTACATTTTTTTTTCAAGTGGAAAAACCCAGAGTCATACAGATTACTTGGAATCTAGTTTTGTGCGGTGCTGAGTCATAGCCAAGCAAAGAAAATCTCCCTGGAATATTAAGGGGTCACTTTCGCTCCTAAAATATCAACATTGACTAAGATTTGCCGGCTAAAAATAAGAGAGGAAACTGGGTGTGTATGTGCTGCAGCTTGATAATGAACTTGCCCCACTGTGACGTGGGCTGTCTCCTGGTCCCACCTCCACACAGATCCATGGTTTGCAGCAGGATTAGCTTGTTGTTGTCTGATGGAGTCCAGCTGGTGCTGGGCATCAGAATCCACATTTGTTTCTGTGTGTGTGTGTGTGTGTGTGTGTGTGTGTGTGTGTGCCCACGCGTGTGCGTATGTCCTTTGTGAAAGCTGTTCATTCCCAGCTTGACGCTGCTTTCAATCCCGCCCAGAGATTTCTGAGCTATATATATTTTTAATATATGTTAAATAATTCATCAAGGAACATGTGTGTGCCGAAATGTCGGCGGCCACCTCACTTCCCATTTGACTCTTTTCTACCCAATTTTTAACCGCGTTCCTGCTGTAGGCCCCATTTCTTGGCTAATGACATAAAATCATCTTCAAAAGGAAAGCCAAAGACTCTTGCGTTACCTTTTTCTGCCTTAAACCCACCCTTTGGTATTTGCAAAGGTCAGATGAGCTGTTCTGGCGTCCGCGGCCCTGATGGACAGGGAAGCGAACGTTCCCATTGGCCCCTGAGGATGAAGGATGACTGCGGCGGCCACGGCATCTGCTGTAATGTCAGAAGCTGGCGCTGGGACGCAGGGGCAGCAGGCACATGAAAAATGCAGGAGGCGGGCAGTGCCTCTGCCTCGCAGCCACGGGGACATCTCTGAGAGCGTTTGTTCTCCTCTGTTAAGCCTTGTCACCGGGCATCTAGTACAGGGGCTGGGGGCAGGGGCACCAGTGCCATGTCCTGCGGGGCCTTGCCCTGCCCTTGCACCGGCTTGTTTTTGTTCAGTGTTTGCCCCTTGTGGGGGTTGTCGGCTTTATTCTCAGTTAAATAAAGAGCATCCTTTGGTTGGTGCCTGGTGTGGGAGAAGCAGGTGCTGTGCACTAGGCGTGTCTCTGTCCCCACTCAGAGCAGATGGGCTGCGTCAGTTCATTTCGTGACCTTTCTTTGCTGCTAAGACACCAAATCTCTGATCCCACGGATCATAAATATTCTTTAGGTTTGCAGGCACGGAGGTAATGGGAGCGGCAAGCTGTCGCTATCATTTTCCATTTGTTGGAACCCTTGGAAGGAAACCATTACAGCAGTTGAGGCGCTGCTCATGCCTGCTGCGGCCCCGGGCTTTACGGACGCGTGAAGGGCACCGCAGCCTGGCAGCCTCGGCCGAGGTCAGGGAGCCTTCTGCTCCATGTCCCACCGTCCTCACCTTTCTGCTCGCCAGGCAGCCCCTCCCAGCAGCCGGGCACCATGACTCAGCCCCACCACCCGCTCCCACCTCCTCCCCAGGGGCAGCATTCTTAAAAGTCACTAAAGGTCATGATGGTCACTTGGTCTCCATCGCTCATTGTACTGATGGGGGCCTCTCCCTGCCCCGGCCGGAAACAGAGCAGCGCAGACTGTGTGGGCCCAGTGAGGAGGTGCTCGGAGCTGGACCCCTCAGAGGTTTACAGGGATAAGGCAGGCTGGGCGAGGACACAGTTCTGGGTGTCTTGGGGGGACCTGGAGCAGAGGACAGCGAGGACTGTCACCCTGGGAGTCAGGCTTGAACCTTGTCTGGAGTCAAGGGGGAAGCTTGGCAAATGAACTTATGTACAAAGCAGAAGCAGAGTCACAGATGTAGAAAGCAAACTTAAGGTTACTAGGGGTAAGGTGGGAGAGGGTTAAACTGGGAGATTTGGACTGACATAAACACACTACTATGTACAAGCTAGGTAACTGCCAAGGACCTACTGGGCAGCACAGAGAACTCTACTCAATGCTCTGGAGTGACCTATATGGGAAAAGAAGCTAAAAAAGAGCAGGTATATGCGTGTGTATAACTCATTCATTTTGCAGTACACCTGAAACTAACACAACATTGTAAATCCAATAAAATTTTTTAAAAGGTGGGGGAAGCTTGGGCGGTCTTAAATGTGTGTGGGGGGTGGTGCTTATGCATCTCAGGGGAGGAGTGTGTGGGGGGCCTGCCAGAGAGGGGCAGCAGCATCCCATCCTGAGGGCCCAAGGGGGCCTCCGTGCCGCTCCAGCTCTCACCACCCCACCCCGTTCCTTCATCCCCGCCGCTGCCCAGAGCCTGTGCACCCCACCCAGTCTGCTCCCCTTCTGACACCTCCTGGGACCCCGGGGCAGGGGCTCACCCTTCCCCTACCCCCACAGCAGGCTGGGCTGCCTGGCACCACAGGGCCCTCAGTGGAGACGTTGCTCCAGACTTCATGCGGGTCCCCTGGGGGCTGGGCCCTGTGCGGAGCAGGAGAGGGGCCGGTCTTCAGAGCCATCGTCCAGCAGATCCCAGGGAGCCTTCTGCTCCATGTCCCACCGTCCTCACCTTTCTGCTTGCCAGGCAGTCCCTCCTCCACCTTACACATTCTCCAGGAGAGGAGGTGGTGTTTTTAGTTTTTCCTGTGGAAAATTTCAAACATAAATAGGGGAACCAGTGTAAAGGGCTTCTACGCTCCATCACTGGGCTTCAGCAGTTCTCAACAGCTGGCCGGTCCTACCCTGTCTCCTGGATGCTTCCCACCTCAGGGTTTGGAAGCCGGTTCCAGGCCTCACGTGACTGTGACGTGCACATCTCTGAAGGTCAGGGCTTCCAGTTGGGCTCCATGAGCCCCAGCCCTCTCGCCAGTCCAGTGGGTGAGGACGCTCTCTGCCCAGGGCTGCTGCAAGCAGGCCTCTTAGAGATACCTTTACCAGAACCTCATAGCTCCCTCTCCTCTGCAACCTACTGCACACCCAGCACCAAGGTGGCTCTGACCACACGGCCTGGGGCAGGTGAACGCAGGCCCTCTCAGCCAGACACTCAGCACCATCCTTGAAGCAGCGGCTTAGGCTGGGACTTGGGGCCCTCAACTTTAAAAAGAGATTTAAACTTTAAATCTCTTCCTATCTCAGAAAAAAATAAAACCAGGGGCAGGGACTTCTCTGGTAGTCTAATTGTTATGACTCTGAGCTCTCAATGCAGGGGGCCTAGGTTCCATCCCTGGTCAGGGAACTAGATCCCACAAGGGCCACAACTAGAACCCAGCACAGCCAAATAAATAAGTATTTTTTAAAATAATAGCAAAAATAGAAATGGGGGCAGATCTCCTTCATAGGCTGGTTTTAAGATTTAGATGAGACACTGTGTGTCTGTATGTAAGTCATTCAGCACTTGGTAGCTTTTATCATGAACATCCTTTCAATAATACATCCTGCAGGGTATTAGCTACTATCCCCATTTTACAAATCAAATGACAGAGGTTTAAAACCAAGGTTAGGTAACATGCCTGAGCTCCTGGGGCAAATGAATTACAGAGCCAGGGGTCTGAGCCCAGGTATGACTACCCCCCGGCCCCCACCTTCATGATGGCTAATCATTGAACCGAGCTTTGCGACCTTGAGAAGAGAAGGGGCCGGTTATGGGTCAGCAGACTAAGTTCACGTGGTCCTGCCTCTGTCTGGCATTCCAGCCAGTGCTGATTCCTGGAAGCTGACAGCCACATACAGGGTCTCTGCAGACCCCTGCCTGCATCCCCCAGCTCCTTCCCACTCCTCCTGCGGGTAGTGCTACTCAGCCCTGTAGTGGAGAGAAACTGGGCGGGCAGGTCAAACACGGGTGCAGCAGCCCTTCCCTGCTCAGTTTTAGTGGGAAGAGGCAAGCTCTGAGGTTCAGGAGGGTCACTGGTCACCTGTGGAGGCTTGTTCTCCAGTCAGGATAGTGAGGGGTGGACGTTCCAACTGTAAAGTTGCTGGGAATGGAATGTGTGAGGTTGATGTTGCCGAACTGGACATAAGACCCAGGCTCATCCAGTCCCACTGCTCTCCGGTGCCTTGGTCTGGACCCACAAACACCCCAGATCATGCAAGGGGACCCGCTGACCTGGAACCCTCTTCTGGAAGGTCTGGCTTAATGGGAGCCAGCATCGCCAGACCAGGACCCAGCTTCCTGTCTGACTCTGCACCTGTTCAGAAAGGTTCTCCATTACCAAATGAGGAAGCTGAGCAGACAAGCCAGTTGTCTGTGGCCCTTGGAGGGCAAGGCGGGGACTTGAAGGGCACGTTTAGGCCATATCCAGCTCTCTTCCTGCACGTCCACCAAGGCCTCTGGACCTCCGTCCCTGAGCAGCAGGATCGCCAGGCCCGGGGGTTCCTCCCGGGTGCTCGGCCACCCTGGTGGGGATAGGCAAGGATGGCTTTTCCCTGGAGAAGTGTTCTCTTCTTTGGGGGTATGTGTCCTGGTGTGTCACATCTGGATAGCCACCTTCACCAGTGTAGTTTCCCCAAACCAAGCCCCAGAACAGGTTTTAGGGGAAGGTAGAGAGCCCGAGTCTTACAGGTAGACTCAAAAGCCCCGTAGAGAAGCCCCCACTTTGGATGGGAAAGCAAAACCGGTCACCTCGTTGCTGGAATGACAGCCTGGCTCTCTTGGGACCCAGCCAGAAAAACAATTTGTTAGAATGACCCCCACACGTAACCAGCTAAAGCTTTGGGCTGAAATCCAGAACGCTTATTATGGGAAAGTGGGGTTAAAACTGTTCCTCTGAAACCCTGTGGTTGTTTATTTGAATTAGCGAGGTCGCTCCAGTGACAGCTGTGGAGGCCAGTCTTTAATTAGGAAAAGAATTTGCCCTGAACGTCCGGTGTTTTTGTTCCTGGCTTCTTCCAGCTTCGTCTCAGTCCCGGACTCCATCCAGGGTCAGAGCTAACTTCTTCCCAGACGACCATTCCACATGCTCCTAGCAGCCCTGGTCCCCACCCTCGCGAGCTGGGGGCTGCTTCTGGAGCCTGGGCTCCAAATGAGGCCGTGAACGTTTGTCGTGTGAAGTTAGGTACAGCTGGTCTTGAGCGCCGTTGCTGCAGGCCACGCGCTACTCTTAAGTGTTTGATATCTGTAAGCACATTTCCATCTCGTCTTAGTAACCGGCAGGTGAGGTGGTTACCTGTGAAATGTCCCGCTTCACAGATGAGGAGGCTGAGGGGCCGGGATCACACGGCTGGTTAATGAGGCGCCCACTGCAGAGGCTGGCACAAGGCAGGCACTCAGTGGATGTTCATCAAGTCTGAGTCTCGCACCAAAACGTCCGTTACATTTGCCATCTTCTGCCCTCTAGTTGTTTTTGGCTTTTTGGCCACACTGCCCAGCTTGCAGAATCTTAAGCTCTCCAACCAGGGACTGAATCCATGCCCCCTGCAGTGGAGGCTCAGAGCCCTAAGCACTGGACTGCTAGAGAATTCCCCCTGCCCTCTAGTTTTCACTTTGACTTTTCTCTGATAACATTGAATATGGTAATTTTTTCTTCAAACCTGGGTTTACTTTTTAAACTTTGAGTTATGCAGAGTTTTAAACATTTTTAAAAAGAGAGAGAATAGTATAGTGAAACTCCATTCAACCCTTTATGTAACTTCAGCAGTGATCAACTCATGGCCTGTTTTGTCAACATGCCCATCTCCTCACTCTCCTGGCCTGTATTATTTTGAAGTAAATCCCCCAAATCATATTATTTCAGCCATATATTTCAATGTTTATCTCTAAAAGAAAATGAACTCTTAAAAACAACCCTAATACCATTGTTGTACTTCAGGAATTAACAATAATTCCCCAATGTTGCTTATTCAGTCAGCATTCACGTTTCTGTGCTGTGCTTAGTCGCTCAGTTGTGTCTGACTTTGCAAGCCCGTGGACTGTAGCCCACCAGGCTCCCCTGTCCATGGGGATCCTCCAGGGAAGAATACTGGGGTGGGTTGCCATGCCCTCCTCTGGGGGATCTTCCCAACCCAGGGATTGAACCCAGGTCTCCTGCATTACAGGCAGACTCTTTACTGGCTGAGCCACCAGGGAAGTCATGTTTTTAGTTGTCTCCTGATGTCATGTCACACGTTGTGTTAAAGTCTGTTTGAACAGGCTCTGATAAGCTCCGCATTGCAGGTGGGTGGTGTGTCTCTTAGTCTGTAGGCTCCTCCTCCCTGTTTACTTCACTGTAGTTTATATGTCGAAGAAACCAGGTCACTGGCCCTATTGAGTTTCCCACGGCCTGGATTGTGCTGATTGCATCTCGTGGTGTCGTCTAATGTGGCCACGTAGTCCCCTGTTTCCTGTAAACCTCCGTCTGACCAAGTTCAGGTTGAATTTCCCAAGGAGGCAGGGGTCTCTGCTGCCTTCTGTGACTTTCACAACCACTACTGATCAGGGCCTGGATCCCCCGCTTCTTTATGGGTTGTAGATGGTTTCCAAACTGGGTTCTATTCCCTCAAGGGCCTGTCCAAGGGCGGGGCACACAAAAGCCTTCGTAAGACTTGGTGCCAGTCTGTGTCCCTCCGGCCTCTCCTTGACGTCCTTGCTCACTGACTGGTCTCCCCGGGAGAAGGGTGACATGGTCCCTTGACTTGGAGGCCCTGGCCTGGGCTCAGCCCTTGTGTGCTTTCCTTCAGCCCCCTGCATGGGAGGGCACTAGGTGGCAGGCAGGAAGAGCGCTGGGGTGGCCAGGTGGCCCTGGGTGAGAGCTCCAGCTCCTCTCAGCTCTGAGAGCCCACTGCGGGCAGTGTGTGGCAGGAGAGGCTGGCCTCACTCTGCAGCCCGGAAGAGGTCAGACCAGCTGGAAGAGCCGTGATTATGGGGGAAAACAAGTCCTTCAGAGGAAGTCTGCCTGTCTGGGTCCTTCACAGTGTCGCTGTCACCCCACCCTGGGAGCTGCATTGTACCACCTGCTCTTGGGCTCAGAGGCCAGAGTTGATCCCTGCTGCCCTGCAGGTTGGAGCCTTGCCCCGGGCGTGCAGACAGGGGCACAGGGGACCTCCCTTGGGGTCCTGGCCAGGCGTTAAGTGATGATGCCATGTTCCATCATGTGGCTGTATTGTGATTTACTGTACCTTAGTGCTGGGCATTCAGGTTGTTGCCTTTTTTCCCTGGCTGTAACAATTAATGCAGCAACAGACCCTGGGAGAGCTTCAGTCTTTGTCTGCATTTCCGGTTGTGATAGGGAACCCCTGTTCCCCGGAATCACCCTGTGAGACGGGTGGCTCCTTTCTGAGGGTCTCGCTCCCTGAAAGCTTCACTGCCTTTTCTTTTCTCAGTGTTTTGGGGACCTAGTGTGGGTTCAGGTGTGCATGGGGCTGGGAAGGCTTCCTGGGAGAGGGCTCGCAAGGCACACTCTGATAGTGACTGAGGGTGGAGGCATATGGGGGTGGGGGAGACCAGAGCTGCTGCTCGGTGTGGACCTGGGGGAGCTGAGGCCAGAGGAGGTGGGTGAAGGGATGGAAGGGGATGGGGCAGGGGTGAGGGGAGCAACTAAGGCCTGGGGACAGAGCCTAGACTTTGCTGAAATGGAAGGGGAAACCAGGGAGTGGCTCCAAGCAGGGCAGTGACTGAGGAGCCTGTGTACTGGGTCACCTGGCCACCAGGTGGAGGGTGGACAGGACAGAGCCAGTTAAGCCCCTTATACGAGAGGGTTCCTCACAGACTTGGCTAAGTTGGCAGGAGATAGTGCCTTTCACTTAAATTCACATTTCTTTAATTCCTGCTGAGGTTGGATATTTTTATGTTGATTTTTCCAACTGTGTTTCATCATTTTGAGACTTGACTCAGTGGGTCCCAAAGGCTTGTCACTGTGGACATCGCGGGTGGCGAGGCCAGACTCATGGCTCAGCCTTGCGTAGGAGCCCTGAGAGACCCAGCGAGGGAGGTGGGGCACAGGTGCTTCTTGAGCTGCCCTGTAACCAGGGCACACTCAGGGTCTGCTGACTGAGAGAGCAGGATGAGTGGCCATGGAGGTCGCTTCTCTGCCATCACATTTGAGGAAGCGGTTCAGGATGCAGCAGACTCAGCTGGGTCAGGGGTCTCCAGTGGCTAGGGGCAGCTTTGTTGAGGAAAAGCCCGTCCAGGCTGGTCTTGCCTACAGGCCATGCGTACTGGCTGGAGCAGTGAAGCTGAGTGAGAACAGGCCTTGGGGACAAGGTTTCTTCTCAGCCCCGCTCGCGGTCTACCTGCCTCTGCAGGTGAGCAGCGTCCAGCCCATAGACCTCATCTATGAATGGGTTTATTGCAGGCTTTTCTGATGCCCCGGAAGCCTCCTGAGGAAATGGGGGCTGCTGGTCAAGAACATACCTTTCTTGGAAAATGCTGCCTCGTAGCTGGCTGCCTCTGGGCATGGGGTTCTCTGCACTGCCTGACCCCCCTGAGGGAGCTGGCTGGCCACGTGCAGCTGGGTTGCTGAATTGGGGTACAGGCAGCGTGGTGGCCGAGTAATGACCCGTGCTGTCTTTGCAGCTTCTGGCTGGGAACCACAGGGGCCTTGAGCCCTTTCCCTGTGAAATCTGAACAGTGTCAGGGGATTGCAAGGCCACCATCATGGCCGGGCCCTGTCTAGGTTGTGCCTTTGCCGAGGCCGGAGTCCCCTCTCTTTGACATTTAATTTTACATGAAGAACAGAACTGGGTGAGTTGACCCACCAGTGCTCAGCTGCTCAGTCGTGTCAGACTCCTTGCAGCTCCATGGACCGTAGCCCTCCAGGTCCTCTGTCCATGGGATTTCCCAGGCAAGAATATTGGAGCGGGTTGCCATTTCCTACTTCAGGGGATCTTCCCGACCCAGGGACCGAAGCCCAGTCTCTTATGTGCTGCATTGGCAGACGGATTCTTTACCACTGAGCCACCTGGGAAGCCTGACCCACCAGAGCCCTCCCCAAACTGTTCAGATTCCTGATGATTCCTGATGACCTAAACCTGGTTACAAGGGAAGTGCACGTTTTTATAGAAAAATTCTTCCCTGAGAAACAAAGCGGGGGCTTCCCTGGTGGCTCAGTTGTGAAGAAGACGCCTGCCAGTGCCGAAGACACAGTTCAATCCCTGACCCGGGAAGATCCCACAAGCTGCAGAGCGCCTGGGCCTGTGCTCCCTGGAGCCCGTGCTCCACAATAAGAGAAGCCTGTGCACTGCAGCTAGGGAGTAGCCCTGGATCACCACAACCAGAGAAGAGCCCGCACAGCACCAAAGACCCAGCACAGCCAAAAACCAATAATTTCTCTTTTAAATATCAAAGCAGTCTTGAACATGGCTGCTCTTACCCTGTGGTGTCCACCTGGTTACAACCTGGGCTGACACTCCAGGCCTTTCTCCTTCCATGGGTGCACAGTGGTTAACATAAAACTGTGTGTACAATTTTTACCTTGACCTTCTCCCACTGGGCACGGTCACCACTTGCCCAGCAGCCACGTGGGTCCAGGAATGCAGCCTGGCCTCTTCAGGCCTCAGTCCCCTCAGGGGGACACTCTGTCATCTCAGTCAGGGCCTCATGGCTTCAGCCAGGTTTGAAGCCCCCGTCACATTCTTCAGATGCTTCATATTACTGAACCTGAGATGTGGCTGCAGTGGAGGAGAGCAGGCTTCCTGGCTGACCTGCAGGTGAGGGGAGAGGTGAGGACGTGGTCCCCAGGCCCCTGGGGCGCTCGGCCACCCAGCTCTGAGCTGGCAAGAGCTTCGTGAGCGCGGCGGCCATGCTCAGACCCCAGGGGACTTGGCAAAAACATGCCCATGAGGCCAGGATGGACAAGGCCTGGGGAGGAGGGTCAGAGGGTGTGGCCATCACTGTGGCTGTGCTGGACACTCCTCACTTCTCCCTGACTGGAGTGGGGCTCTGGCCCTGGCTGGAACATTCTCTCACCTAGTTTCCCTTATGGCTACGCATGGCATAGAGCACAGTTCTGGCCTCTGAGAGGAACAGCACCTCTTCAGCAATAAATGGCAAAGCCCTCTGGCCCTTGTGCCTTCTTCCTGCTGTTTCAAGGACTCTGTCTGCTTGGGCGTTGGCCACCTCATGGGTTCAGGGACAGAAGCCACCGGTCAGTGCTGCTGGTGCAGGAAGACAAATGGATCCATCCTGCCTGGGGGCCTGGTGGGGCTGCTCCCGCCTGCACTGCCTGCTTCCAGGGTTCTTACTCCATGAGAAAAGTAACCCCCATCTGCTTAAGCAACTGTTAAGTTTTTTTTTAATTGCTTGCAGCTGAATGCAATCATAACTGATAAGGTAATGTTTTAATATTTTACAAGGGGGAAATGTATTTACATATTGTGTAATTAAAAATGAAAAATAATTTAAATCCCCACAGATTTCCGGGCCCACATTAGACTCACTGAAATAGAATCTTTAGGGATGGGACTCACATATCTGTATTTTTTACAAACTCCCCAAATGATCTGATGTACAGTAAATCATTTCCATATTCATTAATATTGTCCCCATTTTACATAGGAGAACACTGAGAAAGGAGGTTAAAAAACATCCCAGTGGTAGGGACAGAATGAAGGGACAAAATAGGTGATTAAGTAGTTAATCCCCGTAGGGGATTGTAAATAGAAAAATATGGGAGACCCTTGTAAGTTAATGATAACTCAAGAAAGCAGGTTTGCTTAGCAACAAAACAATAGAACAGAAGCAGGAGGCATGTCCCCAACAACAAAAGAATGGTGGCATGAGGCCCATATCCTGCCCGGTGAGCTCAGTGAGTTAGCCACCCCCAAAACATGTTCTCAGACCCCCGAGACATGTTCTTTGCACAACGCCCCCCAAACAATAAAACAGTAGTAGAAAATAAGGGCAGGTGAGAAATGGCAGGTGTCTTTTCTGACACCTACCCCATGGTGTCATCAAGTTAATGACCCCCAAAACAGGCTCTGTGCACACAAAAAGCAATCATTTACAGGTAAGTGACTTTTCAAAATGAAAGGCCCTCATTTTGTACTGAGACCTGAAAAATACTTTTCCAAAGTGTTAATAACATTCCTGGCCTGACCAACAAGTAAGCTTCCTTGTCCTAACTGGGGGAGGAACTGATGATGGAAATGTGATGTCTACTCGAGAAAAACAAAGAGGTTCTTCTCCCTTCCCCACTTTGCCTTTGATTAGAAAATTGTAGCTCTCTAAGTTCTCAGGGTGCAGCCTTTCTTGCCTGCCTGCTAGTAAACCTCACAAGCGTCCTGTTCTAATAGATTACTTAAAAATTTTTTTATTTATATATTTGGCTACAATAGGTCTTCATTGTGGCATGCAGGTTCTTTAGTTGTGGCATGCAACTTCTTGGTTGCAGCATATGGAATCCAGTTCCCTGACCAGGAATCAAACTCCAGCCTCCTGCACTGAGAGCATGGAGTCTTAGCCACTGGACCACCAGGGAAGTCCCGTAATAAATCCCTTCTTATCTACCTCTGTTCAGCTCTTGCTGAATTCTCTGCACTGAGACATAAAGGACTATGGTCCTGGAGCTCTTCTGAGCCCTGGAAACAATACCAGTCGGTTTCACCCATGTTTTCTTTTAATTTGACTGCACCAGGTCTTAGTTGTGGCACATAGGATCTTCGTTGCAACATGTGGATCGAGTTCCCTGGCCAGGGATTGAACCCAGACCCCTGCATTGCAAGCGTGGAGTCTTAGCCACTGGACCATCAGGGATAGTCCCTCCTGTTTGTTTGTTTTCCCCGCTTTTTATGCCTGGAGGTTTCCATGAACAGAGGAGGCTGGCAAGCTACAGTCCACGGGGTCACAAAGCATCAGACACGACTAAGCGACTAAGCACACATAATTGATTAACAATGTTGTGTTACTTTCAAGTGTACAGCAAAGTGATTCGGTTATGCATATACATGTATCTATTCTTTTTCAAGTTCTCCCGTTTAGGTTATTTCCCCAGTGTTTTTAAGTGAGACTTGCATCCATGACTGGTTCCAAAGAGCGCCCACCACCTGCCCCAGCCTGCCCCTGGAAGGCCTGGCTTCCTCTCACAGTCACAGGACTTCTGAAAGGAACTTCCAAAACAGAAAATTCAGAACTGTTTTGGACACAATTTTGCACGGCTGTCTGGGGCTGAGTCCCTGCAATGCATGTGTCCCCAGGGGATGAGGCCAGGTAGGTCAGACTCGTCAGTTCTTGGTCTCGTCCTCTTCTTTTGCGACAAAAATTCTTTGAAATTAGTTTTTTCTGTAGATTTTCTTGGGTTAAATCACTTAAGAATTACTAGACCATCTCACCCATGAAAGGTAATTACGGTTGTTTTATGAGTGTGGAAGACATATAGCGTGTAAGTGCTCCAGGAGTCTCCTGTGAGTTATTAGAACTCGCAGGATTCATGTTCTACCAAATTAGCCATCGAGAGCTGATAGATTGTATCTGCAGTTCACCAAGGCTCTGGTCAGCAGTGCACATTCGTAACAATTAAGTGCACACCCGGTCCCCCAGAGGGGCTCTCCGGGCGAGGTGGTTGCCCCAGGTTGTAATAGTGTGATCTGTGTGAGGATTGAGACTTGTGTGATGAGAGTGATCTTTTCGCGGGGACGAGGGTCTTTGCCTTGAGAAGCGGGAGGTCAGTGCCCTTGAGCCCCTGGGGTGGGGGCAATTCTGATAGTGTCCCATGGACCAAGCGTGGCCTGGGGTCAGGAGCTCCGTGTTCCAGCCCTGGGCCCAGCATGAGTCCACTGTGTGTCGGGTCTCTGATTCCACACGGTCAGACTTTCAGGCAGCCCTGTTCCTGAGCTCCATGGTACAGGGCATCCTGGAGATGCTCCTCTAGTCGCCCTCAGGGACCACCTTTGGTGGGGGTCTCCACAGTATTGGGCTTCCCAGGTAGGCAGTGGTAAAGAATACGCCTGCAATGCAGGAGACCTGGGTTCTATCCCTGGGTTGGGAAGATCCCCTGGAGGAAGGCATGGCAACCCACTCCAGTATTCTTGGCTGGAGAATCCCACGGACAGAGGAGCCTGGTGGGCTCCAGTTCACAAGGTCACAGAGAGTCAGACACGACTGAGTAACCGGAACACAGACCAACCACGGTCGCAGCCTTGCCTGCCCTACTTCTGCATGCTGCTCTGGGCCAGCCTTAGTTCTCACAGAAGCTTCACACGGTGTGGATGTTACTGTTCCCAATCCTTAGATGTAGACACTGAGGCTCAGAGAAATTTAGTTACTTGCTGAAGGTCACACAGCCGATAACCACAAGAGTTAGACTGGGGCTCAGTTCAGCCTGACCACAGGTGTCGCGAGGCTGTGTGACCTGCCTCTGTGGTGTGGGTGCTGGGCAGTGGTGGGAGTGCGGAGGTATGCTGGGGGAGGCCTCTGGACTGCGAGTTGGGGAGATCTTTGAAGAAGCAGGATCTAGAGTAAGTGCAGGTGAGCTGGGGAAGGTCAAAGTGGTTCTGGGAACTTGGAGGAGCCTGACCAAAGGGAGCTGTGCCATCACCAGGGGGCCTGGAGAAGCTAGGGAGGTGGTGGGGGCGAGCCGGGGAGGGCACGGATGCCAGGAAGGTGGAGGGAGAACGTTTTGCGTTTTATGTGATGCTGTCTTCAAGACATTTCATATGACCCTGCTCATTATTCCGTAGTACAGGATTGATGGCAGTACGTTCACCTCCAAGTCCCTCAACATCAGGAAAAGATGGCCATCCTCCTGGTGGCGTGTGGCTTGCTCTGCCCTCAGTCAGACAGTGAGGACCAAGGCTCCTTGTCTGTCCCTTTTACCTAGAGTGCCAGGAGTCGTCATAACTCGTTTCCTCTTTTATTCCACGTGGTTTCCAGTCTTCATTTCATTTACCTTGAGTATAAATTATTATAAAAATGACCCCAAGTTCCTTTTGGAAACAGGCCTTTACGTGTGTTGCAACACTTGGTGAGAAGAAACTTGGACTGACTTCCTTGCACAGTCTCAGGGAGTGGCCGCAAAGGGCCAGGAGGACAGGGCAGTGATGGACTGCGGGCCATAGGCTGCCGGGACCGCGAGTCCTGTCCCAGGAGTGGATGAGCAGGTCTCTGGGAATCCTGGAGTCTCCAAGTATGTAGGGGTGTGAGGAAGGCATCATCACTGGTGACTCACTCGTTCCCTGGAACCCTGGGACCAGCTCTTCCTGGGAGAACAGACTAAGGCTGTATGGGGGCAGCTCCCGGCTCCCGGGGCACTTAAGCCCTCAGGGAGACCGCAGCACAGTGAAGTCAGCATCCCAGTCCCACAGCGCCTGGTCCAGCGGCTGAAACCCCCAGCGGAGAGTCCGCCTGCCTGCCCAGAGGGGCCCTCCCGGGAGCGCTGCGGCCGCCTGGCTGCCCTGGACATTCATGTTCTGCTTAGCTTTGCAGGTGTTCTTATGAACAGGGCAGCTGAGGCGTTTGAGATGTTCCTGGTCAGGGTGCTTTCCAACCCGGGTGGTGCTCTTGAGCCCGTCTAGAGTGTGTGCTAAGTACCTGCGCACTTTTCTGGAAAGATCTTCCCAGATGCTCACAGGGAATTACTCTTCCTTTAACATTCCATCCAGAAAGAGTCAAGAACCACTGCCCTGAAAAATGGCCTTCTCTGGGTTTCTTTCTGACTTCTCTCTTGAATATCCGTATCAAAGCATGTCCCCCAAAGCCTGCTGCTCAGAGGGGGCCACCCAGGCCTTGGGGGACACAGAGTTGGCACTGGGGCGTGGCATGGAGGGTGGTCTTCGTCCTCGGGTGGCTGTGCCTGGGCTGTGGGCATTGGGAACTGGGCACGGAGACCCAGGGCCTGCTGGCAGGGGCACAGCGCAGCTTCGCCTGGCCCAGTGTGGTTTGGTTCTGTCCCCACTCCTGAGCTGGATGCCTTTCCCAAATGGTCCCTGCAGGTGGGAATGGCTCCACAGAACAAACCAGACCAAACCTTGGACTGGACTGCAGCCGTTTAGATTGTTTTGCTTGGGGGACATCTGTGCCATGGAGTCCTTGGGCTCCGAGAGGGGCCCCCACGCGGCCCCAGGGCTGTGGGGGGACCAGAGAGGGAGGGAAGCAGGGTCAGTTCAGCACAGAGAGGACCGCCTGTGTATTCTCGCCCACAAGCACGCGTCTCTGCCTGGCGGAGATCAGTCTGCACGGGGCACTTTGGCTCCGGATGTTCACTTAGCGTTCCTGCACTGATTTCACTTGGTGGCGAGGCTGAGGCATTTATCATTTTTAAAAGGCATGTACGTTTGCACCTTGTGGATGGACTTTGTCAAGCGGCCGTCCTCTCATCTGCGGGAACGGCAGAAGTTTCCTCAGTTAGGCACCTTTGCCGAATCAGCTCCCCTCCCGCTCAGCATTTCCTCAGGGCTTATCTGGCTGGGTCACAGGGAGGAGCAGTCTGTGCCTTTCCTACTGAAGTTTTACTTACTATTGATGTTGGAAAAATTCAAGCATTTAAGAGAGACCCTCCGGATTACCTCTCCCGTGTGTGTGTGTGTGTGTGTGTGTGTGTGTGTGTGTGTGTTGGTGTCAGTGCGCTGTGGGAGGACTCCTCACAGTCAGGTTGGGGTTGAACTGGAAGCCTTCAATGCCCGGCGCTCTCCCCTGGCCCCTGCCCTCAGGGTGCACAGCGCTAATCTAAGTCCTGGCCCCTGAGAGACCTCTTCCTGTCAACTGGCCCAGCGGGTAACAGCTGGAGACCCCCTCCCCCGCCCAGCCTCCTCCCGTGCCCCCTGCCATCCCCCAGCCCTAGGCCCATGTTTCCCCCAGGTCCCCTCCACACCTTTGTTTACAAGACCTGGGGAAATTCTCCATCCAGACCCCAGTAACTCTGCCTCTAGAAAAGAAAAAAGGTGAAGTCGCTCAGTCATGTATACCTCTCTGCGACCCCATGGACTGTAGCGTGCTAGGCTCCTCTCTCCATGGGATTCTCCAGGCTCTGCCTCTAGAGAACATGTATTTAAAGCTATGGACTACCCGCCCCCCCAAACCC